>JBBBDQ010001662.1:1410000-1442500 GCA_037127315.1 Ascarosepion bandense | reverse complement strand
TAGAGACTGGAGCTTCAAAGATAAAAGATGGCAATTGACGTTGCATTTACACTTTTAGATATTATAGCTATCAGAAAAACAAGCTTAGGGAAGGGAGTTCAACAGGCGAGAAGTGCAATGAAAGGAACTGATGAAGTAGAATTGGCGGTTGCATGTGCCTATTTTGACGCTAAAAGGGTGGAACCTAAATGCCGATTTAGTAGCCCGAGTAAATTTATAAGGGCGGAGCACCAGAGAATAAAGCTCGTCAGAGCAGAAGGCGTGACATTCTTTTTTAATCATATCACCCCGAGCAATGCGGTAACGTCACTGATGCGCAGGGGGCTACATAAGAGAAAAAGATTAGAAGAGATTGAAGAGAAGAACGAACCAGTTAGAAAGTAGCAAGAGAAGGATGGGAATACAGGTGTGATGACAGTCGCAATGGTAGAGAGAAAGGAAAGGATATACAGGGTTGTGTGGAAAGAACTAAGGTCAAGTAGTTAAAATATGAGTATTGACCTTGCATTTAAATTCCTGGAGGTCGTAGTCGTCAGGAAAACAAGAATAAAGAAGTTTCACAAGTGGGAAGTGTGAGAAAAAGAAGCTGCAGGAGTAGAATTGTCGTCTGCATTTGGTTGATCAGACAGTGAATGGGTGAGACCCAGATGCCAGTCTGGTTGCACGAGTAAACACCCGTTGCGGAGGCACCAGTGACTTAAGTTCGCTGGAGCAGAAGCCATGGAAGTATTTATAGAACAGACAAAGGGAATCCACATCTCGTCGTTTGGAAAGTGGCTGTACTCGAGCCGCCAAGTCAATACCTATCACATTGCTGATTCTCCTTTGGAGCCTGTCAAGACGTGTAGAAAAGAGAGAGGGAAGCTACATTCCATCGATGAAAGTGGCTAAAGGCGAGGTGTTTCCTTGGCCAGGAATTCCCGGATTCTCAGGACGTAGTGTACAGGTGTAATGTCCTGTTGAAGAAGCTATAATTTCTAAAAAAAATGTCCCAAAAATATTAGTCAAAGAAAGCTAACATTATAGTTATATACTACCAGGATATGCGTTGTGATATAGTGGATACCGGCTCGAAACGAGAAATTGCGGAGCTGAGTTCGAAATCCGGTCGAATTCCTTGTATTTACTTACGCACAAATACCTTCAAGAAAGGTATCAATCCGTCTCTTCCCTTCAGTTATGAGTTAAATAACAGGATAGACTGCGATCTATAGCCTTGGTTGGCAAGCAGTCTACAGCAGTAAGTAATGGAAACGTACTTCCGGATAATAATATGCGCAGTTATTCATGTCTCGAAGGTGACATGATCGCCCAAGCGTGTATCACGTATGGGACTTGTCTGACTACTAAGATAACATGTGAGATGATCAGACAAGCCACTTTTGCCTCCTTTACCAAAACTTTACTCAAACATCAACCCAGTACCGTTACTTATCAGACACACCTCGTATAGTTTTGAAGTATTTCTTCTTCTTCTTCTTCTTCTTCTTCTTCTTCTTCTTCTTCTTCTTCTTCTTCTTCATGTGCCGTGTCCAATCAGGACGTAGGCGGTCATGGACATCCACTAACCCTTGTCTCTTGTTGCTCTTAATATCTTTTCTCTTGATAATTTTTTCCAAACCCTGCCCTGACATCCATTTGGTTAAGCCTAACAAATATGTCTCGCGCGGCCTTTCCCTGTCTCCTTTTGCTTCTGTCAGTCCTGTGAGTATTAGATTATCCAGGCTCTGTTTAATCATTACGTGTCACAGGAGTCTCAGCTATCTCTTCCTGATGTCAAGTATGAGATTTTTCTCGTTTGCATCCTCTCTAACACCTCGTCGTTGCTCACGAGCACGGTCTGTGGAATCTTCATTATTCTTCTGTAAAACCACATTTCTGCTGCCTCGAGCCCCTCTTTCCTCATTGAGAAGACCGTCCAACATTCACTCTCATACAAAAGGACAAAGATCACATAGCAGTACAGCCCCACGTTTTTGTTTCTCAATGAGATTTCTCTGTTTCTCAGTACACTGGTTAGCTTTTGAAATTCGTCATGACGTCTTCGGATTTCAGTGCCGTATTTTCTATCCTCTCTCAGAACGCTTCCCAGATATTTACGTTTCTTTACTTGTTTTATTTTAGTATCTCTGACCTTTAGTAGACATTTTGCTTTCCTCTTTTTGCTGATGACCATACATTCGGTTATTGTTTTTCAAGTTTATGCTCAAGATGTGCGTTGTGGTGCAGTGGATATCAACACGGAACGAATTCCAGTTGAATTCTTTGTATTCACTTACGCGCAAATACCCTCGGGAAAGGTATTAATCCGTCACTTCCTTCCAGTTATGGGTTAAATAACAAGACAGATTGGATTCTATAGCCTTGGTCGGCAACTAGTCTCAGAAAGCAATGGCAACCTACTGCGGGATAATCTTCTTCCCAGTCAGACATTATCGCCCAAGCGTGTATCAAGTATGGCACTTAACTGACTTTCTTTATGTTTCTCTTGTTACTTTCTGTACAACGACCTGCGTTTTCTTTTCCGTTTTTGCTATCAGCAGTGTGTTATTTGCTTATTGTGAGTTTGCTGTGATTGTGGCCACCACTGATGAACCCTGGTAAGGATTTTATTTCTCCAAGAATTTTTTTCGCTGTATAAATTGAATAGATCTGGCGAGAAAACACATACTTGCCTTACGCTCCTTTCTATTTCTTAAGTATTTACTTCTTATTTACCCTTTTTCAGGTAACAGCCAACAACGAATTCAGTAGGTTTGAATTCAGTAGGTTTAATTTTCACTATCGAATTATTGACGTTTATATGATTTTACATAACTTCAGATGCAGTCACGAATTTTCATGGGGAAGGAGAAGGAGACCAAGGAACCCCCAGAATTTTGACTGGCCCCTCATTTTAAACCCTCCAATTTTTCAGCTTCAAAAGTTTATGAAACTGATCAGTCACTGTATGACGCAACCACCTTCGGTCTAAAACTGTATTCTGCGTGCATCGTAAGTTAGTATCATCTAAGTCTGTAGCTGTTCGCTTTCGTTCCATCCCAAGGTGATGGAAAATGTTAAATGATCTGTCGAAATCCTTCAATTTTTCTGCCATGTTTTGATTTCTGATCTCAGAGAACATAAAAACCTGAGGAAAAAATGGCGGCGGTCTTCGAAAAAAGGGAAAACAAAAATGCAGAAAAATGGGAAACAAAAAAGATAACAAGACAGTAGCCAAGACCAGTCTATGAGAACTAATGATTATTCTGTATTTCTTCGTACATAAAAAAGAGGGAGTAAAAAGAAAAGAATTAAAAGAAATACAATCCAACTTTTTTCAGAATCCGCAAATGACTACTGCTACTATATCTGTTGTTGTCAGAGGTAATACAGTCTTCCTCCCTACTTTCGGGGTTCTGCTTATAACCCGTGTTCATATTACTAGCTTGTGGAAGAGAGAGAAAGGGGATATTTCCGCGTCTTCACTCCACGCATTCCGAACGAGTCTCTCTGTGACAATCTCTGCGTCGTTCTGACTTCATTTTCAAATCCGTCGTTTTTTGTTGAAACTGTTTCAATATGTCGTGGAGTGGTAAGTGAGTGGAATGTCTGTCCTTTAAAATTTTACGTCAACTTCGAGTATCTGGCTTAAATCCCCCGCCATCCTAAAAGATTGGAGACACGACTATGAGACAGACAAGGAAGAAAAGAACAGAATTCTCTCCCTTTCGCAAGGCCATCTTGTCTTTGTTAAATTGTTATCATTCAATGTCAGCTCGTAAATGCCTTGTGTTTTGCCTTTCTCTTTCTCTCGACCACCTCAGCGCTTATTTCTGTCTTCCTCTCTGTCTTTCTGTCTCTGCCTCTTTGTTTGTCTGTCTGCCCCCACTCCCCCCCTCTCTCTCTCTCTCATACACAAAGATATTCTCCAAATATCTAGTCCTGGGTTCGAATCCAGAGTCGGTTGATACTTATTTTAACGTGTGTGCAGAAGGGACACTTACAGTGTTACAACTGATTTTATCTTCATCAATTTTCCTTCTTCATAACGTATTGACGTTAGTATTAACCCTTTGATTTTGTTTTGAAATTATCCTCTCTTGTGTTCCAAAAGCTTGAGAGTGGAAAAGAAGGCAAGTATAGATTAGAACTCCACTACTATGAATGAAAAGTTATTCCGTTTAATTTAGTGAAGTAACATACTTATACTCAGCTAATTCCTAGACTGTGTATATTATAGTGGTGTAGTATGAAAATGAAGACGCTGTTTGAGTTTGCCCCCTCCTCTCCAGAAAAATATCGTCCCCAAAGTGGCCCCACCTTCAGAGTTCCACAATCGCTACTATAACCGAATAAAGTGGCTTTCGTTTCAAGAAGAAAGTTGATAAACAAAAACGGAAATTATTTCTTGTTTCGAAATTTTCATTTTCAGTGTATCTCCACATCTCAATAAGCATCCAGTTTAGTGCTGATAATGAGTTGCTCTGGGCAAATTCGCCCAACGTTCATCGCGTAATCATCGTCTAACTTGGTTTCCGCAAAATAATATTGCTATTAATAAGACCAGCTCAGTCAAATATCTTTTTCAGACGTGATCAGTTAATTTGTAGCAGTTACTTTTTTCACACCCACATAAACACGCACGAATACACGGATGTGCTAAATGAAACAGAGACAGTGATAACTATATCCTCGGAGCAGTATAGCCAGGTGTATATGAACAGCCCTGAATGGGATCAGTTAAAAGATTGAAGGCTGCGGTTATGTGCCAAAAAGATCCGTGTGATCTTACTTTTAGAGTGAGTGTCCATAGTTAAATGTTAATAAATGGCAAGAAAAAAGTCAATAATTATATAAACCAAGCAACCACTATATGCAAGGCAAATTAACACTAATAAGGACAATTAACCTTAATAAGGCAAAACGACCTCAGTAGATACACAAAGATAGAAAAAGGCGTAAGACAAGGCTGTGTCTTTTCACCGGATTTGTTCAACCTATACAGCGAGAATATTTTGAGGACCCTAGATGACACACCAGGATTTATTATTGGAGGCCACAACCTGAACAACATAAGATACGCGGACGATACAGTACTGATTGCGGACACGGAAAGGAAACTGCAAGATCTCATACAGAAAGTAGCAGTGGAGAGTGACAAGATGGGACTACAAATAAACTTTAAGAAAACTGAGTGCATGGTCATCAGCAAAAGATACAACCCAAAATGCCAAATACAGGTGGGGGATAACAGAATCAAACAAGTCCAAGAATTTAAGTACCTAGGAAGTGTTCTAACAGGAGATGGAAAGTGCGACACGGAGATCCGAAGGCGAATTGGCATGGCAAAGGACGCGTTCCAGAAGATGAGCAAAATACTAACACACAGGAAGATCTCAATAGAAACGAAGAAAAGAGTGCTAGACTGCTACGTGATGTCAGTTCTTCAGTACGGCTGTGAATGCTGGACAATATCATCGAAAATGAGGACAAAACTGGAAGCGGCCGAAATGTGGTTCTACAGAAGGATGCTACGGATATCATGGACTGAGCATACAAGCAACGACGAAGTGTTAGAAAGAATGGCAACAAAAAGGAAATTGATGCTGAGCATCAGGAAGAGACAACTGAAGTTCCTGGGACATGCAATGAGGAAGGAAAGCCTGGAGAACCTGATACTGACTGGTCAGATAGAAGGAAGGAGAGACAGAGGAAGGCAGCGGATAACATATTTGCAGGGCCTGATCAGGTGGATGACGGAACGGGGGTTGCCAGGAGCAACAGGAGCAAACATACTAAGAGCCACAAGGGATAGGGAGACGTGGAGATCCATGATCGCCTACGTCCTGAAGGGACAGGGCACATAGAAGAAGAAGAAACTTAATAAGGAAAATGAACACTAAGGCAAATGAACTGCAATAAAGTAATATAACAGTAGCTATGCAAAATGTTCCCAAACTCAGTTGAGTTTGATAGACAAGAACGGATTCTGATAAACGAACAAGATAGACCGGGACTGAGTCAATTTATACTGACAAGTTTGTTTTTTTTGTTTTTTTTATAAGCGTTTCACCCCGAGCAGGGCATGTCACTACCACTACTGTGCAGGGGGCTACGTAGAGTGGAGAAAGGCTGATTAAATATAGGAAATAACAGAGGGTGGGTGATAGGCGGGTGAGGATACCGAGAATCAGGGTTGGGTAGATGAGAGTGTTGTGAGAATAGTTGGGAGTTAGTGTGATAGGAGGTGTCTATTGACCCTACATTTAAACACCTGGAGATTGTAACTGTCGGGAAAGCAGACTTGTGGAAGGGAGTTCCACAGGCGGGAAGCGCGAGAAAAGAAGCTGTTGGAGTAGAATTTGTTTTTGTTTTATTTTGTTTCCTTTTAATCCTTTCGCCCCATGCAAGACAGGAGAGCCACTGGTACGCAATGAATGAAAGAAAAAACAGGGTGATAAAGAAAAGATAAGCGATAGATGGGACTCAAGAAAATAGATGATCGCAATCGCTGTTGCATTTAAACTTTTGAAGATTGTAGCTATCGGGGAAACATGTAAACAGAATGAGTTCTACAGATATGATGTGCTCGAAAATAAACTGTTTGAGTTTTTAAAAAAAGCGGTTACATTTAATGGTGAAAGAGTGGGACCTAAATGCCACTCAAATAGATTGCGTAAATTCATATGGACGGGAAACCAGATAATGAAGCTCGTCAAAGCAATTGGCATGGAAATATTTGTAGAAAAGAATCCACTTTTAATCGGTGAGAAAATAACCAAGGCTGGCGCCCAAGTGAATATAAATTTCATTGCAGTTCCTTCTTTGGATTTTTTTGAGAACATCGAGGTGAATAGCAGAACCACTGGAAAAGATATGGTCACAGAATTTAATGCGCAAATGAATGGTAGATTTATGAGTATGTAAAAGATGGTTGATCTATTTTATTGGCTAGGAAGCAATCGCAACATGCATTTGGGAATATGAATGACTGGTGTCAGTCATAACTACAGGCGGAGGCGAAGACGAAGACGCAGAGAGGTTCACGTCCATACGTCTATATGACTAGAGGCCTACGTCCATAGGTCTACCAACATAGATCTAGAGATCTACGACTATTGGTCTCGCGTCCCAGGATACTGCATACGACGAGTACCGTCCATTACGTCTACTTGCTAGATTGACCTACCCGGTTGCATTTGCCTAAACTGCTTATCTACCTCGAATCAGATATATATATTTCTTTCCGGGACATATCATGTTTCTTGATCATTCCCCATGATATAATTTGTATTCTATCAAAACTTTTATGTCATATGTATTATAGTAGGTCGCCTGTGAATATGTGGCATTATGGTGTATGTTATATTGAATGGTGATGGATCAGTGATTGCGGTAATTGAATCAATTGTATGAATGAATGGTTCGTGAATCAGATAAGCTAAGTGTAGAATAGCCAATGATGAACAGCAATTCCTTCAATTACCGTTTGACCAAGTCAAAAATGAAGTGTACATATTTAATTTCTAATTAAACAATGTCATGGCATAATGTTTATATTATCAAATTTTATGCCATGGCTATTTCAGTAGGATTCTTTTGAATGTGCTGGATTTTGATATATATTGGATTTAATGGTGATAAATGAGCCTTTGTGGTGATTGTAAGAATGAATGGGTCGTGAGTCAGATCAGCTAAGTATCGCATAATTAGTGACGACCAGCCGACACCGTCCTTTGTCATCATGCCAAAAATTCATCAATTGAACATTGCTCAATGGGACTGGAAACAATATTCCTAAACGCCCATGTGATATGATAAGAAAACTTCTTCAAATTAAATACGAATCGTCACAGCTAGTGTATGTTTTAGCTTCGCGTTGTGGCTTCTCCGGCTAATATTCTCGGTTGACATGTAATTGAAAGCGTATAGTGACTCTATTGCAAGGTCAGCCGCTAAGAAAGTTAGTTCACTGCGTCGTGCAAGACAATTTTTCTTTCCAGAATCTAACTTTCATATCTATAATTCTACCATTCGTCCATAATTTGAATATTGCTAGCACATATGGAACGGTGTTCCTGGTATACACTACCGGCCATAATTATTAGGCAACACCAGCTTTAAAAGATTATATATTTCATACTATTTTTAGTATTTATTACTAAGGGGATATTTCTAAATGAAAAGAGAATGGTTCTTATGTTACTACTACATAATAACATGTGCATCAAATGAACTATTCTGGTGTCCAGTTTTTTGTGCTCTCTTCCCTATGCTAGTCTCTTCTTCTTATTGGCTGGTCAAAGCAAAGACTTCCTGACTGCCTTGTAAAGCTTTCCAAAGTAATAATAAAAAACCATTCTATTTTCATTTAGAATTATTCACTTGGCAATAAATAGTAAAAATAGTATGAAATACATCATTTCTTTTAAAACTGGGGTGGCCTTTTAATTATGGCCGGTATTGTACATTTAGAGACATATGATGAAATCCAACGAATCAGCAATATTGCTGGTCGTAATCAGGCATCTCGGCTTCAGTCACTTTCTCAAGACCATAAAGTTACTTCCCTGTGGCTTTTGTATAGTTTCATGGTAACTGAAGAAAATTTATTGCCATAACATTTTTGAAGGAAAAAAAAATTATTCTCAGCAAAACATTTTTGAATATAAAACTAGAAGACATTTTCAGTTTTCTAAAATAAAAAACAATAAAAACAAAAGATTTGACTACTTCAACCTTCTTACTATAATCGAACATTAAAAAAATACCTTAAAACCCTATCCTTTTTTTTTTTTTTGTTTCACCCCGAGCAAGGCATGTCACTGCCATTGCTGGGAAGGGGGCTACATAGAGTGGAGAAAGGATGATTAAATATAGGAAATGTCAGAGGGTGGGTGATAGGCGGGTAGGGATATTGAGAATGGTTAAATATAGGAAATGTTAGAGGGTGGGTGATAGGCGGGTAAGGATACCGAGAATCAGGGTTGGGTAGATGAGAGTGTTCTGAGAATAATTGGGAGTGAGGGTGATAGGAGGTTTCTCTTGACCCTACATTTAAACACCTGGAGATTGTAGCTGTCGGGAAAGCAGACTTATGGAAAGGAGTTCCACAGGCGGGAAGAGCGAGAAAAGAAGCTGTTGGAGTAGAATTTACGGTTACATCTTATCTATTTAACTGTAAAAGGGTGGGACCTAGTTGCTAATCTAGTATCTCGTGTAAATTCCTGCTTAGGCGGCACCAGTGCTTTAAGTTCATCGGAGCAGAAGCTATGAAATTACTTGTAGAAGAGGCACAGGGAAGCCACATCACGCTGGTGACAGAGTGGTTGCAGCCGGTCTGCCAAGTCAGTATCAACCACGTTACAGATCCTCCTTTGTATTTTGTCAAGAAGCCCAAGGAGAGCAGCAGGGGCACCCGACCAGATATGGCAGCAATATTCAATACACGGGCGGATGGTAGATTTGTATATGTGCAGAATAGATTCAGGTGGGAAAAACTTCCGGGCCCTGCACAGAGAGCCGACTTTCATAGCAGCAGATTTGGCAATGGATTTGATATAGTCATTCCATTTGAGGTCCGCCGAAAGTGTAAGGCCAAGGAGGCGTAGTATTTTACTCTCTGGGAGGCTAGCCTGTCCCATGCTAATGGGAGGTAGATGCGATTGTCTCCTTTTGGCATTAAATAACCCACAGAGTTTGATATGCCGTTAAATGCAAACTCAAGCTCAATCATTATTTATTATCATCTTGATTACTCTTCTATTGTTCTCGCCTCTTAATAATGTTTCTGTTTTCGAATTTATTTACGCTCGGTTATCCCATGTCTCTTCGTGGCTTTATTGCCTTAAAATGAATTTGATTAAATTTGTTCAGTTGTGAGGAGTATTTACAGATCGAGGTTCAATGGGACTAAACTCATGGACTGTTAACTGCTAACAATGACATTTTCCTGTCAAATATAAGCCTATAAAAAGGCAACTTTATATTGGATTCCTTTCAATTCAAGAATCTAGAACCACGCAAGTTGAAGTTATTGTTGAAATTGTGATGATGAATTAGATGTGAGGTATTAATAAAAGAGAAAATAGTAACGAAAAAAGATTATATGGAGAAGGTCGATGGATAACGATTGACATGAAGAGATTAATTTGATAATAATGTGCAGGAACTTTCTCACAATGAATCTACGAATACTGACGATGTGTCAGTAAGGAGAGGGATCAGTTAGAATCCCTCTTGAGGGTAAAATTATGAGAGTGATGGATTCCTTTTGTATAAATGGAACTTTGTGTGTGTGTCTGTGCGTGTGTCCTTTAACTATAGACTCCCAATTGGCTGAACCGATTTTCATGAATATTTCCACAGTTGTACTATAGTACAACTGTGGAAATATTCATGCCGTTAAATTCAAACTCGCGTCTGCGAGTGTTCTTAGCTAGGTTTTGTGTCGAGGTACCCCCGATAAATATCGAAAATCGATATTCTAAAAAATCAGGTTATAGAAGGAGTGGTCCGATTTTAATCAAATTTGATACACTCATACACAAAGACGTAAAAAATGATATTCAGAAATTTCAATGTTGCAGTTCTTACAATAATGAAGAAAATTTGATATCGATACCAGGAAATCAAAATTTGACTTACAACCATTCATTTTTCTTTCAGTCTACGGTTTCGCTGTAACTGGAAAAAAAAACTATTGATTTTAAGTCTTTCATGCCAACGTCCAAAGAGTCTGAGCCCCATGACCATGGATTAGTTTTAAAGCTTTCCTTACACCCGAGCAACGCCGGGCTATACTGCTAGTATAGATATAAAACCAAACCAAGTCAGACTCCATACAGAGGCTATTGCAACACGAGGTGGGACGGAAAATCAAAGCGGAGCTATGCGCCCTCTATAATTTCTTTTTATCCGGATGTCTTCCAGAATCTTTTCTACCACGTCTGTTCTTCACGTATAATAAAATGAATAAGAAAAAGAAACTTCGAGAAGATATTACATAGCAGTTCAACTTTTTCTTTGTTTCTAAGGACACTCGTCAGTAGAAACATATCCCTGTCGCTTACAGTCTCTTCATCATTTGTTAGATGATTGTCTAGCATTCTCCGAAATATAAAATTTTTGATCTTGCATACACTCTTTGATCTTGCCAACACTCATTTGTTTGTTTCTAAGGACATTCGTCAGTAGAACCATCTATCTGTCGCTTCAAGTCTCGTCTTTATCTCTGCAGAAATTGTTAAGCATTCACTACTATGATGGAGATTAGATATTATATAACCGTTCAACACTCTTTTCTTTGTTTCTAAGGACAAACGTCAGTAGAACCATATCTGTCGCTTTAAGTCTCTTCTTTATCTGTGAGATTGTTGTCTAACATACTCTGTTGTATATAAATTTAGATATTGTATAGCTGTCCAACACTCTTCTTTGTTTCTAAGGGTATTTGTCAGTAGAAACACATCTTTGTTGCTTCAAGTCTCTTCCTCATCTGAGACGTAGGAAATTAAATATTACATGACAGTTAAGTAATCATTTATTTCTTTCTAACGATGTTTTACTGTTTTTAAAACATTGCTTAGCGTTTGGAAGGCAGCGTTCGCTATGCTAATCTGCTTTCAGTTTTCAGTGTCACATTTGACTCTATGTATAAAACTATAGAATCCCAAGTCGATAAATTGTTTACAGGAATCAACATTATTAAAGAGCTTTTATTCATTCATGATAAAAAGTCAATTTTAACAAAATATCACGGTTTTACACCCGCCAAAACCTGCAACGATGCATGTCTCTTTTAATTTCCAGCAGACTGATTCCAACGCAAAAGTCGTTTCTTTTCCGAGAGGTTTTCTCATTACGAAATGTCTGCCGAAGCATAATTCTATCGACAGATGATGGAAGACTTTCAGATCGCACTGCAGGCGAACGGAACTGTTATCTCTGGTCCAGGCCTTTTGATTTCCTGTTTACTCCGACTGCATATAACTTTAATGGTGATTGCCAGTTTGATATGCTATTAAAAATACACACCAGACCACAAGCCGCTCTTTTGCTCTCTGTTTTATCATTCCCAATTTTGTCCCTTTTCGACAAAATGCGTGTCACAGCATGTCTTCATCTTCTTCTATGGAAAGTTTTCTTTCAGTTGGTGATAATGGCTCTCCACAGTTTCTTTTTATTTGTAGCTCTTAATAAATTAAAATTTATCTTAAATTTGTTTCAACCTTTGAGTTGTGAAAAAAACAGTGAGTCAGTAGGTTGCTTGTAATTAAACAGGGACAGCTTGTCTCACTAGATCAATTACAACTGGACAGGGTCCATTAGTTTCGGCCTTGTGCTAAACCAAAGCTAAGATTATGTTATTGTGCCCTTCTATGATGAATGGACTCTTACTCTTGTTATCTATGATTACCTGCGTGACTTCCGGAAGGTAGTTGACGATTGCTAGTTTTGCCTTGCGTATTGTCGAACTCTCTGCCTTTGGGCGGTGAGGAAAAACCCAGTCGACGCTCCCCTGAAATGTAGAGTTTCGTTTGGGGAAAATCAGACCTAAATGTTTGCCCGGGATATATGACCCGGATTGCCCACATTAAAAAGGTCTTGGGCCACATTTTGTCTTACGTGGGAAGACAATTAAATATTAGTTGACGATAGCTAGTATGCAGTTAAAGTCAGCTAATGTCAGGCAATAAGCAGCGTAACTGTACCGTTCGGACTTACTTATTTCTATTTATTGATTATTAGCACTTTCCTTGTACACATGTTCTTGTTATACTAATACACTGTTTTGAACCTACCTTCTGTATTCCGTGTCTTACTTCTGACCAAACCGCTCACTATAACTTTGCGATGAAGTTTCCCCACAACAACTCCACAACAAATTAGAAATCCCCGTAGAGAGTAAAATAGGTGCACAATACAATCATATTTGTTAGAATTTGGTAATCCAAAATCGGTGCAGAAAAACGTAAACCAACTTTCGTCAAAAATAGGTCGACGGATTTGAAGATTCAGATTTATATGGTTTCCTCAATTATGGAAAGGCTTACGGCCATATCACGTTGAATACACCGGTTTTCGCTCGATCACCGAAGTTAAGCAACGTTGAGCCTGGTTAGTACTTGGATGGGTGACCGCTTGGGAATACCAGGTGCTGTAAGCGTTTAGTGACGGATGTGCGTTGTGGTGCAGTGGATATCGGCTCGGGAAAAGAAATCGATGAGCCGAGTTCGAATTCCAGTTGAATACCCTGCATTCACTTAAGCACTGGTATCCTTAGGAAAGGTATTAATCCGTCCCTTCCCACCAGTTATGGGTTAAATAACAGGGTAGGACTTGGGGTACCCTGCCCTTAAAAACAAATGCCAATGAATCTTGATACTCGAAAAGAAAAAAGTATCACTAGACACAAAACTTGTATAAAAACAACAATAAATCGTTGAAAGAAAAAAACAAGTATTTCCAGTAATAAATAAATAAAATTTAGTTGGCAATAAATGACTCGCCAAAGTTGCTATGCCATAAAACAAAACAACCAACCAACAATTAAGGAAAAAATCAGATCTCTTCGCCATATTCGTCCATGCTTTGAATATTATTGTTACATCTGGCATGATGTTCCTGTTGTATATCTCGAGATTCTTAATAAAATCCTAGGAGGAAACAACAATGCTATTAGACTAACTTCTTCCTTTTCTTTTTCTTCTTGCTGTGTCCATTCAGGACATTAGCGACTATGGGTCTCCACAATTTCCTGCCCTTTGTAGCTGTTAATTAACTATATCTTTTATCTTTCCCAAACCCTGGTTTCGGAGAGATAAATAACATCAATTCACTCAAGTTTGCCAGGTAGTTTGAAAGTTGCTTTCCTCTGGCTCTCTTATCTTTAGTCTGTCCTGTGAGTATCAAACTATCCAAGCCGTCTTTCTTCATTATATTCCCTAGAAATCTAGTGTATCTCTTCTTGATGTTAAATATATGTAATTTTTGTTTTAATATTCCTTAAAACTCCGTCTGTGCTGTCATGTTTCTTGATGGTATTCTCATCATCTTCTGTAGAATCACAATTTATGTGAGTGAAGCTTCATAAGCTTTTGATTCATAATTTTTTTTAATCATTCTTACACATTTTCACATAAATTGAGTGCAATATATAAGTACCGTTTTCAATGCGCATGCCGGTTGGAATTTTTAAACTCATAAAATAAACTGGCCGGTTCAACTTCAAGTCGTACCGGGAATTTTAAATAAATGAATGTACGCACATCAGCAAAAAGAAGACCCCGAAATGCCAATTACAGGTCAGAAAAACGAAAAATAAAACAAGTAAAGAAATTTAAATACTGGGAAGTGTTCTTAAGGGGGGTGGAATGTGCGACATTGAGATCCAAAGACGCATTGGCATAGCTAAGAACGCATTTCAAAAGCTAACAAGTGTACTGAGAGACAAGAAAATCTAAATGGAAACAAAAAAATGAGTGCTGGATTGCTATATCATATCTGCTCTTCTATATGGCAGTCAAGGATGAAGGAGAAACTTCAAGCAGCAGAACTGTGATTTTACAGAAGGATGCTGAGGATACCATGCACTGAGCACGTGAGCAACGATGAGGTGTTAGAGAGAATGCAAACTAAAAGAAAAATTAAACTTAACATCAGGAAGAGACAGGAGGTTCCTAGGTTACGTAATTAGGAAGAAGGGTCTGGAGAATTTAATACTCACTGGAGAGATAGAAGGGAGGAGAGGCCGAGGAAAGCAGTGCGAGACCTACTTGATAGCCTTGAGCAAATGGGTAGCGGAGCGGGGTTTGTGAGAGATACCAAAAGGAAAAATACTGAGAGCGACAAGAGACTGAAGGGACACGGCATATGAAGAAGAATATGTATATCTATATATATAAAAGACAATCTGTGAATCTGTGTGTGATTGTAAGCTCTGCACGCCTACATTTTTTAAGCTACGCCATTTAAACTTTCTAGGGACACATATCTACAGAGAAGCCAGGTCGACACATACTTTTTGAGTTTAAGTTCAGCAAGTTTACCTTTCGCATTTTTGGTCAATGGAACCGATTGCTTACATTTGTTCCGTAAAACATCTAAGATCTAAGATAGTTGCTGAATTACGTCACAGAAATCAAATCACACGTGTCAAACGCGATTAAAATATTTTTTATTTTAAAAAAATGAGCCGTTATATTTAATTTTTATTCCGATGTTTTAAACATTCATTTGGTCAACAAAAAATGTAAATATTTTTCCCCGTAATTTTGAAACAAAAGAAAAAAAAGTGCCAATGGTTAATTTAATTATTTAAGTCTTTTTTTAGATTTCATATTTCATATTTCAGAAAATAAAATTAAAAAAATAAAACTTTAACAAAATAAATAATTTTTGTTTCTATGTTAAATTCATTTAGTAAACAAAAAATGTAAATATTTCCCCCCGTAATTTTGAAACAAAAACAAACGCAATGTTGTTTACAATACGTGCGGCACGCGAAGCAGAAACATTGGAAGAGCGACATTACCAACGCGTCCGTGATGCAACTGCGACACGTAAAATGTTCTACTAAAATGTTCTGAGTTGCACGGGCAACGCCGGGCTATGATGCTAATATATATATATATATATATATATATATATATATATATATATATATATATATATATATACGATTGGGTCTCGAAACAGACATGACTGACTGGGCAGAAGATTATCCCGCAGTAGGTTGCCATTGCTTTCTGTGGTAGACTGGTTGCCGACCAAGGCTATAGAACCCAATCTGTCCTGTTATTTAACCCATAACTGGAAGGAATAGGCGGATTAATACCTTTCCCAAGGGTATTTGCGCGTAAGTGAATGCAAGGAATTCAACTGGAATTCGAACATATATATATATATATATATATATATATGGTGTCAAAAAATGATATAATTTTGTAGTCTAATAAAATAGAGTCAAAATTTAGCAAAATATGTAAAGCCAGGTCGACACATACTTTTTGAGTTTAAGTTCAGCAATTTTACCTTTCGCGCTTTTGGTCAATGGAACTCATTGACATAAGTTGACTATGTCGACCTATGTCAATGAGAATCTACCAGTAGGATGGGTCGGCATAGCATGTGTAATGGCAATTTGCTGTTGAAATGACCACCACTTTCACCTGTAATTTTTTTTATAAGGAGCTATGTGAAGGGACTTGTTTTTATTCCCACCTCTACGTACAAGTCTAGAACAAGTTATGCGGAATTTTACTTAGGGCTGAAAAGTGTTATGCAAAACATGCTGCAGTGTGTTTGGCAAAAGCTGGACTACTGTCTTGATGCATTTTTGGAGCTTTATGAAATCTGTTATAAAATTTATATCCTTTTAAATACTGTGTTCGAATTATGATCAATAAATATTTTATTGTCCATAATAAAGTCTATTTAATTTTGTTTGCATGGAACGTTTATTTTATTTTTTTTAGATGTTCACATTTTAAATGATGATGGTTTTGAGGATACATCCTCTTAAAATTTTAATAAAGATGATAAAAATTAAATGTGCCTTGGAGAAAATTAATTGAAATCTTAATTTACGTGTTGAGCAAAAAAATCATCATGTCGGTAATTAGTCGTGTAATCTAGTGTAATAATAAAATTTCTCTCTTTATCAAACCTTTTCTGTTTTAAAACCAGCTTCTTATTGAACAGGAAGTTACGAAAACGTTCGCTCTGTTTGTTGATTGATTACTGGCTCTTTTACATTTTCTAGAATTTTGGATTTATTTGTACGTGGATCAAAATACAGTATTATCCGGTTTAAAAGACGCACTTTTTTCCAATAAATACCCTGAAAAATACACGTCTATTGAACAGGTTAAGAAGCTCATCTCTTGTTCCCTGTTTAGGATGTGGTTTCCGTCTTTCTCATTTCCAATCTTTTCACTATTACGTAGCCCCCTGCACATCAATGGCATTACCGCCTTGCTCGGGGTGATACGATTAAAAAATATGTGCTTCTTCCAAGAGGACTGTATTAGTTACAAACATGGCAGCCATGACATGGATGGTAGTGAGGATCAGTTATTGTACATGAATAATTTTTGGATTGTTTTATATTTTTACGTGAATATTTTTAAAACTGCTAATTCATTTTTATAAAAAAAAACACCTTTGAATAATGAAAGATGTATAGTATATTTACTAACCACTAACTAGTATGTCATTGCCATACAAAAGAAATTGGACGAGTGATTAATGTAAACAATCCGTAGCGCCAATATGTGAGGGACGGATGATGACACTTTTTCTGAGAAATTGCTTGCCAATATTAGGGTGCGTCTTCCAAGAAACAGCGACTTGTAAATTGGAAAATACCGTAATTATGTTGCGGTGAAAATTATTTGATTAGAGAAAAAACATATCTTAACTAAATAACAGACACACAATTCCAAACACGGCGACGAGTGGTCGTCGGATAGGTGTGGGACTCATGTCTGATCACGTCGGCGTGTGGTCACCGATTTCTTCGAAACGTAGCAAATGTTTTCAACCTATCCCGATTGCCACGGAGCCACGTAGAAAAGGCACAGGCAAGCTAAGTTACGGCGTTTGGAAAATGACTGATACTGGGATGCCAGGTCATGACTAATTATTTAGAATTGCCATGACCTTGTAACTTGTTAAGATGACCAGCATGCCAAAACTTGTCAAAAGTCTGATGTGTGATACTTTAACAATTTCGTCTGTTAGAACATCTACTTTTCATAAAATAGAAAGAATCCAAGTTGTCCGATACTTGGAAGTGTCAGAGTTATTAAAGACTAGAACTACAGAAAAGAATTTACAATATACAGAAAACCAAGAACCAGCAAGATATTTATCAAAGATTTTAGAGAAAACAGGTACCATTTCAAGAAACAAATGGACGGATTTACATCAAATAATAGAGACTCAGTTTTAAGTGGAAAATCTGGCAAAGATACTACCACTTGAAGAAGGTCGCAGAACAAAACGGGCGAAATGCTGTGCTTTGAAAATAATCAAAACGTAGAGTATGTTTTGCGTGTGAATAATGACTACTGGTATATGATTAGGACAGTTGCGTACCAGGCATCTGTGTGCCGTACATTTGCGTAACCACAGAATTACGCATCAAGAAATTTGGATCCCAAGACAAATGCTTCCCTGGATAACTGCGTACCTCAGTTAATTTTGTGAAGCCTTTATAAGCAATTAACGTAAATTTTGATAAAAGCATAGGTAGTAATCGCAATGTTTTAAAAAAAAAGGTATAATTTTTTTTAAAATGACAAGTTTATTTTTGTTACAAATGTAATGGCAGACTAATAGTGTTTAAAAAATGAACATTGTTGTAATTTCACAAGTGAAACAAAAGTTATAAATGTTATGAGCTATCCCTTTAATGTTTCAGTTCGATTTTTATTTAATGGCATATCAACCTCTTTGGTTTATTTAATGCAAAAAGGTGGGGCTTTAAGGCATTTTTTTAAATTTTCGGTTATAGTGAGAAGGCTCACTATAATATAAAAATATTTTTGTTTTTATTCTTTCTTATTTTAGAAAACTGTATTGTTGGTAATATTTTTCCTTCAAAAATGTATATTTTTTCTATAATAGTATATATATATATATATATATATATATATATATATATATATATTTCTATAAAAGTGTATTTTTATACTTTCATAATCTTTTAACAGCAGTTTGAGGGTTAACCATTTGCCGACAGATGGGACCCTAAAAGGTGCTAACACTCCGGGTCAGGGTGGACCTAAGAAAGTCGTCAATTAAGAGATGGGTCCATGCTCCTCACAAACAGACTTTGCTGCCGGGTGCAGTTTACCGTCATGCCCAGGACCCTATCCCTTTTAAGAAATTTATCGTGTTTTCAGGAGTGTGCTTATCTAATAGTGCCATGACTTTCTTATTTGAATTTTTTTATAACAGAGTTGTTATATCAACTATATTTTTTGCTTATTTAGAATAATTAAAAGTTCGTTTGAATTAGAAACTCTTAAAAAAAATATGGTTGCTTCAAAAAATATCAGAGGTACGCAATTGGCTGGTACCCAATTGTCCGTACACCCTATATTTTAGGGAAATAGTTTCTAGTCAAAAGAGAGCGTTGTACCTATTTTGAGCAATTTTTTGCCTATATAAGAGTTTAATCATTTTAATTCTTTTGGGCATTTTGTTGAAAGCACGTATGTCAGGATCCCAATAAACCAGGGCGCTTATTGAAAGTGAAATTAATTCTTTGTTTTTGTTTGCCGTTAGCAACAATTATACGATAGATTAACTCACGTTTTTCTCAGTTCTTAATATTCAGCAACGTATTTTATTATTTACTACGTCGAGATAATTTCCGCAGGAATCTTTATTCAAATTTTAGATATTACAAGATTTTTCCTTTTGCTTTCCCTATTTTTGCCAACACTTTTATGTTGCCCATTTAGAGTGTACATCTAGGATTCGAGTTAAATTAATCATATATTCTAATAATACATCAAAAAAGAAATTGTATTAGTAAGATTTTTAGCATCTACCTGTCTAGCCAAAATAAGATATCTAGATAATTTAATATCTAAGACTGCAGTCAAACCGATTCTCACTAGGTGGTGGTTGTTTAAACAATTGCACTAAATTAAATTAAGCTTCGATACCCTAATCTGGCTTAGCAATTTTCAGGCTGATCTGAAATAATGTTATTGGCAACCTCATATATATATATATATATATATATATATATATTCTTACGTTAGAACATGTGAAAATTACAAACTACTACAAAATTGTACATTTTGTTTCGACATTGAATGAACAACGACTCAGCAGTTAGTTAATAATGATGGTAATAAACATATTTTTAATTATAAAATCAAAATTTTTCCTTTATTTTTTAAACTTGTTATTTTTTATTCGTACAATGTAAAAGATATTAAAAACTTAGAAAAAATCGTGAAGAAAATAAGATGAGAAATCAACAAAAAGAAAAGAGAGAGGAAAGGTAAAGAAATATATATATATATATATATATATATATATATATATATATATACAGACAATCTAAGTGAGAGCCAACAAACCTACCTAGGTTTCATCCTTCGGCCCGCCAGGGTAAATTGGAGCTAATTTACCCTGACGAGCCGAAGGGTGAAACCTAGGTAGGTTTGTTGGCTCTCACTTAGATTGTCTGTCTTTGTTGCTCTACATTCGTATTGAGCGCTTTAGTGTTAGGGTTTTCGTCTTGGGGATTTTTATTTCCTACGAGTATTTGACTTTTGTTCATGTACTTCGTTTGTTTCTTTTTTTATTTCCCCTCCTTTTCCCTTCGAGTTCGTTCTCGGTGAGTTTTTCAAGACGAACTTAAATATAGTTTAACAATTATTAGTATTAGCAGAATTATTTTTGTTACTATTAATATTGTTATAATTATTATCGTTATTATATATATATATATATATATATATATATATATATAATAATAATTATTAATTATTATATATATTTATATATATATATATATATATATATATATATATATATATGTATGTGTGTGTGTGTGTGTGTGCATTTAGGCAGTAAATTTAAAGGGGGCATGTCAAATTAAATAAGTTTCAAACATTGTGTGTGCTTATTTTAATAAAATCCGTTCATATTCACGGATAATCTTTCGCGTATTATGATGAAAAATGTCAGAAATGAGCTGTAACTTTGACAGATGATTTTATTATTCATTTCTCGATGTTCCCAACTACTTTCAATCTTCTTCCGAGATTATCTTTAGGAGTGTGAGTTTCGTTAAAAAATAAATATATTGTGTATTCAGGTATGAAAGTATTCTTTGAAACATGTCAGATTAAATAAATTGCAAATATTGTGTCTGCTTATTTTTAATAAAATCCGTTCTTTCGAATATTATAATTGAAAGACATAAGAAATGAGCAGTAAATTTGGCTGTTGGTTTTATTATTCTTTTCTCAATGTTCCCAAGTACTTTCAATCATTTACAGTAATTTTTAGCAACAAAGTTTTGCGGTTACTTGAGAATGATCTTGGAAGGAGATTGAAAGTACATGGAATCATAGAGAATTGAATAATGAAATCAACTGTCAAAGCTGCAGCTCATTTGTTACAATTTTCAACGCGGAAGTTTATCCGTGAGTATGGATGGATCTTATTAAATATAAGCAGACACAATGTTTGCAATTTATGTAATCTAACACACACACACACACACACATATATATATATGTGTATGCATCCAGATACATATGTGTGTGCGCGTAAACGTATCAATATAAGCATCTTCTTGTAAGTGCCGTGCTTCTTCAGGACGTAGTCGATCATGGCCCTCCACATTTCCCTGTCCTCTGTCGCTCTTATCATCCCTTCTTCTATTATACCGGCCAAGCTCCGCCATCCATCTGCTCAAGTCCGTCAATTGTGTCACGCGTGGCGTTCTCTTGTCTCTTCTTCCCTCTATCCGTCCCGTGAGCATCAGATTCTCCAAACCTTTCATCATCACTACATGTCTCAGAAACTTCAGCATTTTCATCCTTTTCGTGGCCACCTTCTCCAAAAAACCTAGTCGTTGCTCATATTTTTTGTCCATGGTATCCTCAATCTTCTTCTCTCGAACCAGATTTCGGTTGCTTCACGCCTCTCCTTCATCTTTGATGAGATTGTCCAGCATTCACTTCCATACAAAAGAACTAACATTACATAATAATGCAGCAGCCTCTTCTTTATCTCCTAATACATTTTTGGGAAGCATATACATCCAATAGGATACGCGTTGTGGAGCATTAGATATCGGCTCGGAACAAGAAATTGGGGAGCCGAGTTCGAATTCCAGCTGAATTCATTGCATTCATTTACGCGCAAATACCCTTGGGAAAGGTATTAATCCGTCTATTCCTTCCAGTTATGGGTTAAATAACAGGACAGATTGGGTTCTATAGCCTTGGTCGGGAACCAGTCTACCGCAGAAAACAATGGCAACCTACTGCGGGATAATCTTCTGCCCAGTCAGTTATGTCTCTTTCGAGACATGATCGCCCAAGCGTGTATCACGTATGGCACTTGACTGACTGACTGAATATAATAGTTGAGATAATGATTAAGGATTCTACTGGTCACAAACTGGGGGATCGTTTTTCTATTTTTATGAAGTAATAAACTGATTCCCCACTAATTACTACATAATATAATACATTTCTTCCCTTTCAAGCCATGAGTCAAATAATAAGACAGATTGGGTTCTATAGCCTTGGTCGGCAACCAGTCTACCGCAGAAAGCAATGGCAACCTACTGCGGGATAATCTTCTGCCCAGTCAGTCATGTCTCTTTCGAGACATGATCGCCCAAGCGTGTATCACGTATGGCACTTGACTGACTTATACATACAAATTCAGATAATAATTTAATTATTAAAAAATATCCTTCAATTAATATCGTAACACTAGTTAACTGTTACTAAACCACCTGGGAAAATCCAAATTTGACTTACATCCATTCATTTTTCTTTCAGTCTACGGTTTCGCTTTGACTAAAAACAACTATTGCTTTTTAGTCTATATAACTTAAGTTCCATCTT
Organism: Ascarosepion bandense; assembly: GCA_037127315.1. Classification (NCBI taxonomy): domain Eukaryota; kingdom Metazoa; phylum Mollusca; class Cephalopoda; order Sepiida; family Sepiidae; genus Ascarosepion; species Ascarosepion bandense. The sequence goes on along the minus strand of JBBBDQ010001662.1, from coordinate 1,419,899 downwards.
AACTTTGAAGGTTTTCGATGTCTAGGTTTGTCACGCATTAATTTTACAGATTGTAATTCGCACATAAGGTGCATTCACACATTAACTAGCTTCACGAGTTCTAATCGAATGCCCGAGTGGCCACGTCAGTTGAATTATGCTTGACTAAACTGATCTATTTAAAATACAGCCGTCTGATTCGGCATAGTCTTCATCTTCACCTTTAACTTTTTGTGGAACCATAATCCTGCACTTTTGCGATTGGTATCTCGCTGTGCGTGTCTCAAACTCCGGCCTAAAACTTAGAAGATTGCTTATACGCACATTTTGCTCTTCTGATTTCACTGTAATTCCTTCTAAACGACCAAAGTTGGCCACACAAACATCTCTGTGAGTTCGTTCTTTTTTTAAATCCATACCACCCAATATTGGGCGCCTAAGCGTTTCGGCATCGGCAAAGGGGGCCACTAGAGCCAACGAAAGCTGCTCTGTTAGTGCTGTGCGATTGTCGCAAAACGCACCGCCTTCAACAGAACGTAGGGCAACTGAAACTTATGATAGGCGTTTTGTTAGGTTATCCAGTAACTGGTTCCGTAAAAAAACTTAGGCGCTCCAGGTTGGATGACTCGATACGGTTTGAGCTTAACGCTCAAGCTACTGCTGATAGAGCCGCTTTAAGGGCTTCTGAAAGTACAGAGCACCGACGGTCTCGGCGGGTAACGGACGCCGCTGATAAGGCACGTTCACGGGCTTTTGAAAGTACAGAACAGCGACGGTCTCGGCACTTTCACGCGCTACCGAAAGTACAGATCAGCGATAGTCTCGGTGATTAATGGACGCCGCTGCTAAGGCACGTTCACAGGCTTCTGAAAATACAGAGCAGCGACGGTCTGGGCGCTTAACAGACACCGCTGCGAAGGTACGTTCACGGGCGGCTTAAAGTACAGAAGAGCGCAGGACTCGCAATTTAAGCAACTATGCCTTTACTTCATCTTCGCGGGCTGCAGAAAGTACAGAACAGCTGTCCCCTAGGCTTACGAGGGTCGCCTCCTCCATTTCATCTGACAGAGCATCACGTGCTCCACAGCAACGGAATGCTATGCTTGAAAACAATAACCGATGTCGGGCAGCTAACCGAGGGATAACCAGTCTCGAAAAACCATTTTGGTTTCGACGTGATTTCCACTACGCGCCTTCCGTCAACTACGCTTTACATGCTGACATGCAAATTGGTAATATGAGCAAAGCTTGCAGACGTTGTCAGTGTCAGGATTGCACTTTACAGAACCATGCTTCTCGCACGGTTAAGTTTACGTTGGCTGCTCACGTGTGGGGAGTAAGAGTGATGTTTTCGCCCTAGCACTGCAAGGTAAAGCAAAAAATGTAGTTTACACTGAAGGTTTGTAGGGTTGCCAACCATTGGAGCGTCTGTCCTGTAACCGGCGGCCCCCCTTAGCCTCTGCCTCTGTGGGCATCTCGCGGCAAGCTTAGGGATCCGCATTAGAAAAGACCAGCAATGCTTTTACCCACAGTCTACATAAGCGAAGGTTTCGGACAGTGCTCTCTAAATAATATTGTCTTCTAATTAACGTGACCTAGGTAACCAGAGTGCCCAAAATTTAATTTATGGTGCGTGTTGCGTGAAATTTTAAGTCCTTTTTTAAAACCTTAACATATTAAGACACATTTAAGCGTTCTGTCTGCATGGGCCAATTTATTAATGGTCTAAGGACGGTTAAAATTACTAACAGGAATAATTGTCCTTTCCTACGGATCAGGTGAATTGTCTGAGAGATACCAATACCGTATATTTGCTGAGGTTAGATCCAAACTACCATGTCTTAGCAACGAGATGCAATTGGAGAGAGACAGGGATTCGTTGAACCTGTCGCTTCAGTCGAGCGCCTCCACGCAATTCAGACCAGCAATCATGGCGCAGTGAGAAAAAATGTGACGTGAGAGTAACGTTCAGTGAAAACTTTATGGACAAATAACCATTGAGTTGGTTGAGTGAAGGTACTCACTCCAACAATAGAAGCCACCAGTATAGCAAAAAAAAAAAAGGGATAAGGGGCTTTTGCAAGTAACCGCTACTGCCAGCTGCAGCCTGGCACAGTGTAAGTAATCTACGAGTGCACTTCCTCTCCTTTGCCTGCTTCTTACTGATTTTCCTAGCGGCAGCGCCGACTTTTCGGCAAAAAACGCGTCCTTTCTTTTTGGGTCGGATGCTGGTTGTGTTGTTGGAAAAGTTCTGCGGCTTCGAGATCAACATTTCAACCAACGTTTTTTCGTGCTAACCTACGTTTTTCGTCGAAAGAGTCTGAGCTCCAGGACCGTGGATTAGTTTAAAAATTAGTTTTAAAACTTTCATTACACCCAAGCAACGCCGGGCTGTACTGCTAATATATATATATATATATATATAGTGTATCGAGGCATCAAGTAATTTCCTAAACATATGCTGTTAAATATAAGAGACAATGAATGTCTATTATGTTTAATCATGAGCCGTTCTAAACATCGTATTTTGGCTTTAATTTCAGTTGAAAATAAAGACAAAAATTCTCCAACATTTGGATAATTATTTATTAATTTACTTCTAAGTTTTCGGTTCACATGAGCCATCTTCAGAGAGGTTGTTTAGACTGAAATATTATAACATCCACCATCATCGACGATTTTATTTTGTGTTGACAGAAAACTCCGCTTGGCAACGGCAATAGTTACCAAATATAATAAACGCAGTTCTTAAATTTGCGATGCTGTTTTATGACGTCACACCACGTGATAGCGCGAAATGACAACAAAACCATGTAGTCAAATATATATTTAACAGCATATATATATATATATATATATATATATATATATATATATATATATAGAATACACTACCAGCCATGATTATTAGGCAACCCCAGTGTTTTCAAAAAATGATGTATTTCGTACTATTTTTTAGAATTTATTGCCAAGTGAATAACAGTAAATAAAAATATAATGGTTCTTTTGTTAATACTGCATTATAACATGAATTTATAAATATTTAATAATTATCTATATTGCAGTTTCATCAACGAAAGAATGAAGAAATTTAGGGTGATTCGGACGAGTTCATATTTTGCAAATTAATAATGAAAAAGAACCATTCTATTTCCATTTAGAATTATCCACTTGCCCATAAATATTAAATTATTATGAAATACATCATTCCTTTTAAAAAAAAACTGGAGTAGCCTAATAATTAGGGCCGGTCATATATATATATATTTATATATAGCTTCAACATAAGTTAATATGTTTCCTAGTTTTAGGCTAACCGAAAGTAAACAAAAATGTTAAGGAATTACTCTCTAGTTGCGAAATGATTATAAGTGTGTATACATATGTGTGTGTGTGTGTGTGTGTGTGTGTGCGCGCGTGCGTGTTATATATATATGCCTTTTACTTTTTCACTACTTTTGATCCATATACATATATATATATATATATATATATATATATATATATATATATATATATATATATACACACACACATATATATATGAATTATTTTGAACATTATTTTTACCGATACTCGTATTTAAGTAGATATTCTCTTTTTAATTAAACAGTATTTTATATTTATATTTACCGGCCTGATTATTTTAATATCATAGAAATATAAAATACTGTTCAATTAAAAAGAGAATATCTACTTAAATACGAGTATCGGTAAAAATAATGTTCAAAATAATTCATTACAAATTGTCGGTTGCTTATAAACAAGTTTCGTTAAAATTCGTTAATTTCCGTAACATGTTTATATATATATATATATATATATATATATATATATATATATATATATATATATATGTAGATATGCCTTTTTCTTTTTCACTACTTTTGACCTATTCTGATATCTTTGAAGAGGATGGTATTTAACGGGTCAAGAAAACGAGAAAAATATAGAATAATTAACAAATTGGGATCTTTCAAGAAATCTCCTAGATAAACTCCTCTCTCTAAAAGACTTTTTTTTAAAGTGTCAAAATTGAACCAAAAATAGACGAAAATTGACTTTTCTATAATAATTTTCCTGGGCAATTCTCAGGTGACACTCGAAGGACCTGGTGCATTTTATTAGATTCAGATATGTCTGAGATTAAAATAATGTAGTAAGAAAGTAACAGTGTTTTATCTTCGTGTTGTGGCGAAATCTTCGTCGCCAAGTTGTTGCGACCGGTTTGGCAGGAAGCATAACACGGAACACAGGAGGTTGGTTCAAAACAGTGTATTAGTATAACAAGTATAACAGTGTGTTAGTATAACAAGTATAACAGTGTATTAGTATAACAAGTATAACAGGCATATGTACAAAATAAGTGTTAATAATCAGTAAATAGAAGTGAGCCAGTCCGAACGGTACTGTTACTCTGATTATTACCTGAATCGTAGCTTGCTTAACTGAGTATTTAATTGCTTTGTTTTGCCTACCGGAAGTCGGTCAAGTAATTATATACAGTAATAGGAAGAGTCCATTCCTCGTAGAAGGGCACCTAACACCTTGTGTTAGCATGCTCTTGTTGACTGATTCTAACTTTGGCAAATTTAAAAAATAATTTCTTCCAATATATAAGAGCTTTCACAATGCAAACTGAGATATCATTTTGAATTAAATTTAAATCTAGATACTCTTAATCTCACGAAGCAAATTTCTGGCTTATCCAATAGTAAACTTCATAAAGTATTATCATAATTTTCTTCTCATTTGATATAAGTTCCTCTTTTTGCTATTAAGTCTAACTTATTATTAATCCCATGTATAATTTTTAATAAATAACGTTTGTATGAGAAGCGAACGAAATGGTATATATATATATATATATATATATATATATATATATATATATATATATATATTTATATATAAGACCATTTGAACAACATTTGTTTCGACTTGTATTGCCAACGGATCGTCGTCATCAGAAAAAAATAATAAATATGAAATCACTTTTGTCTGATGAAGCCTGGAACCTAGAGTTTTGTTTAATAGCATATCAACCTCTGTGGGTTATTTAATACCAAAAAGGTCGGGTGTTAAGGTATTTTTTAATGTTTGCAGATAGTGAGAAGGTTAATTTATTTAGATTTTAACGAAAATTTGTGTATATTATATTTTATTTTAGAAAACTGAAAATGTCTTCTAATTTTGTATTCAAAAATGTTTTGCTGGGAATATTTTTTTCTTCAAAAATATATTGTTGGTTATATTTTCCTACAAAAACGTATATATATATATTACTATTTTTATACTTTTATAGTGTTTTCACCCTAGTTTGGGGGTCAACTATTTGCCCATTGCTGGGACCTTAACAGGTGCTACCACTCCGGGTCAGGGTGAACCTGGGAACAACAGCAATTAGAAGAAGGTTACATGCTCCTCACAACCTCCCAATCAGAGGCCTTGCTGCCGGATGCACTTTACCGTCATGCCCAGGACCATCTTTGATGCAATTTGAGAAAGTAGTTTTCTTTTTTGTCTTATATATTTACGAAGTGCTGTGGGTCCTAATATCCAAACTGCAGAGTAATTTGCATATGAGGACGGATTCGGATATAATGTCAAATTGTTGAACAATTTCAATTTCTGTGTAAGAGTTAAATAGAACTAATAAGATTTCACAAACAAGAATTTCTGAAAATGTCTTCTAATTTTGTAAGTAGTAGCCTTGTATTTTCAAAATGAAGTTTTTATTATACATTAGAAGAAGAATTTTACATCAATTCTTCTTCTAATGTATTTAAGGTTATACATGAACCATTTTAGTTTTAAATGTTTACACTCACGAAGATAAACTTATGGCCACAATCAAGTGTTGATATGAAGACATGATGGTAGCCATAAGTGGTGGTAATTTCTCTCTATAATTTTATTAGTTGCCACCTTCACATAATTTCCTCTTCGAAAAAGACTTTACAACCACTATTGCAGAATTTGAACCTGTTGAAGTAAACATTTTTATAATCGTTTCACCCCAGGCACTGCAGCACAGCCACTTGTGTGCAGGGATTTAGTGGAAGAAGAAGGAAGAATTAAAAATAAGAAAAAGAAAGGGTTTAGGTGATGTCGAAAAAAGGATAAGAGAGAGATGGGATTCAATGAGATAGAAGATCGCTATCGACGTTGCACTTAAACTTTTGGAGAGTGTAGTTAATATACGGAAGAGATTTCCACATGCGGGAAGTGCGAAAAAAGAAACTGGGGGAGTAGAAGAGGCGGTTATATTTGCCTATTTTGACGATAAAAAGGTGGGACTTATTCGTCAATCTAGTAACACAAGTATGTTAATGTAGAAAGAGCACAAAGGAATAGAGCTCTTCAGTGCAGAAGCCGTGAAAATATTTACAGGAAAGAAAGAGGGAAGCCACATACCATCAGTCACAGTGTGACTAAAGTTGAGCCGCCAAATCGAGAACGATTAGTTGGCAAATCCTTCTTTTGATTATGTCGAGAACCCCGAGATAAGTAGCAGGAACGCCCGACTTGATATCAATGGTTGATGATTTTATTACGTTTTTATTGAAATAAAAAAAAATTATGATTTTGCATAAAGACGTCAGAATGCAGTTTTTATAATAAATCCAATATATTTAATAAAGCTTTTCAAAACGTTGTACAAATTTGATCCAGGCTTTGGTTTAGAGTTCAAATTAGCATATACACTACCAGCCATATTTATTAGGCCACTCTAGTTTTTAAAAAAAATATGTATTTCATATATTGTTAGTATTTATTCTCAAGTGAATAATTGTAAATGAAAATAGAATGGTTCTTTTGTTAATACTGAACAATAAAATGTGCACCAAATGAACTGTTCTGGTGTCCAGTTTTTGTGCTCTCTTCCCTATGCTAGTCTCTTTTTCTTATTGGCTGGCCGAAGCAAAGGCTTCACGGCTGCCTTGTAAAGTTATGCAAAGTAATAACAACAAAAGAACTATTCTATTTTCACTTAGAATTATTCACTTGGCAATAAATACTAAAAATAGTATGAAATACATAATTTCTTTTAAAACTTGGGTGGCCTAATAATTATGGCCGGTAGTGTACGTATTTCACTAAAAACTACTGACAATGTAAGAGGATTAATTATTTATTTACTTAATTTTTGTGCACATATAAAATCTTCTCTTCAAAACATTATACAGAAATATATGACTCCAGACGACAAAACAAGAAAATTAAATTATCTATTCTAAATAAAATTTTAGCTCTATCAACAATGATAACTCAACTGCAAGATCCAAATTTAAAAAGAAAAAACAACATTATTTACAAATTCACATGTCCTTTAAAAAAAACTGTGTTCCTGATCAATCCCAATTCGCAAATAATTATATTGGATATACTATAAAATGTTTAACAATAAAACTAATGTAACATCATTTACTTAAATTAGGTTACGTCTAAATACACATGGTGACCTACCAAACCCCATCCGCAACACACTTGTTGGTAGTATAAATATAATAATCTCATCTACTTGTAAATAGGATAAAAATAATGGAGACATTAATAAAGAAGAAAAAAGCAACCCTTAATAATATCTAGACCTTGTTTGAAAAAAAAATATTCCTATGACTGTAGGTACATTTTTTAAAATCATTTCGCAAAGCATTCCACTGCCACTATTGCGCATGGGGTTATATAGAGGAAGGTAAAGAGAAAGAATGGTTGGATATAGGAAATGTCAGAAGGAGGGTGATAGACGGGTAAGGCTGAGGGTTGGGTAGATGGGAAGAGTGTTTGAGAGAGTGGATGCTAGTTAGTGCGTTAAGAGGTGTCTATTGCCCTTACATTTAAACTCCTGGAGATTGTAGCCGTCGGGGAAGCAATCATATGGAAGGGAATTCCACAGTCAGGAAGTGCGAGAAAAAAAAGCTGTTGGAGTAGAAATTGGGGTTACATTTTATCGGTTTCACTGTAAAAGGGTAGGGCCTAGTAGCTAATCTAGTATCTCGTGCAAATTCGTATCTAGGGGGCACCAGTGATCTAAGTTCATCGGAGCAGAAGCCGTGAAAGTATTTATAGAAGAGACACAGGGAAGCCACGTCACACCGGTGAGAGAGAGACTGCAGCCGGTCTGCCAAGTCGGTATCGATCACATTACAGACTCTCCGTTGTATATTGTCAAGAACCCCGAGGAGAATAGCAGGGGCAACCGACCAGATGTGGCAGCAGTATTCAATGCACGGGCGGATGATAGATTTATATATGTGCAGGATAGATTCAGAGGGAAAAAACTTCCGGTCCCTGAACCAACTTTCATAGCAGCGGATTTAGCAATGAATTCTATATAGTCATTCCATTTGAGGTCCGATGAAAGTGTGAGACCAAGGAAGCGTAGTGTTTTACTCTCTGGGAGGCAAGCCTGGTCCATGCTAATGGGAGGTAGGTGGGAATGTCTATGGTGGTTAATTGATAGCAGCTTCGTTTTAGAAGCATTAAAATTTACGAGATATTTTTTACTCCAGTCCACTACGGATTGGAGGTCCTTTTCAAGCTCGGCTGCAAGGTTCGCTTTGTCGCCCACACCAGATTTTTAATCAAGGCGAGAGTAAACTGTGGTGTCATCGGCGTACATACCTACTTGGGATCTTATGGCATCAGGAAAAAAATGAAAGTCACCCTTGATAATGGCCACAGATAGAACGGAAAGCATTCAGATACTCATAATATTTATGTTGAGAAAAAAAGAAAATTAGAATAATGATGGAAAAATTAAATACAAAATATAACCATAGTCGTTCCTAATAATACATATATAAAAGTCAGATTGCTGTCCAAATATACAATTATATACAGTGGCCGGTTAAAATAAAAGAAAACCCTAATACCATAATAGCAAAATTTAAGACATTTGATTAAACTGGCCAACAACTTTTCTACTTTAATGTTTATTGATTTAATGTTCTTTTTTTTTAGTTTAGTTTTGTTTTATTTTGTGCTAAAATTGTTGTTTTACAGATATTCTGGTCGGGTGCCCCTACTATTCACCTCGGGGTCCATGACGGAATACAACGGAGAATCTGTAATGTGATCGATGCCGACTTGGCAGTCCGGCTGCAGTCACTCTCTCACCGGCGTGATGTGTGCCTCTTCTACAAATATTTTCACGGATTCTGCTCCGATGAAATTAGATCACTGATGCCCCCCCTAGATATGTATTTGCAAGAGATTAGCAACTAGGTCCCACCCTTATACAGTGAAACAGATAAAATGTAATCGCAATTTTTACTCTAATAGCTTCTTTTCTCGCACTTCCCGCCTGTGGAATTCCCTTCCATATACTTGCTTCTCCGACAGCTACAATCTCCAGGAATTTAAATGTAAGGCCAATAGACACCTATCACATCCATTCTCTCAAACACTCTACCCATAAACCCAACCCCCATCCTCTGTATCCTCATCCGTCTTTTCGACATTTCCTATAACTAACCACTCCTTCTCATCACTTTCCCCTATGTAATCCTCTGCGCAGTAGTGGCAGTAGAATGCCTTGCTTGGGGTGAAATGATTAAAAAAAAAGTCTAATTAAAATCAACAGTTAGAATTATTTAAGAATTTTAAGTGATTACCTTCATTTTGTAGTTTAGGACTGCTTTCAGAGGGAAATGTCATTTTTCAGGATGATGATCTAACCATTAATACTGATAAATTTGAAGCTGAATGGCACAAAGAAAATTCTAGTTAAGTAAAACATCTTATCTGACCATCACACTCCCTATTTTTAACATCATTGAGCATTTATGGATAATGTTAGAAAAACAAGTGAGGATTTGTCTTTCTTCTTTAACTTCTTTGAAAGAATTGGAGAGTGTTTTATCTGAAAAATGGATGAAACTCCTCCTGAAACAACTCAAAGTTTAAATGAGTCG
>JBBBDQ010001662.1:1405000-1407500 GCA_037127315.1 Ascarosepion bandense | reverse complement strand
TCAGGCTTACGGCCATATTACGTTGAATACACAGGGTCTCGCTCGATCACCGAAGGTAAGCAACGTTGAGCCTGGTCTGTACTTAGATGGGTGACCGATTGGGAATACCAGGTGCTGTAAGCGTTTAGTGACGGATGTGCGTTGTGGTGCAGTGGATATCGGCTCGGAAAGAGAAATCGGTGAGCCAAGTTCGAATTCCAGTTGAATACCCTGCATTCACTTAAGCACTGGTACACTTGGGAAAGGTATTAATCTGTCACTTCCTTCCAGTTATGGGTTAAATTATAATGGTAGGACTTGGGGACCCTGCCCTTAAAAAAACAAATTGCAATGAATCTTGATACTCGAAAAATGAAAAAAATATTACTAGACACAAAACTTATATAAAAACAACAATAAATTGTTGAAAGAAAAGGGTATTATCATAAATAAATAAAGTTTAGTTGGCAATAAATGACCCGCCGAGGTTGATTTGCCATAAAAACAAAACAGCGGAAGGAGGGCTTAAAGAATATGATACTCACAGGATGGTTAATTGATTTTTCTAAGCGCAGCTTAGATGTGGCACCAGAGCGAAAGTATGAGTACCCAGTGAGGATCGAATTCACTATTCAGTTGCTGACCATTATACTACGTTGAAGTGCCCCACTCACAGGATGAATAAAGAAAAAGAGTGATAGGGGAAAACAACGCGTGACATACTTGATAGGCTTAAGCAAATTTATGGCAGAGAAGATTTTGGAAGAAATAAAACGACAAAATCTATTAAGAGCTACAAAGGGCAGAAGGATGTGAAGGACCATGATCGCCTTCGTCCTGAAAGGACACGGCTCATAGAAGAAAATTAATCATTACTTTTTTCTATTTCTAATAAATAATGCATTATTTGTTACCTAATAAATTATGACATAACAATACAATAATTTTAAACTTCTATTTTCAAACTGATAATTTAAAACAGCGGTCGGCAACCCTCGGCCCGTGGGCCTTATCCGGCCCGCGGGCCACATCCGGCCTTCGAGTGAATCTTGTCCGTCCCGTTACCTTACTCTGGACACGATATAAATATAGGTAGACCAAATCAAAGTGACAATTGATAGTCTGAATATATTGCGTCAAAATTTTTAAAAAAATATTTCTTTTTACTTAGAGAATGTGTTTTACTTTTATTTTTTATTTGTAGGGATCGCCAAAATTAGCGTACGGCCTCACTTTTGCTTTTTCTGTAAAATTGCTTTCGTAAGCGGGCACTATTAAATGAATATAAAATATTGTTTTCAACCGATTTTAATGGAATTTTTTTTCAATACTGATTTATGAAACATTTATTTTTAAAATGTAATATTTTTTAACAAAATTCCTGTCAGATATTAAATTATATTTAATCCTTGCTTTCTTCATACACATAGAAAATTTATTCATATATTAATAACATGTTTCTCCTCCATGGCCCTGTTTGGCCCGCCTCCATCACTCTATTTGGCCCTCACTCTCCAAAATGTTGCCGACCCCTGATTTAGAAGAATCGTGGATGTTAAAGTAGTGTAACAGGTGGCAGTTCGGAATGAGACATTGAGAGCCGTGTTCGAAATTTGTTATATTCACTTACGCGTAAATTTTATTGGGAAATGTTTATATATGTCTCCGACCAACTATGGGTTGACGGAAAGTGCAACACAGAGAGCCGAAGGCGAATTGACTTGGCGATGGATGCGTTCCAGAAGTTGAGTAGAGACAGAAAATTTTCGATAGAAACAAAGAAAAGAATACTGGATTGCTAGGTGATACCAATTCTTCAATATGACAGCGAATGCTGGATAATCTCATCAAAGATGAATGAAAAACTTGAACAAATTGAAATGTGGCTCTACAGAAGGATGCTGCGGAAATCATGGACCGAGCCTGTGAGCAATGATGAGGTTTTCGAAAAGAATGGAAACTAAAAGGAAATTAACACTGAGCATCAGGAAGAGATAGCTGAAGTTCCTGGGACATGCAATGAGGAAGGAGGGCTTGGAGAACTTGATACAAACAGCCCGATAATGGGGAAAAAGAGACAGAGGAAAGCAACGAATAACATATTTGAAGGGACTGAGCAGATGAATAACAGAAAGAGGATTGCTAGGTGAAACAGGAGAAAGTGTGCTAAGAGCTACCAGGGATAGGGGACTTGGAAAGACATGATCGCCTACGTCCTGAAAGACAAGGTATATAGAAGAAGATTTGGAAAAATCATTGTTATACTTTAAAAATATTAAATCAATATTCACACGAAAAAAAATGTATTATTTGGGCAAACCAAATATGTTTAAGGTTTAAATAGCTAAGAAAGGGTCGATAAACCGTTAAAAACAGATCAATGAATAATAATCATTTACAGATAAATATAACATGGTTTTTATCAGTGTCCTTCTGTGTGAGTGTGTGTATTTTGTGTGTTTTGGTTTTTGTGTTTCCCGTTGATATAAATATATATTTTATTGAATATAGTTTTTTTGGG
>JBBBDQ010001662.1:1382500-1400000 GCA_037127315.1 Ascarosepion bandense | reverse complement strand
ATTTTAATAGTTTTTTGTCACACTTCTTACAAGTAAAACTCTCTTCTGATTTAGTTACTTCCTTGCCAACTAGAATATCGAAAAGTCTAACAGGTATTAATCCATCACTTCCCTCCAGTTATGGATTAAATAACAGAACAGATTGGGTTCTATAGCCTTGGATGGCAACCAGTCTACCGCAGAAAGCAATGGCAAACTACTGCGGGATAATCTTCTTCTCAATCAGTCATGTCTCTTTCGAGATATGATCGCCTAAGCGTGTATCACGTATGGCACTTAACTGACTGACTGAATATAATAGTTTAGATCATGATTAAGGCTTCTACTGGTCATAAACTGGGGATCGTTTTTCTATTGTTATGAAGTAATAAACTGATCCCCCAATAATTACTACTTAATAATATAATACATTTCTTCCCTTTCAAGCCATGAGTCAAATAGCAGGACAGATTGGGTTCTATAGCCTTGGTCGGCAACCAGTCTACTGCAGAAAGTAATGGCAACTTACTGCGGGAAAATCTTCTGCCCAGTCAGTAATGTCTCTTTCGAGACATGATCGCCCAAGCGTGCATCACTTACCTGACAGTCTTCACATTGTCTTCCACTCCCAGTGACCCCTTTGCATTTCTTCTTCTTCTTCTTCTTCTTCTTCTTCTTCTTCTTCTTCTTCTTCTTCTTCTTCTTCTTCTTCTATGTGTCCTGTGCCTTCAGGACGTAGGCGATCATGGCTTTCCACGTCTCCCTATCCCTGGTGGCTCACCTGATTAGGTCCTTCAAATATGTTATCTTCTGCTTTCCCCTGTCTCTTTTCCCTGTTAGTATCAGGTTTTCCAAGCCCTCCTTCTGTATTGCATGTCCCAGGAACTTCAGCTGTCTCTTCCTGATGCTCAGTATTAATTTGTTTTTTCTTTCCATCATTTCTAAGACCTCATCATTGCTCATAGGCTCGATCCATGATATTCGCAGCATCCTTCTGTAGAACCACATTTCAGTTGCTTCAAGTTTTCCCTTCATCTTTGATGATATTGTCCAGCATTCACTGCCATATTGAAGAACTGATAACACAGTAATCCAGTACTTTCTTTGATGTTTCTAGCGAAATAATTTCGATAAAACGATTAAAACAAATGTTTTTCTTATAATTTTAAAAATAAATATAATATTCAATCTAGCCAATAAGAATTCATATCAAAGTTATTTTCTAAATCAATCAGTTTTAACTTCAATAAGCTGGCCTTAAAATTCCATCAACTAATAAAAAAAGAATATGACACATCAGTAGAACTAGAAATTGTTTCATTCTATTCACTCTACATCTTGTAAGAGGAAAACTTGAGGGTGATATGGGGCAAAATGTTGTTTCCCGTTAGCAGGCAGATATGATTTTTGCATGCGGCTTCGTGAATGCTATTGAACTCGAGGCTGAACGATTGTATCAGATTGTGTTTCCACACCGAAAGCAAATGTGTCATCCAACCTTTGATGTTGTTTATCTTCGCGTTGCTGAGACAGAAATCCGTGGCACCACAAATTATGGATTGAGAAAAACCGAGATCCGTTCTTACGCCCGACGACGGAAACCACATTCTACAAGTTGCCGGGGACAATTCGGCTGTCAGCACACTCCAAATGGCCCAGTTGTAAAAGTAGTTTTGGATGGTATCTTGAATTGGACACTTAACAGCGTCTACCGTAAACTTTAATAATTAATTCAAAAACCAAGGATTTGTGGATATATGTTTATATAGATATTTATTCATTTTTGATAGACACATACAATATATATATATATATATATATATATATATATATATATATATTGTACAATTATATATATATATATATATATATATATATATATATATATATTATTAATATTATATATATATATATATATATATATATATATATATATATATATACTACCGGGCATAATTATTCGGGATAACCATTTTTTTTAAAATAATATAACTCATCTTATTTTAATATTTATTGCCAAGTGGATTCTAAATGAAAATAGAATGGTTCTTTTGTTAATACTGCACAATAACATGTGCATCAAATGAACTGTTCTGGTATCCAATTTTTGTGCACTCTTCCTCATGCTATTCTCTTCTTAGCATCAGCCATACAGATGGGAAAGAGAAAGGAATATACTGATTAGATGAAGGTAGTTTCGTTTTAGAGGCTTTAGAATTCACATGTCGTTCCTTACGCCAGATACCAACTGATTAATAGCCATTTTCGAGAATAACTGCCAGTTTCACTTTGACGGAATTGTCGGTCTTGCTACTACGACAGAAGTAAATAGTTGTTTCACCAGCATAAACCAGTAGTTGCAAACTGATTAAATGGGGAATGTCTTTGATGAAGATAAGAAACAATATAGGTCCAAGGATAGAGACCTGGTGGTCCCACCAATTTATGTGAAATTAACTAGAAACACATCAGTTAAACTGAATCTTAATTACACGATTAAGCTAATAAATATTACGGTTTCTGAATGTGCGTTGTGGTGCAACAAGTATTTGCTTCTAATGAAAAACTAGAAATCAAAGTTCGAATTCTAGTTGAGTTTGTTGCATTCACTTTTTTGTTGTTTTTTTTTTTTTAATCAAGCAAAGCTGTACCACCACTGATGCGCAGGGGAACTACATAAGTGTTATGTTGAAACACACCTATTCCTCAGATAATGGACTCTTCCTCCTATATTAATAAGAGTTAACAGGAAGTTAACACGAGTATTTCTTGGGAAGTTCATTGGAGTTCTTAGAAGTTCTAGAGAGATTTTTAGAGTTCTAATGGAGTTCAGTAGATCTACTAGGCAGTTGATATTAGTCGGCAGTTAGCCAAATACTAAGAAGTCAGCTTACAGTGAAAGATTACCAGGTTCCTAACATTTTGGGTGGGTTGAGTCGATTAGTAACCGATATAGCACGATTATAACTTTCAGTGCGAAAACTACTCCACAACAATAAAAGAGTAAAAGTTTTTTGCATATCTTCTCCCTCTAAATATAGATTAAATAGGAGTACAGATTGGTTTCTGTAGCCTTGGTTAGCAACCTGTTTAACACAGAAAGAAATAGCAAACTACTGCAGGAATATATTGTGCCTTGTCAGTCTCGAAAGAAACATGATCAACCAAGCGTGTATCAGGTATGGCACTTAACCCACTGATCTGGATAAAATGATTAAATAGCAGGATAGATTGGGTTTTATAGCCTTGGTTAGCAACTAGTATACAGCAGAATAAAAATGGCAACCTAGTGCGGGTAAATCTTCTGCCTTGTCAGTCGTGGATCGAAAGAGACATGATCGCTCAAGGATGTATCTCGTGTGGCAATTAATCTAAACTTATCTAAATAAAAGGGTTGAATAGCTTAACAGGCTGGGCTCTATAGTCTTGGTTAGCAGTTTATGTGCCGCAGAAAGAAATGGCAACTTTTTTGTATAACCGTTTTACCCCAAGCAAAACAGAAATGCTACTGGTGCGCAGAAGTGTGAAGAGAAGAACAGGTCACAGTAGGTGTCGAAGAATGGGTAAGAGAAGGACGGGTACAGAGAGCTGCGTGAGAGCGAATTGTAAAGTGAGGAGAACAATGTGAATTTAAACTCTTGGAGATTGTAGCTATCAGGGAGACAAGAATGCAGAAGAGAGTTCTACAGGCAAGAAGTACGGGAAAATAAGTTGATAGAGTAGAACTTGTGGTTACACATGATTGATTTCACAGTAAAAGGATGGGATCTTGTTGCCAGTCTGGTAACTAGAGTAAATTCGCATAGGAGAACACCAAGGAGTTAATTTTGTCGGAGCAGAAATCCCTGAATGTAGAAGAGACAGAGGGAAGCCACACCTCGTCGAGGAGAGAGAGAGACTGGGGTCGAGCCGCTAAATCAGGATAAACTACATTGCAGATTCTTCTTTGGATTTTATCAAGAACACCCAATGTGAACAGCAGAGACGCCCGACAAAAATAAATTCACAAGAGAACTTCCTGGCCGAACGCAAGGTCTCGACCTTATTTGCACTAGTTTTAGCTATTAATTCAATGAAGTCGTTCCACTTAAGGTCAGCTAAGAGAGTGAGGCCGAGGAAGCGCAGTGTATTGCTCTCCGAAACACTAGCGTGATCCATGCAGGTAGCCGTTAAGAAAGATTATCTATGGTGGTTACAGAAGTGCAGCTTCGTTTTAGAAGCATTAATGTTTACGAGCCATTTCTTACCCCAGTCTACCACTGACTGGAGGGCTTTTTTGACGGCAGCAGAAAGCATCGGCAGATTTCTTAGAGAGGCGAGAGGAAATGGTGGTGCCGTCAGCGTAGATGCCTACTTGGGATCTGATTACATCAGGGAGATAGTTGATGAAAATCAGAAAAGGCGTAGGCCCTAGGATAGAGTCATGACGGTCAACCGCGTTCGTATTATAGAATCTGGAAGTATGCCCGATCAATACGGCCTTCATTACGCGATTCGATAGGAATTATTTGTTTAAATCAAACAAGCGTCTAAATATACAATAATCCTGTAGTTTGCGTAGAAGGCATGTAGGCATGCAGACCCTGTCAAATGCTTTAGAGATATCCAGGGCAACAGATCTAGCTTCGTCATTCTCATTAAAAGGTTTGTGCGGAAAAAAATCTTCTCCTTATTCAAGCTTCGAAAGAAACATGGTCACCCAAACGTGTATCTCGTATGGAAATTAAGTCACTAATCTAAATAAAAGGATTAAATAACTGGAGAGTTTGGGTTCCTTAGTCTGAGTCAGTCGTGGATCACAAGAGACATGATCGTCCCAGCGTGTAACACGTATGATAACTCACTGATCTGAATAAAAGATTAAATAGCAGAACAGATTGGGTTCTATAGCCTTGGCTAGTAAATAGTATGCCGGAGAAAGAAATTGCAACCTAGTGAGGGAAAATCTTCTGCTTAGCTAGTCATGTTTCTTTCGAAACATGGTTATCCAAGCGTGTATCACGTATGGAAATTAATTCACTGATCTGAATAAAAGGATTAAATAACTGGTGAGTTTGGGTTCTTTAGCCTTGGTTGCCAACAAGTATACTGCAAAAAATAGCAACCTACACCGAGAAACTTTTGTCTAGTCAGTCGTGGATTGAAAGAGACATGAACGTCCAAACGTGTATTACGTAAGGTACTTAACTCACTGAATAAGAATGAGTAGACAAATTTTGTAACATCTTTCGCTGCTGTACTATAAGCGTATGCGAGTGTTCTTAACTACGTTTTGTGTCGAGGTACCCCAGATAAATATCAAAAATCGATAATCGAAGAAAACGGGTTATAGAAGGAGTGGTCCGATTTTAATCAAATTTGATATACTCATAGACAAAGACATAAGAAACGATATTCAGAAGTTTCAAGGTTGCAGTTCTTACAATAGTGCAGAAATTTTGATATTGATACCAGGAAGTCAAAATTTGATTTGCATCCATTCATTTTTCTTTCAGTCTACGGTTTCGTTTTAACTGGAAACAACTATTGGTTTTTAGTCTTTCGTGACAACGTCCAAAGAGTCTGAGCTCCAGGAGCATGGATTAGATTTAAAGCTTTCATTACACCCGAGCACCGCCAGGCTATACTGCTAGTTATGAATAGAACTAATAGTTAAAAATACTTATCTGAAAATGAATTTCATAAGGTTGCAATATTGAAACTATTTTAAATTCTTTATTGCCTTTAAGAGCTGACCTAAAAGGTCATTGAACGGTCAAGATTAAATTATATCTGAAGCAACAAAATTTAATTTGCTTCTGTTTGTCAAATTCGTACTGACATAAGACGACCCTAAAATAATGATATTTATATACTACAGTTAATATAGTTCCCATCATGATAAATATTGACGTTATGATAGATGCGACGTTTCAGCCAATTGCACCCTGATCAGCTTCAGATAAAAATAGAAATTATATAGACTGATAACAAATCTTCCGTGAACAGGACGTACTCGTAAATTAAATTTATGCGCGATGACATTCAAAACATATTCATGGATCAGGGATAAGACGTGGAGACAGCTAGGACAAAAGAAAGCAAATATATATATATAGTCGGACAATTCACCGTGTAGAATTGTAATAAAGAAAACCATCCCAACGCCGGTCATATACAGTAACACTTACGTTTTTCTTATAGTCATCAAGATATTTTTTTAATCATTTTACCCCAAGCAAGTCAGTCCACTGCCACTATTGCGCAAGGGGTTACATAGGGGAAGGTGATGAGAAAGAGTGGTTAGATATAAGAAATGTCAGAAGGAGTGTGATAGACGGGTAGGCATAACGAGGATGAGGGTTGGGTAGATGGGAAGTGTGTTTGAGAGAATGGATGCGAGTTAGTGTGTTAGAAGGTGCCTATTGATCTTACATTTAAACTTCTGGAGATTGTAGCTGTCGCGGAAGCAAGCATGTGGAAGGGAATTCTACAGGCCGGAAGTGCGAGAAAAGAAGCTGTTGGAATAGAAATTGCGGTTACATTTTATTGGTTTCACTGTAAAATGGTGGGACCTAGTTGCTAATCTAGTATCTCGTGCAAATCCGTACCTAGGGGGCACCAGTGATCTAAGTTCATCGGAGCAGAAGCCGTGAAAGTATTTATAGAAGAGGCACAGGGAAGCCACGTCACGCCGGTGAGAGAGTGATTGCAGCCGGTCTGCCAAATTTTTGTTCTTGAACAAAATGTCTGACGAGTTAAAAACTGAAATCTACTTTTAATTATTTCCCCCCTAGTAAGGCCCTAACTCCACTAGAAAGTAGAAAGTTCAGTTAATTAAATGCCATACGTTATATATTCTTGGGTGATTATGTCTCGAAAGAAACATGACTGACTAGACAAATAATTACACGTATTAGTTTGCCATTACTTTCTGCGGTAGACTGTTTAACAACCAGTGCTACAGAACCCATTCTTTCCTGCTATTTAACTCATAAGTGGGGGAAGAAGAGATGAATTAATATCTTTTCTAAGATAAGTGAAGGCAACAAATTCTACTAGAATTCGAACTCCCAGATTTCTTTTTTCCGAGACGATGCACAATATTGGAAAAAATCGGAAAATGATTTGTCAAAAGAAGTAGAATAAAATTCAAGTTCCTGCCACAAACTATTATTAAATTATTATTATAAAGAAACCGCTCTATAAATTTATTCAAAGTAAATGTTCAAAATCATCGTTTCCTTTTTTAAAAAAAATTACTTATAAATTTCCGCTTAGATAAAAATTTATTTCTCATTATATGCGCGAGTTGAATAATATATGAATCGAAATTCGACAAGATGAATAGAAAATTAAAGAACCGGTAGGAAAAAATGTGTCTTTAATCTAACAAGTTTCAATTTAGCAAGCTTATTCAGACATAATTTAAAGACGAATGATTTTAAAAATCTTTAAAATCATTCGTCTTTAAAATATCTCTGGGAAAGCTTGTTAAAGTGAAACATGTTAACACATCACTCAATAAATCCCGGGCCTAACTAATAAAACAACATTTTTTAGGCAAAATTTGACTTTATTCATCAACATAGTCTCCTTCTAGGGTGATATACTGATATCAACGCTTTTCTAGTTTTAGGTGTCTTTTTTGCTGAGCGATTTGTCTTTGGACTGTAGAAAAAGGTGGATGCGAAAGCAATTCAAGATGAAATTCTTGCAGTTTTGCCATCGTTACAATCGAATTGTGACACGATGCGTTGTCTTGGTGAAAAATTTCTTTTTCATTTGTGGCCGTTTTTGGCGATTTCTTTCTTCATACGCACAAATAATGCTATATAATATACTCTGTTGATGGGTCTTTTTTTTTCAAGGTAATCGACGAACAAAATACCTTGTGCATCTCAAATGCGGAGGCCAAAACCTTACCAACTGATGTTTGTGTCTTTGGTCACATTGAACGTCTTTCACCTGCTGCTGTCTTATTAGCTGACTGTCAATTTAACTCCGTAGTATCCATTGTCACATATTTACGCACAAATGCTTCTTTGCTGCGTTGAAACAGTTGCAAACAAGGCATTGTTGTTTTTGATCGACTGTCAGCGATCGCTGCACCTACTTTAACCACAGCTTTCTCATTGACAAATGTTCATCCAAAATGGTGAATACAATGCCTTCTGTTATGTTCAACTCCTCTGTTATCTTACGTAAAATCAATTTATGATTCGCCAAAATAAGTTTGTGGATTTTTTTGTTTTTGTTTTCCGGAACACCTGCCGATTTTCGGCGACCTGATCATTCAATATCATTTGTGTCTGTAAGAACGCGTTTAAAGTCGGCATATCACCACTTAACCGTTGTTTCCGATGCAGCTGTGTAGTTCTTACAAAAATAGTCTTTTGTTATCTTTCCTAAACTTTGTTCCGCCATCCATTTACCCAAGCTCACCTGCTAGATTACAAAGTGTTGTTTTGCTTCGACCCCTTTTCTCTCAATCTATTTTATAAGTATCAAATTATCCAAGCCGGAATACCTGATAGGTGTACAAGGAAATTCACTACCTGTAAACAAATATAACTGTACCTTTTGTTTCCATTTACTCTGAAACGTTCTCGTTTTTCACGTTTCCAGTCTAGGATATTCTCAGCATCCTTCTGTAGGACCAGGTTTTCTGATGCTTTAGCTTTCTTCTTTATTTGTGAGGAAATTGTTTAGCTGACACTGTCGTATGCGGACTGATATTACACAACAGTTCAGTGCTCTTTTCTTTGTATCTGGCGAGATTTTATTTTTTATTTTTTATATTCCTTAGATTTTAGAAGGCATCTTTAATTATGCCAGTGCGATTTCCGATTCCTCTGTCTCACTATCTTCCCTCTGTGAGAACACTTCCCAGATATTTGAATTGTTTTTTGTGGGGGCATTTCTGTTTTGAATTTCGCCTCATTGGCTCTTCTGTTTGTGAGCATCCACGTATTCTGATGACTATCTTTTATTCTCGATTTACATCACTGCTTGCTGTAATTCTTGTAGTTTTCATTATGCATCTGCAACCAACACTGTCATATGCACATCTGATATTGTTAAGATTATGGCTGCCAATAATAATCCTTGTAGGCGTCTAATTCTCTCAAAACTACCTCATTGTATAGGTTGAAAAAGTACATTGAAAAGGCATAACAGTTCAGTCAATGAAGTGCGATGCGTAAAACACGCTTTGGGCGATCATGTCTTGAAAGAGACATGACTGACTAGGCAGAAGATTATCCCGCAGTAGGTTGCCATTGCTTTCTGCGGTAGACTGGTTGCCAGCCAAGGCTATAGAACCCAATTTGTCCTGTTATTTGACTCATAGCTTGAGGGAGAAGATATATATTATTATTAAGTAGTAATTAGTAGAGGATAAGTCTATTACTTAATAACAATAGAAAACCGATCCCCCACCCTATGCCCAGTAGAAGCCTTAATCATGTCTCAAACTATTATATTCAGTCAGTCAGTTAAGTGCCATACGTGATACACATTTTGTGTTTTCATGTCTCTTTCGAGACATGACTGACTGGGCAGAAGATTGTCCTGCAGTAAGTTGCCATTGCTTTCTGCGGTAGACTGGTTGCCAGCCAAGGCTATAGAATCTAATCTGTACTATTATTTAACTCATAACTGGAGGGAAGCGGCGTAAGTGAATGCAAGGAATTCAACTGAAATTCGAACTCGGATCGTGGATTTATCGTTCCGTGTGGTTATCCATTGCACCACAATGCACATCCAAACTGACTGATTGAAAAGCTATATACGTGTCTTAAACTCTTTTTAATTTTTGTATATTTACTGAATTAATTTTCTACCCGTACGCAGTGGGATTCTTGCCGGCATAGGTTCTGTATTAATCTAGTATTCCTTCAATGAATTTACTCATGCTACTCTTTTTTAAATCATTTTACCCCAAGCCAGGCATTCCACTGCCACTATTGCGCAGGGGGTCACATAGGGAAAAGTGTTGAGAAAGAGTGGTTAGTCATAGGAAGGTGAAAGACGGATGAGGTTACCGAGGATGGAGGGGGGTAGATGAAAAAAGAGCTTGTGTGAATGGATGCGAGTTAGTGTGATAGATGTCTATTGACCTTACATTTAAATTCCTGGAGATTGTAGCTGTCAGGGAAAGCAAGTATATGGAATGGAATTCCACAGGCGGGAAGCGCCAGAAAAGAAGCCATTAGAGTAGAAATTGCAGTTACATTTTATCTGCTTCACTGTAGAAGGGTGGGACGTAGTAGCAAATCTAGCAAATTTATACCTAGGGGGCACCAGTGATCTATGTTCGTCGTAGCAGAATCCATGAAAGTATTTATAGAACAGACACAGGGAAGCCACATCACGCCGGTGAGAGAATGACTGCAGCCTGGCTGCCAAATTGGCATCGATCACATTACAGATTCTCCATTGTATTTTGTCAAGAGGAGACTAGCAGGGGCAGCCGACCAGATATGGCAGAAGTATTCAATACACGGGTGGATGGTAGATTTATAGATGTGCAGGATGAACTCATGCGGGAAAAACTTCCGGGCCCTGCACAGAGAACCGACTTTCATGGCAGCGGATTTAGCAATGGATTCGAGATAGTCGTTTCATTTGAGGTCTGCTGTGAGTGTGAGGCCAAGGAGGCGTACTGTTTTACTCTCAGGGGGCAGGCCTGTTCCATGCTAATGGGAGGTAGGGACGATGGTCTATGATGGTTAATTGATAGCAGCTTCGTTTTGGAAGCATTAAAATTTACGAGCCATTTCTTACCCCAGTCCACTATGGATTGGAGGTCCTTCTCAAGCTCGGCATCGAGGTTCGCTTTATCGCCCACACCGGATATATTAGGATCTTAATCACACTAATTTATAGTTAAAGCTGTCAAATGTAACCGTCACTTCTACTCGATAGTTTCTTTTCTCGCTTTTCCTGACTGTGGAACTCCCTTCTTTTATAGCTACAATCTTCGAAAGTATAAATGCAACGTCAATTGCCATCTTGTATCTCCGTGTTTACATTCTTTCCCTTATCTTTTTCGATATCTCCTGTACCTTATTCTTTTCTTTTCTCTTATTGCAACCTCCTGCGCATTAGTTGGGCCGAAACGATTATAAAAATATATATATATCATCTAAACTTATTTATAAATGGAACATTGTCTCTCTCTGTGTGTGTGTGTGTGTGTGTGTGTGTGTGTGTGTGTGTGTGTGTGTCTGTTACCTATAGACTCCAAAACGGCTGAACCGATTTTCTTGAAAATTTACACAGTTGTACTATAAACGTCTGCGAGAGTTCTTAGTTTTTGTGTCGAGATACCCCTGATAAATATCGAAAATCGATAATCGAAAAAATCGGGTTATAGAAAGATTGGTCCGATCTTAAGCAGATTTGATACACTCATAAACAAAGACATAAAAACGATATGCAGAAGTTCCAGGGTTGCAGTTCTTACAATAGTGCAGAAAATCGATAATATATATATATATATATATATATATATATATATATATATATATATATATATAAATGAATGTTTGTAGGTTTATTCATGCATACGTTCTTTTTCTCTCCCCCGTCTAATATATTAATAACTTTCTAAATCTACGAAATTGTTAATATATATATATATATATATATATATATATATATATATATATATATATATAGTTTTTTTGTTTTTTTAGCAACAAAAATATAGTAGATATAATAGTTAATTAATAATGCTGATCTTAATTTTATAAAATTATAATACCAATTCCCACCAAGATTAATTTTAAGTCTTCCCACAGATTCTCCAAAGTAAAAGTTGCTTTACTCTCATTGGTCCACATTGTACATACAATAATGCCTCCCTGATGAAAGAGGTCTTGGTTGTTCTTAACCTTTTAAAGCCATTCATTTTGAAATAACCACATCACTTGATAAGACACAAAAAGTGTCGAAACAAAATAGCTACTTTTGTAGTGATATTCTAACATATCAATGTTATAATTTATTAATAAATATTATTATTATTATTAGATCTACTTTGTATTGAGCACTTTTTTAAAAATAGTGTTTCTTTGGATGGGGAATATTATTCCACCCATACTTGGTTATATATATATATATATATATATATATATATATATATAAGGCAAGATGTTTGTGTATGTGTCTGTTTATCTGCCGGTATGTCTGTATTTTTTCAGCCCTTTTATTTCAGTTTTTGCTTCGGGTTTGGCTCTAAGTAGGTATAATTGTAGTTATTAGTCTCAGCCATGATACCATTTACTCAGGGGACTTATTTAGCCTTCGAAATTCAGTTTACCACGAAAAAAAACTTATTTGATATCGATACCAGGAAATCAAAATTTGACTTACATCCTTTCATTTTTCTTTCAGTCTAAAGTTTCGCTTTAACTGAGAAGAACTATTGCTTTTTAGTCTTTCGTGCCAACGTCCAAAGAGTATGAGATCCAGAACCATGGATTAGTTTTAAAGCTTTCATAACACCCGAGCAACGCCGGGCTATACTGCTAGTTGTTACCTAAATTTGAAACAGTCGTTTGTTAGGTAATATTGTATAATGTAATATATCATATTAGTTTATCTTTTGAAAAATAAAGTTGATAAAGAAAGACGAAAATAATGTATGATTCAACCTCATATCTTCTTCCATCTGAGATGTCCCTTCAGGACGTAGGCGATCATGGCCTTTCACGTCTCCCTATCCTAGAGAGTTCTTAACACGCATTCTCAAGTTACCGCAACTAAACCACGCTCTGCAATTCATTTGCTCAATTATGTGACCCGCTACTTTCTCCTGTCTCTCTTTTCCTCTATCTGACTTCTGAGTATCAGATTCGTTAAGCCTTCCTTCCTCATCACATGTTCTAGAAACTTCAATTGTCTTTTCGTGATGCTCAGTATTATTTTCCTTTTCGTTTCCATCCTTTCCAAAACCTCATCAATACTAACATACTCAATCCATGATATCCTCAGCATCTTTCGATAGAACCACATTTCAGTTTCTTCAAGTATTTCCTTCATTTTTGATGATATTGTCTAGCATTCCCCGCCATATTGAAGAACTGTCATCACATAGCACTCCAGTGCTCTCTTCTTTGTTTCTAGCGAAATTTTCCTGTCTCTCAATACTGTACTCAGTTTCTAGAAAGCGCCCTTCGCCATGCCAATTCGCATTCGGATCTGTGTCGCACTTGCCGTCTCATATAATAAGTTAATATTTGACTTATGCTAACACATGAACAATAGATTTTGTTAGTAAAAAGTAATTAAAGGTTTACTCTTTACTTTTTCATGAATAATTGGGATAATGAATCAAGCTTCCGCGGATCGTGCCCTTATTTCATGTGCTGGTCAAACTAACTCATTTTAAGGAGATCGAGAAACATTCAATATCCAAGCGGTGACAAGACCGACACTGTTATTCACTGTCTCTCAATGTCGTCCAACTTTCTTTTCTCCTGTCGCATCTGAATACGCATTGAAAATGACAGCGCAATTGAGGACAGTAACCTGATAATGCATTATTAAGATCCACTTGTTATGCCTGGGATCATAATGTCAACGAATGGACAAAACACGTCAGTCACAGTTAAGGGATTAAGTTTGCTAATGGAAACAGAGTCAGATGGTCGCTACAATGACCTCGCATTTCTTTGAAGATTCTTGACCATCAAAATACCTCCGAGTTCTCTGAATAAAAGTAATGTATCGGCGCTATTGTTATCGTGTCAATATGCCCTGTTGATGCATTGTCTATTTTAACGTATGTGTTATCTATTTATTCATCAATCGAAAACGACATGCAATGTTATCTATCTATCTCTATATCAATCTATCTATCTCAGTCTGTTCATTATCTATGTGTATATATTTTATATCTATCTATCTATCTATCTATCTATCTATCTATCTATCTATCTGTCAGTCTGTCTGTCTGTCTATCCAGCTATCTACCTCCTTCTGTATGCCTGTTCATCTATCACTCTTCCCTTCTCTCTTATTTTCTATCTCAACGTGTTCTTATCTATCTATCTATCTATCTATCTATCTATCTATCTATCTGTCTGTCTGTCTGTCTGTCTGTCCGTCTGTCTCTCTCTCTCTACACACACACACACACACATATATATATATATATATATATAATGAGATTGGTGAATGCATATAAAGAATATCTATCTATCTATCTATCTATCTATCTATCTATCTCATTATGTTCATATCTATCTATTTATCTATCTATCTCACTCATATCTTGCTAGATAGATAGATAGATAGATAGATAGATAACTAGCTATCTCATTGTTAACATCTATCTATGTATTTATCTATATTCATCTCTTCATATCTGTCTATCTATCTCATTCTTTTCTTGCCATCTATCGATCTGTTTATATCACTCTTTTCATTATCTATCTATCTATCTATCTATCTATCTATCTATATATCTATCTATCTATCTCTACACGCACACACACAGACAAATATATATATATATATATATATATATATATATATATATATATATATATATTTATTTGATGAGATTAGTGAATGCATAAGATATGCAGTATATTTTTGGAAACGATAGCGAGCGTTAATGTCAGTCTTTGATACATAACTTTCAAACGATAGCTCAATAAGTAAATAATTATTATGAAAAAAATTCCCTAGCGAAGAGTATACACAATAAATATGTGCTTACAGTAAGGAAGTTAACAAGTAAATAGAAATTATCACATTACACCAACAAAGTTAGATAGATAGATAGATAGATAGATAGATAGATAGATAGATAGATAGATAGATAGATTTGAATAAACAGGTTGATAGACAGACAAGAAGAATGAAAAAGACATTCAGACAGAAACATACAGAATGAGATAGATAGATAGATAGATAGATAGATAGATAGATAGATAGATAGATAGATATGAACAGTCAAATTTGAATTATAAAATGGTTTTTAAAACTTTTACTTAATATATTCGTATAGACACAGAAGATGCTTTTTACCAGCATAAATAAGTAAATCTAACTCGAGTTGTAATACCAAAGTCTGATTTCAAATTCTGGAAATATATTTATTTCATAATTTAATAACATATAAACGTTTCATAAGAATAATGTTAACAATTTTTTTTTTTTTTTTTTGTGCGTGGCTATTCTGTCAAATTTTCTTTTACATTTCTTATACACGGGATTATTTATTCATTCAGAACAAACAAAAAACTAGCCAAATGTCACGACTTTAAGTTGAAAACCGGAATGCCTGACCTCGTTATGTGCTACCTTCTATCATATGGGATGTATCGTAAACGGATTACGAATCACGAAGTGATGTTACTACTTATCTTAAAAATGTATGTCAACAGACGATGGTCCAAAATGGAACACATACATCTCGTACTGATAAATCTTCTGTTCTGCAAGACGGGAGTCATAGATTAAACTGTTTCCAGACATTGTTCTTCCTTGCTTAATCTCTCGATTACTTTCGCAAGTTCAAGTTTGTGTTGAACTCGCATTAACACGTCTGGGAAGGACATGAAGCCGTCTTTTCTCTCTTTAGCGATGGGCTTTCTAAAATGGTTGGTTAATGAACTCGATAAAATGTCTTTCTTAAATTCTTTAAACAAAGCATCAGCAAATATATTTTAATATATTAAAAAAAAGACATTTTTTTAATGTTGATATCACTTCAGGAAAATTTAAAAACAGATAACGAAAAATAAAACAAAAACATTCAAAGGAGCAACCAGATATGCGACTCATGTTTTCCAAAAATTTCAAGTGTAGCTATAGGGAGATGGTTAATGTTTATCAATTCGGCTTTATGTCATACATAACTGAACACCCTAGAGCTTAGGATTTATTCGTTTTTACCATCAGAAGGCTGGTTGGCAGCAGAAGTTTCGAGATTGTGGAAAAATGAAAGTATACATTTTGTATAGAATATACATTTGAATAGAAATTTATTAAAAGAAATGAATTACAAGAATTCGTAGAAGCTAATTTTCAATGGGAAACAAGTGATGAGTTAAGAGTATCAATTGGAGTAGATAGACTGAACTATCGCCCGGTTCACACTCCACCCACGTCTATTGAACAGGTGTAGAGGCTCATCCCTTGGTCCCTGTTTAGGATGTGGTTTCCGGCTTTCTCTTTTCCAATCTATTCATTCTTACGTAACCCCCTGCATACCAGTGGCCTTACCGCCTTGCTTCGGGTGATGTGATTAAAAAAAAAATAGTTGTAGAAATGTTCGTAGTAGTAATTTGTTGGAAAGAGTTTATGCGTATGTATGTATGAGCGGTTGTTTGGTAGAAATGATTTTGAATGGAGAAAAAGAAGTAAAAGGAATCAACACAGGAGAAAGAAGGAGAAAAAAGAACGATGTGCGACGCGACCTTACGTCCGGGTCGACTTGAAGTTTCTCCAGTTACATTTTAGTGTGTCGTCTCGCTGCTCCTATCTGACTGTCTGGCTGGCACTGATCGAAACCTTTTATAGTTATTTAGATATTTCGCACTAGATCGCGAACTCTTTTAGTCTTGCAAATCGCTTCCATTGGTCAGAAAAATCAATTTAACATCTACTTGCGAAATCCGGTTTCGACGTTTTCTTTAAGCACATGGTCAATCCTTTTTCTATTTGGCAAAACCAAGATTTCACACATCATTGTGAATTTTTGCAAAAGTGAAGGAGGTTGATTTTAATTCTTAATTTCCTATCCACCACAAAAGAACACTTTGAGAAACAGAAAAAAATTCGTTACAAAGAAAAGAGAAATAGTGATTACTTACTACACTGTTGTGGAAGTTGGCCATTTTTCTCTCAAGTGAAGAGAAGATATCTTGCGCAATACTTCTACAGAAAGATTTTGAGAATTCCACAAATGTCACATATAAGTGTCATAGTGGCATCACCGACAGACTGAATGAACTCTTCTAAATATTACTTATACCTCCCCTCACAAGAGGTGAGAGTGACTAGCCTGAGGAGAGTGCCCTCCGAGCGATCCAAAATCAGCAGAGGGTTGGTCTACGAACACTCCTACATTAACAACCATTACGAGTCCCAGTTCTCAGGCCGAAGGTCGAATCATAGTATTTTACACTAAATCGGATTATTGTTCCTACTAACCAAGTTCCAAGTATTATATTCTTTCCCTGTTTAGGATGTGGTTTCCGGCTTTTTTTTTTCAATTGGAGTAGATAGATCTATCTATCACCCGGTTCACACGCCATCCACGTCTATTAAACAGGTTAATAGGCTCATGCCTTGTTCCCGGTTTAGGATGTGGTTTCCGGCTTTCTCTTTTCCAATCTTCTCACTTTGTTTTTTGTTTTTTTCAATTGGAGTAGATAGATCTATCTATCTCCCGGTTCACACTCCTCCCATGTCTATTGAACAGGATAAGAGGCTCATCCCTTGTTCCCTGTTTAGGATGTGGTTTCCAGCTTTCTCTTTTCCAATCGTCTCACTTTGTTTTGTTTTTTTCAATTGGAGT
>JBBBDQ010001662.1:1320000-1377500 GCA_037127315.1 Ascarosepion bandense | reverse complement strand
GTTTAAATTTTTTTTTTTTTTTTTTTTTTTTTTTTTAATCATTTCACCCCGAGCAAGGCAGAAACGCCACTGATGTGCAGGGGGTTACATAAATGTAGAAAGATTAATTAGAAAAGAGTGAGGAGTACAAGCTAGTTAGAAAGGAACAATAGAAAACTGAGAAAGCAGGTGCAATGACAGGTACATGGGCGGAGAGAAAGGGAAGGTTATACAGGGGAGGGGAGAGAGAGCTAGAGGCCAGTGGTTAGTAGGTGAGTATTAACTTTGCTTTTAAATTTCTGGAGGTCGTAGCCGTCAGGAAAGCAAGAATACGGGAGTGAGTTCCACAGGCGGGAAGTGCGAGAGAGGAAGCTGCAGGAGTAGAATTGTCGTCTGCGTTTGGCTAACCTGACTGTGAATGGGTGGGACCCAGTTGCCAGTCTGGTTGAACGGGTAAACACCTGTTGAGGAGGCATCAGTGACTTAAGCTCATCCGAGCAGAAGCCATGAAAGTATTTATAGAAGAGACAGAGGGAGGCCACATTTCGACGATGGGAAAGTGGCTGCAGACGAGTCGCCAGATCAGTACCTATCACATTACAGACTCTCCTTTGGAGCTTGTCAAGAACACTGAGGAGAACGGCAGGGGCACCTGACCATAAATGGCAGCAGTACTCCATGCACGGACGGATGGTTGACTTGTATATATGCAGGATGGATTCAGGTGGAAAAAACATCCTGGATCGACATAGTGACCCAATCTTCTTAGCAGTAGATTTTGCTATGGATTCAATATAGTGCTTCCATTTGAGGTCTGAGGACAGGGTAAGTCCGAGGAGGCGTAGTGTATTACTCTCCGGGAGAATCATCTGGTCCATGCTTATGGGAGGCAGAAGAGGTTGCCTGTAATGTTTGACAGACAACAGCTTGGTCTTAGAGGAATTAAAGTTGACAAGCCACTTCTTGCCCCAGTTCACCACAGAGTGTAGATCCCGCTCAAGGTCAGCAGCGAGATTATGTCTGTCCGCCACGACAGGTTTCTTACTGGAGCGGGAGTATATTGTAGTGTCATCTGCGTAGATGCCTACTTGGGACCTGATCTCATCTGGGAGGTCGTTGATGAAAATAAGGAAGAGCGTTGGGCCCAGGATAGAGCCTTGTGGGACACCAGCATTCGTGCTGTAGGACGAAGAGGCACGCCCATTCAGAACGACCTTCATTTTGCGGTTATTTAAGAAAGATTGGATTAGGTCAAGCAGGCGACCGGTAATACCATAACCGCGTAGTTTGCATAGGAGGCCAGGGTGCCAAACCCTGTCGAAAGCCTTGGAGATATCCAGAGCAACCGCGCGAGCCTCGTCAGACTCATCAAGGGCCTGTAGCATGTACTCCGTTACAGTAGTTAGCAGGTCGGCTGTGGACCTGTCAAATCGGAATCCATATTGCCTGTCGGAGAACAGTTTGTGGGCGGTGAGATGATGAACTATTTCAGCATTTATTATAGCCTCGAACACTTTCCCGAATATTGGTAGAAGACTGATAGGGCGATAGTTGGATGGGTCCGAGGGTTCACCACAGTTCTTAAAGACAGGAACGACTGAGGAGAATTTCCAGCATGCAGGAAAGCAGGAAGCAGAAAGGCAGTAGTTAAACAGTTTAGAGAGGACAGGGGAAAGTTCAGGGGCACACCTCTTAAGGACTATCACCGGGATTCCATCGTCTCCACACGCCTTATGGGGGTCGAGTTTTGAAATTACTCTGGATACTATTGTCGGGGTAATATACACGTCATGCAGTTTGGCCTCAGTTCTAATAGGGAAGTCGGGTGGGTGCACTCCGGACGAGTCGAGTGTGGAGTTGGATGAGAATCTGCGGGCAAAGCACTCAGCTTTCTCAGCAGATGACGTGAGAACGTCAAATCCATGGATTAAAGGAGGTATTGAGGATTTCCTATTGTTGAGCACTCGTTTACAAATCCTCCAATAGTCCTTGGAGCCGAACTTGCGGTCAGCTATGTGCTGTCGCATTCTCTCCGCAAACAACTGTTTGGCGTCATTTAGGGTTCTCTTGCACTCACTGCGAGCGGATGTGAACAGGCGCCTATTGTGATCAGTTGGCTGTCTCTGGAATAGATGGAAGTAATGGTTCCTGTGGGCAATGGCGGCTGAGCAGGCCGGAGAGAACCACGGAGAGGAATGAGGTTTTAAGCAATACTTCCTGGTGGGTATGAAGGCATCAATGCCAGCTTTCACCCATGACGAGACCTCAGAGGCACAGTCATCAACTGATAGGTCAAACACTTTTCCCCAAGGGACGTCGCAGAGGAAATCGCGAAAGGCATCCCAGTCAGCTTTTTGGTAGAGGTAGGAGGTTAATATAGATTTACTTCTTTCTAGTCCTATTTACAAATTATTTCTATCGCAAATATAAATAAAGTTATAAATTTTTAAAGTGCACACGAACTCTATGGACACCCTATATAAAATAATTAACTCTTTCTTTACAACCCGGTTTCTTTGACGTTCATCGATGATAATTTTTACTCAAATTCATGGTCTATCTAATTCTAAATGGAATATTTTTAGTCGGATCTTATTTCAGCATATTTCCGAATGTAAAGGAAACGTCCCATGTGTGTTCCGTTGTAATGGCTTAGTATGAGAAATCGGAAAGACGACTTCAAATTCCAAACGAGGTCGTTGAATTCACTCTCGCGCAAATACGCTCGAGAGAGGTAGAAATCTATTTCTTCTCTCTCTCTCTCTCTCAGCTATAGCAGGATAGGCTGTGTTATATAATTGTTATTGGCTGGTAACCAGAGTACCGAAGAATGTATCGGCAGTCCAGCTCGGGGAAAATCTTCTGTCTGGCCAGTCAGTCATGAATGGAAAAAGACGTGCTCGACCGAGCATGTAACAAGAATGGCATTTAACTGACTAATCTAATATCAACTGACAATTACTAAGCTTCTCGCAAGGCCATAAATATTGAGCGGCCTGTAAGGGTCCAACTCATTTTTTAAGTCTAGGCTTAACTGTCATCTTCCCCACATCTCCCCATAAATTGTGCCCCTTACTCTGTAACCGGAGCGGAGCTTAGAGATACCATATTCGCCTAAGTCCTGAAAAGACACGGCACATAAAGAAGAAGACTCTGTAACCGCCTACCTCAAGTGGCTCTCTGGCCTTGGATAAGGTGAATTTTAATGTAAAAAAAGCAGAAAATTTATTTATTAACACTCAATTTGCTCTTGGGAAAGGGATGAATAGACGCTTATTCTCCTCATTGCTACGTTTTAAATAGCAAAACAAACTAAGTTGGAAAACTAATCACAAAGAAGGAAAACTCTAAATTCAAAATTCCTTTTCTGCCTGATTTTCTGGGATAACTAAATATTATTATTTACGTTAGTTACATCCGGATTAAAGTCCTCATCTTTGTTGTTATAAATCTATATATAAATGTCTTTCCTAAAAACAAATATGTCATTTTATATATATGAGGTTGTCTACGTCTAAATCTTGAGGCGGACATCCCATCCTTACGCTTTCACTGTTGCCTTGTTTTTCTTGCTTGTTATTGTGTGTTTTTTGTTTTTGTCAGTCTGTCTGTGAACAAGATATCTGAAGTTGCTCTGAATGGATTTAGATGAAACTTACAGGGATGATCGGTCTTATTACTGTGTAGTGAACAAAACAAGATCTACATTTAAAATTCAAATCAGACTCATTGTTAGAAATAAACTAATTTTCTCTAAGTTACTAACTTTGCTTAACACACACAAAACTCGCGAAAATTCATATCTCAGTGCGTAATGTTTGTCTTCTAATAGAAGGCCAGAATCACATCCGGGAGTGAATTCCCAAATGATATAATAGACGTGCAAAATTTGAGTAAAATCAGAGAGTAAAGATGACAAGCAATTAACACATACCCTCACGTTATCTTTATTATTATTGTCTCTATCTTTCTCTCTCACCTCTCACCTCCTTACATTTCGCCCTGAGCGATAACTTCAAAGATACATACATACATACATACATACATACATACATACATACGTAAGTTTCTGCCTACGTACACATAAACTCGTTCTTGGAAGGATTACTACGAACATTTCAACGAACTCTTGATACCCTTAACTTCTTACTATTGTTTCTCATTGAACATTAACTAGTACAAATTTATGTTATTTATTTCTATCTATAAATTTCTATTCTAACATGCAAAATGTATACTTTCATTCTTCCAAAAATCCACACATTCCAATCTCTAACATTATGATGATAGCAAATAAACTTAAGTTGTAGAGAGTTCGGTCATGTATGACACTAGGCCAGTTCAATAAACATTAATCTTTAGATTTTGAGTTCTATCTGGTATGCAATAATATTTCTGCATCATTTTTCCGGTATTTTTACTATTTTTTGTAACATACCAAATACTGAATTACCTACCATGGATTGCTTTTTATGATTTATGATGTAAATTTAATATTTATTATTCAAAAGAAAAAAAAATGAATCAAAATACAACTTTGGAAATTTAAAAAGTAAAAACAAAATCTTCCACAATTTTTACTTAAGGAAACAGACAATCAGTGTGTGTGTATATATATATATATATATATATATATATATATATATATATATATATATATATATATATATATATATATATATATATATGGCTTAGAGAGTAGCGACTTTAGCGACTTCAACTGACAGCAAATCGGTTGAGTTTCAATCCCGGCCAGAGGTAAGTGGATGTTTAGACACACTGATGATCTGTGATACAACGAAACAGGCTTCTATGTGGATGACTAATATATATATATATATATATATGATGTTTTATCGGAATCAGGCAATTCCTATGAAACTTTCAGGGATGATTGACTTCATGGCTGCCACGAGCTGATTAAACTTTAAGTTCGGTCCTGTTCGGGATCAAATTTCTGGTTTATTTTTCCATTTTTTACTACTATTTTTTGTATTTTTCTATATTTCTGAGATGAGGTGGTATTTACAGTGTTTACAGTTTGTTAGTTTCTGTGACTTGACCCAAAGAGTTATGAGTTCAATACGAGGCTAGAGCAGTGGTGAACAAGTAATTTGCAAGGTTAGAGGGAGAAAACTCATGACTTCCATTCGGAGCATTACTACGCAAGTGATGAAAATGATATACCTCAATGATTGTAATAAAGAGTACAGTTCGAAATTTCTAACACCTGAAGAAAACCGGAGCGTACAACGACTGAAACTTCGTACAAATACTCCAAGTAATGTAAATACTGTATTTTTTGTACATTTCATGGGTCATTTTAAGTGTAGATTTAATTTTATGAGCGGTCAAAATCATTTTTTGCATTGTTACTCTTGAGAGCGGTCAAGTACATTGTGGTTGATTTAATTTTAAAAATCATTTCTTGTTAATCACTGAAATAATATCGGTATTAACTTGGCGGGGGTTTGCGATCTTTAACTTTTTTTATAATCATATCCCCCAAGCAAAGGCATTTTACTGCCACTGTTGTGCAGGGGGTTACATTGGAAGAAAGTTATGAAAAAGTGACAAGTTATAGTGGGTGTCAGGAAGTGGGTAAGAGAAGGATGAAAATACTGATGAGAGTGGAGTGGACAGAGAAAGGAGCATGAGTGAGAGAGAAAGCAGGTTAGTGAGATAGGAGATGACTATTGACTTTACATTTAAATTCTTGGAGATTGTAGCTATCGGGAAAGCAAGTAAATGAAAGGGAATTCCACAAGCGAGAAGTGCGAGAAATGAAGCAGGTGAAGTAGAATTTGTGTTTTCATTTTATTGGTTTCACAGTAAAAAGGTGGCACCTAGTTGCTAATCTTGTTGCTCGAGTCAAATCATGTATTATTTCTCCTGCTTGCCTAGTCTACCGCACTAAGTATTCCATGATTTATTCTCTTTCACTTTTAAGTATTCCATGAGTTATTCTCTTTTACTTTTAAGTATTCCATGATTTATTCTCTTTTACTTTTAAGTATTCCATGATTTATTCTCTTTTACTTTTAAGTATTCCATGAGTTATTCTCTTTTACTTTTAAGTATTCCATGATTTATTATCTTTTACTTTTAAGTATTCCATGAGTTATTCTCTTTTACTTTTAAGTATTCCATGAGTTATTCTCTTTTACTTTGAAGTATACCATGATTTGTTCTCTTTTACTTCGAAGTATTCCATGATTTGTTCTCTTTTACTTTTAAGTATTCCATGATTTATTATCTTTTACTTTTAAGTATTCCATGAGTTATTCTCTTTTACTTTTAAGTATTCCATGAGTTATTCTCTTTTACTTTGAAGTATACCATGATTTGTTCTCTTTTACTTCGAAGTATTCCATGATTTGTTCTCTTTTACTTCGAAGTATTCCATGATTTGTTCTCTTTTACTTTTAAGTATTCCATGATTTATTATCTTTTACTTTTAAGTATTCCATGAGTTATTCTCTTTTACTTTTAAGTATTCCATGATTTATTCTCTTTTACTTCGAAGTATTCCATGATTTGTTCTATTTTGCTTTTAAGTATTCCATGATTTATTCTCTTTTACTTTTAAGTATTCCATGATTTATTCTCTTTTACTTTTAAGTATTCCATGATTTATTCTCTTTTACTTTTAAGTATTCCATGATTTATTCTCTTTTACTTTTAAGTATTCCATGATTTATTCTCTTTTACTTTTAAGTATTCCATGAGTTATTCTCTTTTACTTTTAAGTATTCCATGATTTATTCTCTTTCACTTTTAAGTATTCCATGATTTATTCTCTTTTACTTTTAAGTATTCCATGAGTTATTCTCTTTTACTTTTAAGTATTCCATGATTTATTCTCTTTTACTTTTAAGTATTCCATGAGTTATTCTCTTTTACTTTTAAGTATACCATGATTTGTTCTCTTTTACTTTTAAGTATTCCATGATTTGTTCTCTTTTACTTTTTAAGTATTCCATGATTATTCTCTTTTACTTTTAAGTATTCCATGATTTATTCTCTTTTACTTTTAAGTATTCCATGATTTATTCTCTTTTACTTTTAAGTATTCCATGATTTATTCTCTTTCACTTTTAAGTATTTCATGATTTATTATCTTTCACTTTTAAGTATTCCATGATTTATTCTCTTTTACTTCGAAGTATTCCATGATTTATTCTCTTTTACTTTTAAGTATTCCATGAGTTATTCTCTTTTACTTCGAAGTATACCATGATTTGTTCTCTTTTACTTTTAAGTATTCCATGAGTTATTCTCTTTTACTTCGAAGTATTCCATGATTTGTTCTCTTTTACTTTTAAGTATTCCATGATTTGTTCTCTTTTACTTTTAAGTATTCCATGATTTGTTCTCTTTTACTTTTAAGTATTCCATGATTTGTTCTCTTTTACTTTTAAGTATTCCATGATTTGTTCTCTTTTACTTTTAAGTATTCCATGATTTGTTCTCTTTTACTTTTAAGTATTCCATGATTTGTTCTCTTTTACTTTTAAGTATTCCATGATTTATTATCTTTTACTTTTAAGTATTCCATGATTTATTCTCTTTCACTTTTAAGTATTCCATGATTTATTCTCTTTTACTTTTAAGTATTCCATGATTTATTATCTTTTACTTTTAAGTATTCCATGAGTTATTCTCTTTTACTTCGAAATATTCCATGATTTGTTCTCTTTTACTTCTCTTTCGTTCAGCTGACATTCTCCTGTCCCCCACTCTCACCTCTCTGCTTAGTTCTCTTCTTCCACGCCATCTTCAGGCAGCATGGGAGAAAAGCGAAGAAATTGAAATCTAATTAAATCCCGTCTGACGCAATCTTCTTTCTGGTGAATCTTGGCCACACTTTTCGATCTACGATATTCCAGTCCATAGATATTACCTGCTAAAATATCATTGGCAGATACGTAATGGCTGACACATCGGCTGATACGACAGCCATTAATGAGACGAGCTTAAGCACCGGAATCGAGATTAAGATTTCATGATTCTGGCCAACAATACACCTCGCGGGCGTTTCTCCATCAAATGATCTAATAACGAAAATGCCCAAGGAGAGATCTCTTTTATACTCTCCTTTCTGCGAAAAGCTATTCTAAGGGAGTTAACCCTGGGAATACCATCAGAAAACATTACCTTCAATCGCATTAGGCTAAGGTCACCGTTAAAGCAATGCTTATTGGTTATTAAAGAATGGAGTTCAAATAAAACAGACTAAATTATTTTAAAAATAAAAATCTCCAAAATTCTTTCTTCTTTTATAAAATATGCTTTCAGAACATTGCTGATGACGGCCCTCTAAAACATTCAGTCTTTTTTTCCGCTATCTGTTAACTAGGACAGGAAATGGCTTGTAAATTTTAATGTCTGTCTTTTAGTTCTCATAGAGAATCATCTTCGCCTTCCAGAATTACTGATGTGAGCTTCCAGGCGAGCAACTCGTTGTGTTTACATGATCTCAAGTTTTTCTGGGACATGAATTAGAATTATTATAAGGAATTAATTGTTATAATGAATTAATTTTTAGATCTGTTGCTACGAAAACTGATGTATCGTGGCAGATTTCTCATCACTATTCATCCTTGTACTGAATGCGACTTACAAAATAATGGACAAAATAATGGAAACACATTGTATCATAAAAGCATAATTTGGAAAATTTGATTAAACTGTCAAAAGCGTGTCTATTCTTATGCCTATTTTTCTGTTTATTGATTTAATATTAGTAGTAGTTTTTTGTTTTGTTTTGTTTTTTGCTAAAATTGTTGTTTTTAGAGTTACTATTTAATAAAGATTATTAAAACGAACAATAAAGAATATTTAAAAATTTTAAGTGATCCTATTTTTCAGAAAATATTTCTGAATAGAAATGACATTTTTTAGCAAGCATTCATACTGCTAAAATTATACCTGAATGATACGAGAATCTCATCATCATTAAAAACTTATGGTTCATTTTAAACAAATCAACTAAGGAGATGTGGTGGATAAGAAATTAAGAATTAAAATCAACCTTCTTCCTCACTTTTACAAAAATTCACAATGACGTGTGAAATCCTGGTTTTTACCAAATAGAAAAAGGATTGACCATGTGCTTAAAGAAAAAGTCAAAACCGGATTTCGCAAATCGATGTTAAATTGGTTTTCTGACTAACGGAAACAATTTGCAAGACTAAAAGGGACTTAGCGATCTAATTCGAAAAATATGAATGACTATAAAGGCTTTGATCAGATCAGCGTCAGTCACTCGGATGGGAGCAGCAAGAGACACAACTAAAATGTAACTGGAAAAACTTCAACCACGTCGCACATCGTCCTCCTTCTTTCTCGAGGGCTGATTCGTTTTACTTCTTCTCCATTCAAACACATTCCTATCCAACAAATGCTCATACGTACATACGTACATACGCATAAACCCTTTGCAACAAATTACCGCTACTACCAACATTTCTTGATACCCTTGACTTACTAACTGAACATTAATTTTTACCAATTCTTGTTATTTATTCCTTTTAATAAATTTCCACTTTAACATGAAAAATGTATATTTTATTCTTCCACACTAATCTACACATTCCAACCATCCTTCCGACAACCAATCGACAACCATCCGGCAACCATCCTTCTGATGAAAACCTGATGATAATTATGCATAAAACTTGTAAGCTGTATGGTGCTCTGTTATGTCTGACACGAGGCCGAATAAATAAACATTAACCATTTCTCTACAGCTTCAGAGTCACTATCCCCTACCATCATCATTGAAAGAATCGAAGACTATTTTAGTTGAAGAATGGATAAAAATTCCTCTGGAAACAATTTAAACTTTGTACGAGTCAAACACACGCAAAATTAAATGTGTAAATCATGGCAAAGGCAGTCCTAGTATATATTGAAATAAATTTGCTTGAAATTGCAAGGTGTTTTCACTTTTTTGGGTTTGGGTGTTTTTAGGTTAGCTGGTTTAGATTTGCTTTTATGATATCGTGTATTCATGAATGTTTTATTAGTTGATAGGCCTAGAGAAGAATCAGTCGGTTGCTGTATGCAGCGCAGACTGCAGCATAATGTAACCTCAGGGTTGCCCACCAGAGGTTCATTTAGGGACAACCATCCATGCGCTACATGGGACTAAATATAACCCCGATATTATTCAACTGTTGATATTATTCTACTGCTGATATGCTCACGAACATCACCAGTCTTTCGACAAGAACGGCGAAGCCCGAACTGTTGCCCTAGATATCACCAAATCGTTTGATAGAGTCTGGCATGCTGGCCTTCTACGCAAGCTGCGAGTTTATGATATAACTGGACAATTGTTTGACCTTATCCAGTCATTCCTTTAAAATCGCACAATGAAGGTATTATTGAACGGGCTTGCCTCCCAATACTATCATACGAACATGGGTGTCCCTCAAGGCTCTATTCTAGGTTCTATGCTTTTCCTTATCTACATTAACGATCTCCCAGATGTAATAAGATCCCAAGTAGGCATATACGCTGACGACACTACAGTTTACTCTCGCATCGATCAAAAATCTGCTGAGAGAAAAACAGCTGCTGGAGTAGAACTTGCGTTTACATTTTATTGGTTTCACAGTAAAAGGGTGGGATCTAGTGGCTAATTTTGTTGCTCGAGTAAAATCATATATAGGGGGCACTAGAGAGCTAAGTTCATTGGAACAAAAATCTTGAAAGTATTTGTAGAAAAGACACAGGGAAGCCACATGAGAAAGTAACTGTATCTGAGATGCCAAGTCGAGTTCGATCACATTACAGACTCTCCGTTGGAAGAGTAAATATTTTCGCTGATTTCGACATAATACTAGACCCTCGTTTTTTTTTATTGTTTTTTTTTTGTTTTTTTGTTTTTTCATCAGGGTCCGTGAAATACTTTTGCACAATCTAAGTCTCAAAAACCACGATAAAAATATTTGACTTTTTTATCCATAATGTTGGATGTGTTAAAATTATTCAACTTTTAACAACAAAAATCTCAAATTAATCTGAAAAAGTTCCGCAAAATATTGTTGATTTATTGTTTAACAAAATACTATTAAAGTATAAATTACATTTTACTAGTAAAAGGAGAATCATCTTATTTAAAAAAAACAATTACGAGCAATAATTATTTATATAAAAAGAATTACCACCAATTCATATGTATACTAAAATTACGAACAATGCATATTTATAGCGGAATTTCTAACAATACGGCTGCCAAATAGACATTTATGCAGATGACGCCGCCATTTACTCCCGTCGCAATAGGAAATCTACTAAGGCTGACAAAGTAAACCTGGTTGCTGCTCCTGAAAATGGAGTTTCAATCAGTGCTTAACTGGGGTAGAAAATGGCTTGTAAATTTTAAGGCCTCCAAAAACCTACTCTCTTTAACCACTATAGAGAAACTTTCCCGTCATCGTAGCTAATTCGTGCACTGCGACGTGGTGAAATGGATAGCAAGTTTGTCTTGCTCGAGCAATTACGAGTTCGATCCCCGAGTCAGAATTTTGTTTTTCTCGTCAGAATCCATATTGCACATTTATATATTTTCCAATTGAATAGAGTTGCCATATCTCGTCGGTTGCTTTCGAGGTTCTCAACAAAATCCAAATAAGGATCTGCAATGTAATCGGACCTGACTTCAGTCACTTTCTCACCTACATAATATGGCTTCCCTCTGTCTTTTTTACAAATATTTTTTTTTTACCTTGTGTCAAAATTAAATTGAGATTGTCGCTATAAGGGAAACAAATAAACTGAAGGGAGTTTCACAGGTGGGGAGTGCGAGAAAAGAAACTATTTAAGCAGAAGTGGTGGTTACATTTAACTATATCAACGGTAAATGGAAGGGACCTATATGCCAAAATAGTAGTACGTTTAAATTTTTCTTTAAAAAATCTTTACTTTGAAGGACTATAAAATTAAATTCTACTCCTGCAGCTTGACAATTCTACTCATGCAGCTTTGACAAATCTACTCCTGCAGCTTCCTCTCTCGCACTTCCCGCCTGTGGAACTCACTCCCGTATTCTTGCTTTCCTGACGGCTACAACCTCCAGAAATTTAAATGCAAAGTTAATACTCATCTACTAACCACTGGCCTCTAGCTCTCTCCCCTCCCCTGTATAACCTTCCCTTTCTCTCCACCTATGTATCTGTCATCGCACCTTCTTTCTCAGCTTTCTATTGTTCCTTTCTAACTAGCTTGTACTCCTCACTCTTTTCTAATTAATCTTTTTACATTTATGTAACCCCCTGCACATCACCTTGCTCGGGGTGAAATGATTAAAAAAAAAAATTAAATTCCGTCCATTGGTTTCCGAATTTGAGCGAAACGGTAAATCTCGACAAAAATGTTAAGCTACGCCTTCAACAACACTAAATACTGTGAGGATTTCAATATCCGTCAGGCTTTTGCCCAAACAATTCTATTTGATAAAAAGAATATCTAACATTTATTGCCTCAAAAGAGATATTAGATATTAGTTTCTTTACTCGTTAAAATGTCATTCTTCCCCGTATGTTTCTTATCAGCGTAAGTCATTATGACTAGACCTCCGTGTGTTATATAATCTGTGACCTACACAATGCTAGTTTGCACAAAAGCAAGAACTCAGGCTGACAAATAAATGTATAATTACGTCAATTAAACAAAAATAAATTAGTTACATTAAAGAAATGTTATTGTATTTTGGTGAGCAAACAGAAATATCATTTAGCGCCAGGAACAATGACTGATAATGTGTGTTGTGCCAAAGTTGGAAAATATAACTATGGAAAGATAAGAATTGTAATGATGTCAAAGAAATATTAAACTATGGCACAGGAATGTGATGATGTCAAAGGTAGCTGACCAATGGCAATAATAAGGCGAAAATGATAAATAAAGGTGCCTTGACAAAAGATGATGCAGTTAAATGGAAGTTGTATTTCAGCTTATATAAAATTGGGTTTTCCTGGTCGAGCAGAAAAACGGAGAAGACTCGAAGAGAACACAAGGAAAAGTTTTAAAAAAAACTCTAGCCAGTTACTCCTTCGTGTGTGCGTGCCTCTCTCTGACTATTACTCCACACAAGCAACCGTCACCAAAGAGAATAAAAGTATAAAATTATATTTTTTATGTATAGGTGTTCGTTGTTCATTTGTTTTAGTATTTCCAATATGAAGACAATAAGGCAAAAGTATTGACAAGAAAAATATGCACTATTCGACAAAAATGCATAAGAAGATATATTCTTATTTAATCATATTTTTCACAGTTTCTTTTAATTATACATAAACTGTTACTTTCGAGCATTGATCTTGGAAAAAGAAGAGAATTGATTTTTTGTTGATTGTTGGATAGCTATCAAATTCTATTCGTAACAGACTCGTCGATAACACACATTTCGTAGTCCCATCCACCTGTAGAAAATGCTAAAAATAATGAAAATAATAATAAAAAAGAAAAATCCAATACTCAGCAATATCAACTCTGAACACGGCAAAAATGTTTTCACCATACTTAGAAAATTAAACATTCCTATAACTCTATATACATAGATAAAGAATCTATATATTCAGTTCAAAGTAAAATAAAATTCATCCTTGATAATGG
The DNA here is from genome assembly GCA_037127315.1 of Ascarosepion bandense. Classification (NCBI taxonomy): domain Eukaryota; kingdom Metazoa; phylum Mollusca; class Cephalopoda; order Sepiida; family Sepiidae; genus Ascarosepion; species Ascarosepion bandense. Next base: position 1,363,895 of record JBBBDQ010001662.1, on the reverse strand, counting down.
CTAAAAGTATAGCTGAATGTGTTGGATAAATTGAACATTCAGACAATTTTTATATCCAACTATCGCCCTATCAGTCTTCTACCGATATTCGGGAAAGTATTCGAGGCTATAATCAATACTGAAATAGTTCATCATCTCACCACCCACAAACTGTTCTCCGACAGGCAATATTGATTCCGCTTTGCCAGGTCCACGGCCGACCTGCTAACAACCGAAACGGAGTACATGCCACAGGCCCTTGATGAGTCTGACGAGGCTCGCGCGGTTTCTCTGGACATCTCCAAGGCTTTCGACAGGGTTTGGCACTCTGGCCTCCTATGCAAACTACGCAGTTATGGTATTACCGGTCGCCTTGCTTGACCTAATCCAATCTTTCTTAAATAACCGCAAAATGAAGGTCGTTCTGAATGGGCGTGCCTCTTCGTCCTACAGCACGAATGCTGGTGTCCCACAGGGCTCTATCCTGGGCCCGACGCTCTTCCTTATTTTCATCAACGACCTCCCAGATGAGATCAAGTCCCAAGTAGGCATCTACGCAGATAAAATATACTCCCGCACAAAGTAAGAAACCTGTCGTGGCGGACAGACATAATCTCGCTGCTGACCTTGAGCGGGATCTACACTCTGTAGATATATATATATATATATATATATATATATATATATATATATATATAAAAGGCAAGATTTTTGTGTGTGTATCTGTTTATCTGCCTGTATGTCTGTATTTTTTTTCAGCCCTTTTATTTTAGTTTTTGCTTCGGGTTTGGCTCTAAGTAAGTATACTTGTAGTTCTTAGTCTCAGCCATGATACCATTTACTCAGAGGACTTATTTAGCCTTCAAAATTCAGTTGACGACGAAAAAATTTATTTGATATCGATAGTAGGAAATCAAAATTTGACTTACATCCATTCATTTTTCTTTCAGCCTACGATTTCGCTTTAACTGGAAACAACTATTGCTCTTTAGTCTTTTGTGCCAACGTCCAAAGAGTCTGAGTTCCAGGACCATGGATTAGTTTTAAAGCTTTCATTACACCCAAGCAACGCCGGGCTATACTGCTAGTATATATATATATATATATATATGTGTGTGTGTGTGTGTGTGTGTGTGTGTGTGTGTGTTTGAGGGGTTAAACAGTTAAACAGGGGTTTAACAGGGAATATCATTTTCACAGAGAGCCATCTAACCAACAAAAAATACCTCGGAAGAGCAAATCCAACTTCCTTGTTTAGCCCTCGTCTTGCAGAAAAAAGAACACACACATGCCCGAAAATTCCGACTTAAAAATTGTTCCATTCGTGCTTCAGTTTAGTCAAACGTTTATTTCATTATTAATATCATCGATTTTATAGCCATTTGTATATATGTATCAAACAACCTGGTTTTTATCACAGGCTAGGAGAAAATCGGTAGCAAGAGAAGTGTGGTTCTACAGAAGAATACTAAGAATTCCATGGACGGCGAAAGTAAGCAACGTGGAAGGCTTAAACAAAATGACAAGAATTATAATAATCAGAAAACAAATGAAAATAATTGTAATTATCACATTCAGAATCTGGGTAAGACAGCTGAAATGGACACATTATGAAGAAGTGGTCTTGAAAAACTTAATATTAATTTTTAATACTGAGGACAAGAAAGATAGAAGTGTTGTACTGTGGATAACATCTCTGCAGCATTCTCAATGACGGAATGGTTCATGTGCTGAATGATGTATTTTAGTAGAGTAGTGTTCAATGCGTAATATTCGAGTGCCATTCAAGTATTATTCGGATTAATTACGATCTAAATTTCTGTAATGTAAGTGCTCCCTTGTCTGTCATTATAATTATTCTACTGTCATTATAATTATTCTACTGTCATTATAATTATTCTACTGTTTTTTGCGCATTCGTTTAGCACCGTATATCGTGTTGAATAATACCGCAACACTCTTTCTCTGTGTATCGTACCCACATCGGAGATACAACAGGAAAGCAGCGGACCAGGTATATTACGAGCTTGTCTTTATGGATGGTGCAACTCGGACGGACGCTTTAGCAAAGAGAAGAAAACTACTGGGGGCCACAGTTGTTAGGAATTTGCGGAGAGATATGATTAACTATATCCTGAAGAGACTTAGCCCATAGAAGAACATATGTGTTCATTAATTGTTCGTTTCTACTGAAGCAAAAAATATTTTTTACTTATAATTGAAAAAACGGTTACGAAATGAATTACTGACGATGGCTCCAGGGTATATAACTGAAACGATTTTTTACATAATTACATTTTTAATAATGTAGATGAGTCTATTGAGAGTCCTTACTCTCAAAATTGAAAAAAATATATTTTATATAAATTTGAGCGAATCTGCCTTGATAAACCACAAAAAATATCGGTAATATCTGTATTTAAAAGATTATTAAAGACATATCTTCCATGTCCCTCTGGAAAGTGGTGTAGGGGACATAGACGGTCGTTAACAAAATGTGGTTGCCATAAAGTTTGATCACAAGAAAGGGTCTAGATATAATTACATACTGAAATTTGTACCACCATCGTTTCGTTCTGATAAGAAACTGTATAATAATTAAATTTGTACCACTATTGTTTCGTTATGATAACAAACTGCATAATAATTATCACTATCTGTTTATATATTTCTTGTCACATCTGATGTGGGAAGGGAGGTAAGTCAACTTAGGTAAGCAAATTTTAATTTGATTACTTGCCTTCGTTGTTTTAATAATCGATACAATAGAATATTTATCAGTATTTAAACAAAATAATCTTCCGAACATAAAGAACATTTAATTAGTTCTTTAATCCTAAGTTTCTTAGTTTACAGCCCTAATTATTCAAGCCTTTCACTTAAGACACTCAGATATCTTTTTTTTAATCATTTCACACCAAGCAAGACATTCCACTGCCACTAATTGCGCTTGGGGCTACATAGGGGAAGGTTAATAGAAAGAGTGGTTAGATATAGGAAATGTCAGAAGGGGGGTGATAGATAGTGTGGAGGATGGGAAGAAAAAATGGAAGCGAGTTAGTTTGTTAGGAGGTCTCTATTGACCTTACATTTAAACTCCTGGAGATTGTAACCGTCGGGGAAGTAGTCATGTGGAAGGGAATTCCACAGTCGGAAGTGCGAGAAAAGAAACTGTTGGAGTAGAAGTTACGGTTGCATTTTATCGGTTTCACTGTAAAAGGGTGGGATCTAGTTGCTAATCTAGTATCTCGTGCAAATTCGAACCTAGGGGGCACCAGTGATCTAAGTTCATCGGAGCAGAAGCCATGGAAAGTATTTATAGAAGAGACACAGGGAAGCCACGTCGCGCCGGTGAGAGAGAGACTGCAGGCGGTCTGCCAAGTCAGTATCGATCACATTACAAACCTTCCGCTGTGCATTGTCGAGAATCCCAAGGAGAATAGCAGGGGCACCCGACCAGATATGGCAACAGTATTCAATGCACGGGGGGATGGTAGATTTATAAATGTGCAGGATAGATTCAGACGGAAAAAAACCTCCGGGCCCATAGCAGCGGATTTAGCGATGGATTCGATATAGTCATTACACTTGAGGTCCGCTGAAAGTGTGAGACCAAGGAGGCGTAGTGTTTTACTCTCTGGGAGGCAAGCCTTGTCCATGCTAATAGCAGGTAGGTGCAATTGTCTATGATGATTAATTGATAGTAGCTTCGTTTTAGAAGCATTAACATTTACGAGCCATTTCTTACGCCAGTCCACTACGGATTGGAGGTCCTTTCCAAGCTCGGCTGCAATGTTAGCTTTGTCGCCCACACCAGATTTTTGATCGAGGCGAGAATAAACTGTGGTGTCATCGGCGTACATGCATACTTGGGATCTTATGGTATCAGGGAGATCTGTGTCTATTAAGTGATCGTCTTTGCTTCAGCTTAGTCTTTAAAAAAGGCTTTGTTCTCATCAGCTATGTTTTTCTGTTGCTAATCAATTTTTATATAACCTTTTCACCTAAAGCAACGCAGAAATGCCACTGGTGTGCAGGGGGTTATCGTGAGAGAATAAAAAAGGTGCAGGGGATGTTGAAGAAAAGATAAATGATGTATGGAAATCAAGTAAATAAAAGATAGCAATTGACGTTGCATTGGAACTTCTGGAAGATTGTAGCTGTGAGGGAAGCAAGCAAATGGAATTAAGTTCCACTGAGGGAAACTGCGAGAAAATGAAGTGTTGGAGTAGAAGAGACGATAAATATTTCGACGGAAAAAAGGTGTGACCTTGATGTCAATCTAGTAGCACGAGTAAATCCATGTAGTCGGGGTACCAGGAAAAGAACTCGCCAGAGCAGTTTCCATGAAAGTTCTTGTAGAAAAGCCACATCAAGTCGGTAGAAAAGTGATTGAAGGTGAGCTGCCAGATCAAAAACTATTATAGTGCAGATTTTTCTTTGGATTTTGTCGAGAACCTCAAAAAGAATAGCAGGAGCACCCGACCAGATATGGCAACCGTATTCAATGCACAGACGAATGGTAGATATATAAATGTTTATGATGGATTATGACGAGAACTTCAAGATGTATAGCAGGAGCACCCGACCAGATATGGCAACAATATTCAATGCACGGATGAATTGTAGGTTTATAAATGTGTCAAATGGATTATGACGAGAACCTCACGATGAATAGCAGGAGCACCCGACCAGATATGGCAACAATGTTGAATGCACGGATGAATGGTAGATTTATAAATGTGTAAAATGGATTATGACGAGAACCTCAAGATGAATAGCAGGAGTATACGATCAGATATGGCAACAGTTTTCAATGCACAGTCGAATGGTAGATTTATAAATGTGTAAAATTGATTATGACGAGGACCTCAAGATGAATAGCAGGAGCACCCGACCAGATATGGCAACAGTATTCAATGCACAGACGAATGGTAGATTTATAAATGTGTATGATGGATTATGACGAGAACCTCAAGATGAATAGCAGGAGCACCCGACCAGATATGGCAACAATATTCAATACAGGGACGATTGGTAGCTTTATAAATGTGTAAAATGGATTATGTTCAGAACCTCAAGAAGAATAACAGGAGCATACGACCAGATATGGCAACAGTATTCAATGCACAGACAAATCGTAGATTTATAAATGTGTATTATGGATTATGACGAGAACCTCAAGATGAATAGCAGTAGCACCCGACCATATATGGCAACAATATTGAATGCACGGACGAATGGCAGATTTAGAAATGTGTAAAATGGATTCTGACGACAAAAACCTACTGCTCCGATACAGTGAACATACTTTACTAGCGCTGGATTCAATGTAGGCATTACCTTTTAGGTCATTTGAGAGAGTGCTCTCTAAGATCTGCAATATATTTCTATTATACAGTTATATTAAACGCATATATATTTAAATATGAAAAGCTATTGAGAAAAAAACGATTTATTTAATAACAGGAGTAAACAATGATTCATCGATATCATTACAATTCTAAAAAATAGAAATGAAACGGATTGGTTAAGCGTTTTATTGCCCTCTACTATATTTGTGGGTAGTTATTCCCGAATTATTATATTGAATTGTCTCAAGTTTACAGCCTCATTGTTTCAAGTTTATTGTTTCATTGATTTAAAGTTATTGTTTCATTTTTTTAAGTATATTGTTTCATTGTTTCAAGTTTATTGCTTCATTATTTTCATTTTATAGTTTCATTGTTTAAAGTTTATTGTTTCATTGTTTTAAGGTTATTGTTTCAAGTTTATTGTTTCATCGTTTCAAGTCTATTGTTTCATTGCTTTAAGATTTTTGTTTCATTGCTTTAAGATTTTTGTTTCATTGCTTTAAGATTTTTGTTTCATTGCTTTAAGATTTTTGTTTCATTGCTTTAAGATTTTTGTTTCATTGTTTCAAGGTTATTTTTTTAATGTTTCAAGGTTATTATTTCATTGTTTCAATATTATTATATCATTGTTACAAAGTTATTGTTTAATTGCATCTCAGAAAACCTTGCAACATTTTAGATCATGTTTGACGGCACGGGTACGCAAGTATTCGAATATTTCTTAATAATCTCTTTACACTTTGATATATTCGCGAGTTTAAATTTTATATTGGGTGGGGCATATTTACAGGTACAAATAAGTCGTTGATGAAGTCTAAAAAAAAACTAACAATAAAGGACGTTTTGATTCTCGAGAATTGAAATTGAGAAAGTGAAGTCTTATGGTATGATTTCTAAAACGAATTCGAAGAGATAGTTTCGAAAGAAAAATTTCAAAATAAATACGACTCCTATACAAATTTGAAGAGAAATCAATTGTAAATCTGGAAATAAAATCTTATTTCATCCGACAGGGACGTGAGAAGCATCACTCAATTCTATTAAGTTCTTTGCATCTGAGTTGCAATCTATATACAAAAGAACAAAAAACACGTCTTTGAAAAGGAGCGTGTTTTCTGTTGACTGTTAAAGAAATGTGAAAATCTATTCAACATGTAAAATCAAAGAATATTTCATTGTAGCTTCGGTGATTTTAAGAATAAAAAGATTATGGCGCCATATAAAAATCCATGCTTCGATCTATGTAGCAAATTCGATGCTTATAGGAGAAATTTCAAAATCAGAATCTAAAGTTTTCTTATATAGTGTTTCGCGACATACTCATATATATATATATATATATATATATATATCATTGAATTAATCTTTTTTTAATTTATATTTGCTCTGTAATATTTTATTACATGGAGCTCTCTTCCTGTATCATTTTTTAATATTAAAATAAAATTTTTAATATTAATTAGGATCGGGTTTTTGGAAATTTACCTTCCTGCTTTTTTCGCTTGGATTAAAGTATCTGAATTAATATATATATATATGTATATATATATATATATATATATATATATATATATATATATATATAGATATATATATATAGTAATATTAATTATAGTAATAATACTAATATTAACAGGAACTAATTCTGTCAAGACTAGCAATAAACCCACCGGGAACGAACCCGGAGGGAAAAGAAGGGGAAGAAAAAAAGAAACAAACGAAGTACATGAACAAAAAGTTAAGCATTCGTAAGAAAGAAAAAAAAAACCAAGACGAAAACCTTAACAATTTTTTTTTTCATAATAAAGTTTCTCCCCGGCTTTTCTTGAGTTTGGTGTCTTCCTTGTTTAAGCTGAAATTCTACATATATGCTGCGTAATTTCTAAGTCTTTAGCAAAATTTCCCTGACAAGCTGTTAAGCGAAACCGTGGTAGGCTGTTAGCTCGCTCTTAGATTTTCGATTATATATATATATATATATATATATATATATATATATATATATCGAAACATATTCTGTTAAATATAAGAAACAATGAATGTCTATTATGTTTAATCATGAGCCGTTCTAAACATCGTATTTGACTTTAATTTCAGGTGAAAATAAAAACAAAAATTCTCCAAGATTTGGATATATTTTTATTATGTTAGTTCTAAGCTTTCAGCTTACATTTTACCATGATATAACCTGTCTGCCCCAATTTTTCTTTTATATATATATATATATATATATATATATATATATATATATATATATATGTATATATGTGTGTGTGTGTGATGTGTGTGTGTGTGTGTGTGTGTGTGTGTGTGTGTGTGTTAAATACTCAGTAGCAGGTACATCAATATATATGTTGAGATCATTTCAGACATCATATCGATATCAATATTTTGCAGTCAGTTTGACGGCACGGACCCACTCGTAGTAATAATGATATGTGTCAAACATTTTGCCGTAACAGTGTCCTTTCTTTTAAAGATCCGCTTGATTTCGCTGCTGTATGCAAATCATGGTTTTTGAATTTCCGATCGAAAACTGATACCCGTGCTAATATCATTGAACAAAACATGCAAGCTAAAACACAATTGATGAATGAGGGGGATCTGATCCGCTATCAGAGAAAATAAGCTAGACAATATATAGCATATCTATTACAGATCTGGGAGGTTAATTACCGGCAGAGCGAAATCACACAATTGAAGTGGCATTGTGTTTGACAAACAGGTCGTATAAAATTCAAACATTCCAGTCACGTTACTGCAAACCTTATCTCACACTAACGCTGGTTAGGCTTTGATGTTAGCAGAAAGATATGAATCTTCGGCTTATATTCAGTTTCCAATGAAAATAAATTGAGTTAAGCAAGGTGTAATGTATTCCTTGTTGGTAATCTTTATCACGGTTTATTACATGAATAAATCTTTTATTTAAGTAATCAGTGTCTAAAGTATGTTTAGAATGTTGTCAGAAAGGGCAATACAACTGCAGAAAGTCGTGTTCCTGTGTTTAATAGACTAAGCAAAGGCATTCGACAAAGTATAAAGCAAAGACCTGATGGGGACGCTCAGAAAACCTGACATATTCAGAAAAGAAATCGGGGTAATCAAAAACCTATATTGGCAAAAAAATACCTACGTACAGCCAAGAAACGAGTTCAGCAAATATATAAAGAGAGAAAATAGTATTTATATTATTCCGACTGTTGTCCTCATCTTTTGAGGGAGAAATGGGATCATCACCTCCTATGGGATGAGGTTGAAATAATACAGAATGCCGCTGGAAACTACGTAAACTTTAGGCATCAGCACATATGCTAGGCTTAAAAATCACCTAAGCCGACCAAGCATAGAGGTGAACACAATATGGGAACCAGTAATACAGTGTGCAAAAAAAATCATAAGTGCCAAAAATTGCAGTATGTAAAAACTCTGGTAAGAAAATACTAGAGAAAACCATTAACATCAAAAATTGCAATATCAACTCTGGTAAAAAAAAGGGTTACTGGACATTAAGTTTATAAGTCCCAAAAATTCAATTGTTCTTGTCCTTAAGGACACATGGTCCAGTAAAGAGACGTTGGTTAGCTCCTGTAACTTGACCCAAATTTCAAAACCAGGATACCGTAGTGTTGAACAAGTAACTTGCAGGGTTAGAGGGGGACAACTCATGATATTCAGCCGAGGCTTTACGCAAGTAATTTGAATGATATACCCCAGTGATTTTTAATAAAGGGTTCGGTTCGAAATTCTTAGCACAATTGAAGAAGGCCGGAGCGTAAAACGGACGAAACGTCGTACAAATGGCAACAAAAATGAGGAAAATAGTCCGAATAACATAAATACTGTAAATATTACCTCATCTCAGAAATATAGCAAAATACTAGAGAAAATGTTGTAAGACAAGGATGTGTCTTCTCACCAGATCTATTCAATTTATACAGAGAGACAATTTTTAGAGCGGTGTAATTTTTGCCGGGATTCGTCATTCGCGGCCGCAATCTGAACAATATAAAATACGCAGATGATAACAGTGCTGATAGCAGACACGGAAAGTAAACTACACAACCTCCTACAGGAAGTAGTTACAGAAAGCGGAAAGAAACTTAAAAAAAATATTACTAGAAAACTGAATGCATGGTAATCAAGAAAATGAAGAGACCAAAATACTAATTACAAGCCGGGGATACTAAAATCAAGCAGGTATAGAAATTTAAGTACATGAACATCAGTCAAAAGAGCTCAGACCGAGTCAGCACGTAATCCAAAGATAAAACCCCGACACGAGCAATCAACTAACAAAAAACCTAGGTAGGTTGCTTGGGTCTGTAGGTATTATATATATAGTGACGTAAATCGATAAATATACATATGAGGAGGGTGTACATATGTATAGTATTATTATTCAGGTGTAAATATAACAGTACTTAATATATGAACAGAGCTATATATATATATATATATATATATATATATATATATTAATAAATATACATATTATATATGTCTATGGACGGACTCAGAGTTTCATGCGTTATGAAATCAGGTGCATATTTCAAACTAACACTTTAATAGATTTTAATTTACGCTCACTCAATGTTAATGGGAATTGAATCTTATAAAGTTAAGTTATTTTTTTAATAACAAAATTAAACTTGCTCAGAGTGAATCGCTTATAAAAAAAAATTAAATTTTCTACTCTTACATGTGGATAAAATTTCAAAAATTGAATTTTAAATTAAAATAAAATTGAAAAGTAATAAAATGAAGAGAGAAGAAATCAAAGGGGCGTAAATCATGAGTCTTAAAAATTTAAATATTCAAATATTACATGTACATAAAAAATGTAGGGGAAATTAAAACTTTAAATAATAATAAATATACTATAAAATAAAAAAGAGAAATGAAAAGAAAAATTAAAAGATAAAATTTAGAATTAAAAATGTAAAGAGTAAAAATTAAACTGGTTGAATTCATAATTGTTAAATGTAATATTGCTGGAGAAAGAAAGAAAGAAAGAAAGAAAGAAGCAAACGTAAAGAAGAATGTACATCAATCTGAGTTTAAGAATTTAAGTCTGTATTTTTTTCTATGACAGCAAATGGTCATTAAATCGCTTTTCTTTTTAAGTCAATTTGGATTCTTGGTATGGTTTTTCTAAAAGGCATAGATTACATTTATCTCCTTTTCCATTGTAATGTTTCGATTTAGCTACGATATTCCAGGTAATAATTGGGTTCTTACTGTTGTTTTTTAATTTCAAATAATGTACGGAATATAGCAATCAGTCAGTTAAGTGCCATGCGCGATACACGCTTTGGGCGATCATGTCTCGAAAGAGACATGACTGACTGGGCAGAAGATTATCCTGCAGTAGGTTGCCATTGCTTTCTGCGGTAGACTGGTTGCCGACCAAGGCTATAGAACCCAATCTGTCCTATTATTTAACCCATAACTGGAGGGAAAGAGGCGGATTAATACCTTTCCCAAGGGTATTTGCGCGTAAGTGAATGCAAGGAATTCAACTGGAATTCGAACTCGGTTCCCCGATTTCTCGTTCCGAGCCGATATCCACTGCGCCACAACGTACATCCTATCCACTGCGCCACAACGCACTACTGTTGCTATATTTACTGTTGTTTGAAGACATGTGGTTGTTAAATCTTATCTTCCACCTGTTAGAAGTATTTCCAAAGTCAAATTTGGCATCATTATCATCTGGAATTCTAACTCGGCTTCCCGATTTCTATAAACAATACTTTCAAGCGTACATTGGCCATTCAATAGGTAGGTTTTATTATTTCGACAGTTGCAATTATTTTTAGAAGGATCATTTTTGCTATCAATTCGGAGACGGATGTTTTTTATGTGGGTCAATTATTTTTTGGTATCATTGCATTATGTTGATAAATATATTTACTTGCGTTTTTAACGCAACGATAACTAACTTTGACATTGTTTTTGTTGAAGAATTCTTTTTGCTTGGGGTGAAACGATGAAAGAAATTAAAAGTACTTATTTATAATAAAATTATAAATAATACATTTTATAACAAAATGACTAACAATGATTTTTATGCATAGTTGGATGCACAAAACTGCCTCCAAAATATATTCAAATGAAGCTATAAAATTATGTTCAAGATGTTCAGATATAGCTATTAAATAACCCATAGTGGTTGATATGAAACTAAACAAATTCAACCAACCAACCAACCAACCAACCAAATATGGCATCGATAAACCATTTTGATATGATTTTGAATTTGTAAAGATGGATCATAGAAAATGAAGTCAGGTATGTTTCTAGAAGGATACGAGGATCCGATTGTCATCTGAAGTCTTTAGTCTTGGATTGTATACAGAGTACGATAGGTAAATTGTAGATACATCTATTAAATCAACGAAAAACAGCATAATAGGAATAAATAGGTTCAAAACTTAATAAAAACGAACTTTTTCCATCAAAATGTTTCTAATATTATTAAGAGAAAAAAATCAAAGTAATTTTTATTTATTTTTAAAAATTTTTTAATCGCTTCTAACATGTTCGAAATTTTGGCAGAAATATTTGTTTTGATTTGAGTTAGCGGGTTACCAAAACGGTACGACTGTTTACAATGTAAAACGTAATGATTACATCACCCACTTTTTCCGGTGACAGATCCATTAATTTGGAAATTCTCGTAAAAATCAAATAATTGTTGGATTTAATTAAACTTTCATTACTAATTCACAAATGAATGAAATTATTTTGGAAATTATTATTTTTTAAAAATCATGGTAATTTTTTTTATATCTGTTACCCTCCTCCACGTAAATCCATGTAATGTTAATAAATTTTAATTGGCTACAAACTATAATTTTATTAGTTAAACGCAGGACTCATTGGGGAAATATAAATCATCTATTTTTTTCCATTTTAAATTTTGGAACAGTATCCGAAAATCTGCTCCGAAGAGTAAAATAAAAAATGCAATAACACTCTAATATTATTTAATATGATAAGCTTTTAATACAGTCAGTTAAGTGCCATACGTGATACACGCTTGTGCGATCATGTCTCGAAAGAGACATGACTGACTCGGCAGAAGATTATCCCGCAGTAGGTTGCCATTGCTTTCTGTAGTAGACTGGTTGCCGACCAAGGCTACAGAACCCAATCTGACCTGTTATTTAACCCATAACTGGAGGGAATAAACGGATTAACACCTTCCCCAAGGGTATTTGCGCGTAAGTGAATGCAAGGAATACGACTGGAATTCGAACTCGGCTTCCCGATTTCTCGTTCCGAGCCGATATCCACTGCACCACGACGCACATTCAAGCTTTTAATTACTTGAATGAATAATAAAAATTAACGACATTTTAGTCTGAAGAAAAAAAAAATTGATAACTAATGAAATTTTAAAAGAATTGTATTCATTTTTTGTTTGTTATTATAATAATTTATAAAGATTTAAAAATATTTTAAAAACCTTTAAAGAACTGTTGTGGTTAGATTTTTTAGTTAAGAATTGATGCTTATATTGCCTATCGAAAATTGAAAAACTTGATAAAGATCCTTCTGTAGCCATATTTTTAAAATAATTTAAATTTTTTTTTTGTGTGTGTGTAAATATGTTCATTTTTATTATGTACGATGCTCCATAAGGGCTATAACAAGTTTCCATAGGGGTTATACTGATTTTAGAAGTTAACAATGGTTTTGGATTATTTCCCTTACATGGAAAACCATAGAAAACCGCATTCATTATGATTCAAGCGTGTTTGTACCACCATACATTTCTGATAGCTTCCGGCTGTCATTAAATCATTCGTCACCTCTGATAACAATGATATAAGAGGACTACCGTATTTAAGAAAAGCTTTTATTGTACATTCAAGGCAGTAAGCAAATACCCTGTGTTTTAAGTCAGATTAAGATAAGTTTCAATTTTAAAAAAATGTGTCGATCAATCAAAAATGGCGGAAAAATTGAATTTAGTAATTTGATATGTCCCTTTTTCTTTTTTTTAAAATCGTATCACCCCAAGCAAGGCATTCCACTGCCACTATAGCGCAGGGGGTTACATAGAGCGATTGGATATAGGAAATGTCAGAAAAAGGGTGATAGACGAGTAAGGAGGTACATAGGAAGAGTGTTTGAGAGAATGGGTGCGAGTTAGTGTGTTAAGAGATGTCTATTGACCTTACATTTAAACTCCTGGAGGTTGTAGCCGTCGGGGAAGCAAGTATGCGGAAGGGAATTCCACAGGCGGGAAGTACGAGAAAATAAGCTGTTAGAGTAGAAATTGCGGTTACATTTCATCGGTTTGACTATAAAATGATGGGACCTAATTGCTAATCTAGTATCGTGTGCAAATTCATAACTAGGGGGCACCAGTGATCTTAAGTTCATCAGAACAGAAGCCGTGAAAGTAATTATAGAAGAGGCACAGGGAAGCCACGTTACGCCGGTGAGAGAGTGACTGCAGGCGATAAGATTGTAAGTATTACTCTTCTATGTGCTGTGTCCCTTCAAAACGTAGGCGATCATGGCCCTCCACATATCCCTATCCCTTGTAGCTCTTAACACCTTGTCTTTATTGCCTCATCTATTCTTCATCTGTGACGAGATTGTCCAACATTCAATGCCTTATAAGCAGATTTATATTACACACCGTTTAATAGTCTTTTCTTTGTAAATATTTCTTTTTTGTTTTTATTACTTTGCTTAGCTTTCGGAATACATCTTTCGCTATCGCAATACATCTTCGGATCTCAGTGTCACACTTCCCATCCTTTTTTAAACAATTTCTTTATATATAAATTGTTGTACTTGTGTGATTTTCACACTTCCATTTTGTATTTTGCATGTTGGCATGTTTATGTTAAAAACCGTGCATTCTATTATCTTGCAATTGATAGTTAGTCCTTTCTTCAGGCTTTCCTTCACAATCTTCTGTAGGATTACTTATAGTTTTCTTTCTCTGTCTGCTATCAACACAGTGTCAACTGCCCATCTAATGTTACTAAGGTTTTGGCTACAATCAATGAATCCTGATATAACTTCTATTTTTCTTAGAATCCCCTAACAACTTTTGCCATTCAAACGGCTCTTCGGATTCAGGTGTCACATTAAAACACTTACCAAAATATTTAAGTGTTAGTACTTGATTGATTTTTGCATTTCCATTTCTTCATTCAATTCTTGAGATATTTTTTTACTGACATCCGTTCAATATACCTTCTTACAATTAATGTTCACTGCTTTCTTCTTGTTTTCTTTTAATACCAAGCATGTGACTCTACAGAAGGATACTGAGAATTCCATAGACGGAGCAAGTAAGTAACAAGTAAGTCTTAAAGAAAATGGCAACAGAGAAAACACATACACATAATTAGGAAAGTCAGGCGAAATGGACACATAATGAGGAAAGAGGGCTTAGAAAACTTAACCTTCACAGGGCATATTGATAACAAGAGAGATAGCGAAAGTCATCCAGAGACTTACCTGACGAGATTATGTGAATGGAGGGCGTAAAGGTGGACGAGACAATTAAAAAAAGAATAGAAACTGCTAAATGCCACAAGTGATAGGATGTTGTGGAGAGTCATTAAAAGATACGCTATATTGAAGAATATGACAGCACTCCCATGGTATAAAAACAGAGGTCGAATATTAAATATATGGAATAAATTTGTTTTATCTATTAAATTGATTTTTTTTATGAAAATAATCTGTAATACTCCCGGTATTCCCGAAGTGCTTTTGTCTTTTCTCTAAGAAGATTTTTCTAGTGAGTGGATTATTTAGAGTTTAATAAGCTCGAGTTTTGTTTAAGGACATATCAACTTCTGTGGGCTATTTAATGCTAATAGGTGGGGTTTTAAAGGTATTTGTTTTTTAATGTTCAGTTATAGCGAGAAGGTTGATTTAGTCAGATTTTGAGTTTGAATTTTGTTTAACGGCATATCAACCTCTGTGGATTATTTAATGCCAAAAAGGTGGGGCTTTAAGGTATTTGTTTTTTAATGTTTGGTTATTGTGAGAAGGTTGATTTAGTCAGATTTGAGTTTGAGTTTAGTTTCAACCTCTGTGGATTATTTAATGCCAAATAGATGGGGTTTTAAGGAATTTATTTTAAGGTTCAGTTATAGTGAAAAGTTTGATTTAGTCAAATTTTAAGAAAATGTTTTTGCTTTTATTCTTTTTTATTTTAGAAAACTGAAAATGTCTTCTAGTTTTGTAATCAAAAATGTGTTTTGTTAATAAATTTTCTTTAAAAATGTATTGTAGGTAATAATTTTCCTTCAAAAATGTATATTTTTCTATAAAAGTCTATTTTTATGTATATATTTCTATAAAAGTGTATTTTTATACTTTCATAGTATTTTGACACCAGTTTGGGGGATTAACTATTTGCCTATAGCTGGGATCCTAACAGGTTCTACCACTCCGGGTCAGCGTAGACCTGAGAACAACAGCAACTAAGAGGTGGTTCGATGCTCCTCACCACCTGCCAATCAGTGGCCTTGCTGCCGGATGCAGTTTACCGTCATACCCAGAAATGGAATTTAATAAGTGTTCATTAATTAAATAAAGAACAAATTCCTTTGAAGTCTTTCGTATAATCTCCAGTGGGTCATTCACAATATTATTGTATTTTCTTTTCTTTTTTTTTACTTCTCCTTAATATGTAAATATTTTATTACTATTTACTTGTGTGCCTTTACAAGGAGGTAACACAACAGAATTGCGCATCATTAAGAAAAATATTTTTTCCCCAGAAATTTGGGATGTCTGCATGATATCCAATTCATTGTTAATCTCCAAGTTGTCTCTCGTTTTATAGGTGTTTACCTACTCGGTTTTGATGTATCTCAGTAGAATCGTTGGCGTTATGCTTAACGAGCTGGTCAGGAAGATTATTACGAATTAAATTCAGACTCTATTGTCCTTGTAGCAAATATTTTCTGAGTTTTAGCAAATCAGCAAATTCAAAGCTTGTCAAGAAGAGGATACTATTAAAATGACCTCCTCCGACTATCCTACTCCACCTGACATGGCCTATCTCTACAACTTGCTTTTTAGCCTCGACAAATTTCTAAAGCGTCTAAGCGGCATTGTGAGTAAATGTTTCTTATCCTTCAAACCATCTACTTGACGAAAACGTTGCTGGTATTTCGCTGCTCACTGCTCTTTCCTGGCAGAGAAGAACGTCCAGGTGATCTTCACTGCTCGTACCCGCCATTCTACATAAACTTAGTCGAGTAATTCTTATCCCTTCCATATTCTGTTCGTGGGAAGAAAGAGTTTCATTTGGAACTCTAACCTAGTTGGACTTTCAGCCACTGAAGAACAGCCCCGTCTAGAAAATAAAAAAAAACAGACAGGTACCTGACTTTGCCTTATGCAGTGTCTACAAGAAATTTTTACCCGAACTTCAGGGCTCCGAGTACCCACATTAAAAACCAATCTTGTGTCACATCCAACCTCAGTGGAGAGGTAAAAACAAATAGTTCCACCCACGCGGCTTCTTTTTTTAGAAGCTAATCCCTAAAATCATTACCTCTGGGAGGGTCGACCATTATCTGATGTGCAGGGGGTTACATAAATGTAAAAAGATTAATTAGAAAAGAGTGAAGAGTACAAACTAGTTAGAAAGGAACAATAGAAAGCTGAGAAAGCAGGTGCGATGACAGATACATAGGTGGAGAGAAAGGGAAGGTTATACAGGGGAGGAGAGAGAGCTAGAGGCCAGTGGTTAGTAGATGAGTATTAACTTTGCATTTAAATTTCTGGAGGTTGTAGCCGTCAGGGAAGCAAGAACAAGGGAGTGAGTTCCACAGGCGGGAAGTGCGAGAGAGGAAGCTGCAGGAGTAGAATTGTCGTCTGCATTTGGCTAACCTGACTGTGAATGGGTGGGACCCAGTTGCCAGTCTGGTTGCACGGGTAAACACCTGTTGAGGAGGCATCAGTGACTTAAGCTCATCCGAGCAGAAGCCATGAAAGTATTTATAGAAGAGACAGAGGGAGGCCACATTTCGACGATGGGAAAGTGGCTGCAGTCGAGTCGCCAGATCAGTACCTATCACATTACAGACTCTCCTTTGGAGCTTGTCAAGAACACTGAGGAGAACGGCAGGGGCACCTGACCATAAATGGCAGCAGTACTCCATTCACGGACGGATCTCTATCGTGCATAATATTGTTCCGTCCTCTATCCCATTACAAGATACCTCTACAGTGATGTTCTACCTTGACTCACTTTTAAGTCGTATGATGAGGCAGTGTATTGATGGAAATTATATAAACAAAAATACTTCGCGGAATAATGTCTAATAATAATATATAATCGGAGGAGAGAAAAAATATCAACAGCAGAAATAAACATTTTTTTCTGGGTTATAACTTTTAATTTAAGCGTAGCATACGATAAATCCGATGTGCGTTGCGGAACGAGAAATCGGGGAACCGAGTTCGAATTCCAGTTGAAATCCTTACATTCACTTACGCGCAAATACCCTTGGGAAATTAATCCGTCTCTTTCCTCCAGTTATAGGACAGATTGGGTTCTGTAGCCTTGGTTGGCAACCATTCTACCGCAGAAAGCAATGGCAACCTACTGCGGGATAATCTTCTGCCCAGTCAGTCATGTCTCTTTCGAGACATGATCGCCCAAGCGTGTATCGCACATGGCACTTAACTGACTGAATATGATAAATCTGATGTAGTTATGCGTTAGTCAGTTAGTTAAGTGTCATACATCTCGAAAAAAGATATGACAGACAAGGCAAAATATTTCCCCACAGTAGAATGCCATTCTGGTTGCCAACAAAGGCTATAGAATCCAATGTGGGTAGCTATTTAACCCGAAGCTGGAGAGAGAAGAGATGGATTCATACCTTTTCCAAATGTATTTGCGCGTAAGTGAATGTAACGAATTCGACTGGAATTTGAACTTGGCTCTCCGAGTACATGTTTCGTGCCGATATCCACTGCACCACAACACACAAGGTGTTACCAATGTTAAAACGTAGTATGAGTCAGAAATGTTGATTCAGTTTACTTACATTAATCGAATGTTGCAGTCTGAGCGGTGATTTAGAAACCAATAATAAATAAATCTATCTATCTAGCCATTATAAAGCAATTAAGCAAACACTCATTCACGCGCGCTAAAAGGAAGATAACACTATAAAATGCAATAAAAATAAATCAACTTCCCACAAATAATAAAACAATAAAAAGAAATCAACACAATAAAAGCAATATTAACCAATATTATATAGATATATCTGCTTACAATGTTACGGAAAATCCCGAAGATTAACGAAATGGTTTTAACAACAGACATATTGAAATCATTTGTTTGAACATTATTTTTAATCGACACTCGTATTTGAGTAGATATTCTAACTTTTTTTTAATCATTTCTCCCCAAGCAAGGCATTCAACTGCCACTATTGCGCTTGGGGCTACATAGGGGGAGGTAAATAGGAAGAGTGGTTAGATATAGGAAATGTCAGAAGGGGGGTGATAGATAGTTGGGTGGGTGGGAAGAGTGTTTGAAAGAATGGAAGTTAGTTTGTTCGGAGGTGTCTATTGACCTTACATTTAAACTCCTGGAGATTGTAGCCGTCGGGGAAGCAGTCATGTGGAAGAGAATTCCACAGCCGGGAAGTGCTAGAAAAGAAACTGTTGGAGTAGAAGTTGCGGTTGCATTTTATCGGTTTCACTGTAAAAGGGTGGGATCTAGTTGCTAATCTAGTCTCTCGTGCAAATTCGAACCTAGGGGGCACCAGTGATCTAAGTTCATCAGAGCAGAAGCCGTGAAAGTATTTATAGAAGAGATACAGGGAAGCCACGTCGCATCGGTGAGAGAGAGACTGCAGGCTGTCTGCCAAGTCAGTATCGATCACTTTACAGACACTCCGATGTACCTTGTCTAGAAGCCCAAGGAGAATAGCAGGGGCACCAGACCAGATATGGCAACAGTATTCAATGCACGGGCGGATGGTAGATTTATAAATGTGCAGGATAGATTCAGACGGAAAAAACCTCCGGGCCCTGCACAGAGAACCGACTTTCATAGCAGTGGATTTAAGTATATTCAGATATTTATTTCTACCGGTTTGATTATTAACGATAAATTGTGTACGAATATGTGCGTAATTGGACAGGATTCGAACCTACGACCCACTAATTCATCTGACGCGTCTTAGACCACTCGACCACGAATGAGACTACAGTCTAAACGAAATCAAACCAAGCCTTTATAATATAATTTTCGGTTCTACACAAATAACCATCTCTGGTCTGAAATGTATCGTAATGTCAACAAATGTAAACATACAATGTTACGGATGATGTTATATCTGCATATATATATATATATATATATATATATATATATATATATATATATATAAGTCTATTCACATCTGTCTAAAAACCTATACCACTGTTTATATATCTCAATCAAACTGATCATATATATCTCAATCTATCTATGTCAATAAATTCATATTTATCCTTGTCTGAATCTATCTATCTATCTATCTATCTATCTATCTATCTATCTATCTATCACATTCTCTTCATATCTATCTATCTATCTATCTATCTATCTATCTATCTATTGGACTAATCTCACAATTCTTGAAATATAAATTGCTATATAAATCAACGGTTTCATTTCTTTTGGAAAATAAAATTACTCTTTGTAATTATAAAGAATGAAGCTAATGTCTACTCCTCAGTAATTGCTTTTCATTCAATGATCCAGTTTTATTAAAAACTCCAAGTCTATAAATCAAAGGTAAAAAATAAAATGGCACAATACCTTAGAACTTTATATTAAATACAAGGATCTTCAAAATATCTGGTTGTAAATGAAAATGAAAGTGAACAGTTTGAAGTATATTTTAAAGTAATAAATTGGCACTTATGTCACATCATTCGAAATCTCAATAAATAATTGTCATTTCTGTGATAGGTTTTATGCAGACTTCTCGCTTGTCGAATGTTCTTCCAGTTTCTTGCTTTTCAGTCTACTGCAAATTTAAACGCAATGTCAATCGTTAACTTTTGCCTTCTTAAATCCTATTAATTTATTTTTGTCTCTGCTTAATAATTTTCTCGTATTCTTTCACATTCAATAATCTCTTGCATCTTAGTAGCTTTATTGCATTAACTGGGGTGAAATAATCTAAACTTATTTATAAATGGAACTTTGTGTGCGTGTGTTTGTGTGTGTGTCCCCGTTACCTATAGACTCCGAAACGGCTGAATCGATTTTCTTGAAAATTTACACAATTGTACTATACGCCACTGCGAGTGTACTTAGCTAGGTTTTGTGTCGAGGTAAACCCGATAAATATCGAAAATCGGTAATCAAAAAAATCGGGTGATGGAAGGAGTGGTTCCGATTTTAATCAAATTTGATACACTCATAGACAAAGACATAAGAAACGATATTCAGAAGTTTCAAGGTTGCAGTTCTTACAATAGTGCAGAAAATCGATAATATATATATAAAAGGCAATATATTTGTGTGTGTCTGTTTATCTGTCCGTATGTTATTTTTACAAATCCACAATTTTTATCCGATTCACACCAAACATCACACAAATATTCTCTAGGCTGAATCTGAGCTCCAGGACCATGGATTAGATTTAAAGCTTTCATTACACTCGAGCGACGCCGGGCTATACTGCTAGTTTTGTTAAAAAGTTTTATTTCTGCACCTAAACTCCATCGACGGTAAAGCACCACTGTAAGATATGATTGTTTTGTTTTTATGGCAAATCAACCTCAGCGGGTTATTTATTGCCAGCTAAATTTTATTTATTTATTGCTGGTAATACCTTTTTCTTTCAACAATTTATTGTTGTTTTTATATAAGGTTTGTGTCTAGCAATAGTTTTTCTTTTTCGAGTATCAAGCTTCATTGGGGTTTGTTTTTTAAAGGCAGGGTCCCCAAGTCCTACCCTTGTTATTTAACCCAAAACTTGAGGGAAGGGACGGATTAATACCTTTCCTAAGGGTACCAGTGCTTAAGTGAATGCAGGGTATTCAACTGGAATTTGAACTCGGCTCACCGATTTCTCTTTCCGAGCCTATATCCACTGCACCACAACGCACATCCGTCGCTAAACGCTTACAGCATCTGATAATCCCAAGCGGTCACCCATCTAAGTACTGACCAGACTCAACTTCGGTGCGAGAACCGGTGTGTCCAATGTGATAGGCCGTAAGCAATGATATCAGATATATGCACAATCTCAATCTTGGGAAAGGTATTAATGCGTCCCTTCCTCCAGTTATGGGTTAAATAACAAGGGTAGGACTTGAGGACCTTCATCTTAAAAAACAAATCCCAATGAATCTTGATAATCGAAAAGAAAAATGTTGTAAAAATAAAATAACCTTCCCCAAAATCATTGGTTGTGACCTTAAAATGGTCCCACAAGGATTGATAGGTCGTTAAGCCTCGAAACAAACAAACAGAAGGACAGATATCACATAGCAGACCAGCACTCTTTTCATTGTTTCCAGTGAAATTTTCCTTCCTTCTCAGTAATCTCGTTATCTTTTGAAATGCGTCCTTGAGTATTCCAATGCATCTTCGGATCTCAATGTCGCATTTTCCATCCCCTGTCAGAACGCTTCCAAGGTACTTAATTCGTTTACTTTTTTTATTTTAGCTTCTCCGACATGTAATTGGCATTTTAGGTTCTTCGCTTTTGGTACTGTCGGCGATAACATTTCTTTTCAGCCGACTTGCTTTTGGTTTAGTGTAGTGAAGGCTTGTGTAGCACCATCCAAATTTTTTTGGAACTGCTGATAAACAAACAATCGGTGCAGAAGTCTGCCACAGATCGCATGAACAACAGACCTCAGTAATATAACCCATAACTGGAGGGAAGGGACGGATTAATACCTTTCCAAAGGGTACCAGTGCGTAAGTGAATGCAAAGTGTTCGACTGAAATTGGAACTCAGTTCACCCATTTCCCCCCCCTCCGAGCCGACATCCACTGCACCACAACGCACACCCGTCAATAACGCTTACAGAACCTCGTATTCCCAAGCGGTCACCTATCTAAGTACTGACCAGCCTCAACGTTGCTTAACTTCGGTGATCGAGCGAGAACCGGTGTATTCAACGTGATATAACCGTAAGCTAATTAAACTATATATATATATATATATATATATATATATATATATATATATATATATATATATATATATATATATATATATATATATATATATATATATATATATATATATATATTAATGCAGGTTTCATTGAATAATATAGACAAGTTTTGTCTATTAATTTTGTGTAGGATCCGTTCATACCGTCTGATATACCTGATGGTGATATCGTTGAAAGACAACAAAAAATCACAGTATTTGTTGAATTTTTTATCGGGTCTAAGCTTTCGGCTCACATAAGCCATTATCAAAGAGTAAATATTAACACACAGTAAACATAGAACATTTAAGCTATTAACAATAAAGAGAATTGAATTGAAAATATAAGTCCATCCCTACCGTGGCGGATGGGCCGAAGACAGTGACAAAATATATGTATATATATTTTCGCTATGTAGTGTCGTTGTGAATATGTTTAAAGTAATGTATACTTACTCATGAAAGAGTGGGCGAGCAACCGTAGAACCGGTTATGTGAGCCTTATACATTAGAGTGTACAGGAACGGCAGTAGTTGGTAGCGAGTTAGGAGAACATCTTTTATTGCTGATGTTGTACCTGGACTCCATGATGCCGGATCCTGATCCTGAATAAAAAGAAAATAGAATCAGTAAAAGCGGTCAGCGTCATAGAGTAGATAAAATTAAATTCTACAGTAATTCCCAAGAACTGAATTCATAATAATGGGCTTCCGCATTATTCAAATGATGTGCAATTGAAACGGTAAGTCGTATGAAAATCTCCCCACACACCATTTTTTTTTAAATTTTAATTTTTCAATAATAAACATAACATGATGCCCGAAGAGGCATCGCATTCGATGTCACATCAGATCAGCAGAAGAAGCCAGGTGCACTTCAAAGTTGAGGTTGTGGAGGACACGTGACCTCATACGTACAACCGGTTTTGGAAGCGTCGGGCATGTACTAGTTATAGACTGCTATTTAACCGACCTACCTGCGTTGTGGTCCAGTGGATATCGGCTCGGAACGAGAAACCGGGGAGCCGAGTTCGAATTCCAGTTGAATCCATTGTATTTACTTACGCGCAAATACCCTTGGGAAAGGTATTAATCCGTCTCTTCCTTCCACTTATGGGTTAAATAGCAGGACAGATTGGGTTCTATAGCCTTGGTCGGCAACCACTCAACCGCAGAAAGCAATGGCAACCTACTGCGGAATAATCTTCTGCCCAATCAGTCATGTCTCTTTCGAGACATGATCGCCCAAGCGTGTATCACGTATGGTACTTAACTGACTGACCTACCTACCGAGTAAGCGGGCAGAATCTAATATATGACGACTTGTGAAAGATATAGGAGTAGTTTTCTTGTTGGCTTTCTCTATTGTTTTAAATTCAGAATAGGGAATTATGGCTCTCCACAGATTCGCATTGCATTATTATCTGTGAGTTGACATGATTTCTTCGGAAAGACTGAGGTAGGATTTCCCTTCGCCTTCTCATGGCTTTGAATACAAAATAGGCGGTCATGATCCTTAAAAGATTACTGCTACTTGACATGAATTGACGTAACTTACTGAGAAATATAAAGGGTTGGTTCTATATAAAGGGGTGGTTCTATATAAAGGGGTGGTTCTATTTCAGTCAGTTAAGTGCCATACGTGATACACGCTTGGGCGATCTTGTCTTTGAAAGAGACATGACTGACTCGGCAGAAGATTATTCCGCAGTAGGTTGCAATTGCTTTCTACGGTACACTGGTTGCCAACCAAGGCTATAGAACCCAATCTGCCCTATTATTTAATCCATAACTGGAGGTAAGATACAGATTAATACCTTTCCCAAGGGTATTTGTTCGTAACTGAATGCAAGGAATTCAACTGGAATTCGAACCCGATTTGTCGTTCCACTGCACCACGACGCACATCTATTTAGTCTGCTCCAAAGTTATGAATTCAGAAGAGGCTATCATCGCTTTCCACAGATTGCTATTGCTTTATCTGTGAACTGCCACGACTTCTTTTGCATTCTGCATAGTTTATAATTATAATTTTGGGAAAGATGGAGGAGTAATTCTATTTTGCTCTCTTCAGGGTTTTAAATTTCAGAATAGAGGATCATTGTTACCACAGATTCTGATTACTTGGTTATCTGTGAGTTGCCTTGATTTCTTTGTGAATATAGAAGAGTGCTTTCTTTTTGCTTTTTCCATGGATTTGAATTCAGAATTAGGAATCTTTGCTCTCCGCAGATTCTTATTGCTTTATTTTCTGTAAACTAAAATACTGAGAAAGATAGTGGAATGCTTCTATTTGGCTTTCTCCGGGGTTTTGAATTCAGCCTTGGGGTCATGGCGTTCCACCAATTCTTTTTAATTTATTTCCTGTGAATTTCCTTAACTTAATGGAAAAGATAGAGATGTGGTTTACTTTTGCTTTCTCTATGGTTTTGAATTCAGAATAGAAGATTATGGCTCTCCACAGATTCCTTTTTTTAAATATCAGTTGATTTTCCTTGACCACTTGGAAAAGATAGAGTAATGGTTCCCTTTTGCTTTCTCTATGATTTTGTATTCGGAATAATGGATCATGGCTCTCCACAGATTCCCATTATTATCAATGAACTACAATGAATTCTGGGAAAGGATACTGGTATTTTCCATTTTTCGTCTTTTCGGTATGTATTGTCTTTCTCATAGAATTGTTCACACCCAAAGTTAGAAAGCCTCATCTACCCTCTAGTATCTACTCATCTACTAGTATCTACTTATCTATTAGTATCTACTATTATCCTGCAGCAAGACCTCTGATCAGGGTCCCAGTTTGACCCCAGTTTGCCCATAGCAAACTGGGATCAAAACCCTATGAAAGTATAAAAATACTTTTATAGAAATATACAGATAAAAATAGACTTTTATAGAAAAATATACATTTTTGAAGGAAAAATATTACCAGCAATTCATTGTTGAAGAAAATATTATTATCATAACATTTTTTAAGGAAAAATTATTCTCAGAAAAACATTTTTAAATATAAAACTAGAAGACATTTTCAATTTTCTAAAATAATAAAATAAAAACAAAAACTTTTCATTAAAACCTGACTAAATCAACCTTCTCACTTTTGCCGAACATCAAAAAATACCTTAAAATCCCACCTTTTTGGCATTAAATAACCCACAGAGGTTGATATGCCGTTAAACAAAACTCAAACTCAAATCTACTATTAGTATCATCTATTAGTATCTACTAATAGTATATTATAGTATAAAATATACTATATTATATTATATACTATAATAAATCTGTATCTACTATATATCTACTATATTTTCATACATGTGTATCTATTATATATCTACTAAATATGATAGTATATTATAGTGTCTACTAATAGTATATTATACTATCATCTATTAGTATATTATAGTATATAATAAAATAGAATATAATCTACTATGTATAATCTGAACTACTATATATCTACTATATTTTCATACATGTGTATCTATTATATATCTACTAAATATGATAGTATATTATAGTATCTACTAATAGTATATTATACTATCATCTATTAGTATCTACTAATAGTATATTATAATATATAATATAATAGTATATTATCTACTATATATAATCTGAACTACTATATATCTACTATATATTCATACATGTGTATCTACTATATATCTAATAAATATAATAGTATATTTTAGTATCTACTAATAGTATATTATAGTATCTACTAATAGTATATTATAGTTTGTTTTTTTTTGTTTTTTTTTAATCATTTCACCCCGAGCAAGGCAGAAACGCCACTGATGTGCAGGGGTTACATAAATGTAAAAAGATTAATTAGAAAAGAGTGAGGAGTACAAACTAGTTAGAAAGGAACAATAGAAAGCTGAGAAAGCAGGTGCGATGACAGATACATAGGTGGAGAGAAAGTGAAGGTTATACAGGGGAGGAGAGAGAGCTAGAGTCCAGGGTAATAATAGTATATAATAGTATCATCTATTAGTATCCACTCATCTACTCTATTCAAACCAGGTGGGAAGAAATGAGAGGCCTGTCCAAAATACATGTCTGAAATTTTAAAATGAATTGCAACATATAATTTGGAAATTTGAACTCTGATCACTAATAGACTTAGTGCGACACCTTTTACACCAGCCGCACATCTCCTAGAATTGCATTACTCTCTGATCAAAGTCTAAATTTGCAAAAAATCACGAGTTAACTAACCAATATTAATCTTTATCATTTTGATTCATTCATTACGCTCTCGCTGATTGTCATTCTCTTGCTATAATACGCAACAAGAGAATTCCTCTGTGGGAAAGACGAGAAATACCTTCATTTTTAATGCCCGTTTATCAACTGTATTTATATCATGTTTCCTCGCATAATTTTGAAAATCAAATACAAGCTCTTTATTCATCTCGAATATCGATGATTCTGATATGAAAAGTTTAATAACGGGATTTGTTTTATATGTTGTATATCGTTTTTAGAACGGAAATATGCTTTTAGTTACACAATAAAATTGTAGACAAAATTGTTATACCATATACGTTTTGTATTTATTGAATATTGGTTTCAGAACTTCTAGAGAAAGGGGTGTAAGACAAGTATGTGTCTTCTCCTCAGAATTATTCAAGCTATTCAAAGACGAAATTCTGGAAAAATTCGAATTCCTACCAAGATTCATTATTGGCTGCACAATCTTAAAATATAATATATGCAGATGACAAAATATTGACAGCAGGCACAGAAATAAATTTAAAAAATCTTCAACAGAATATAGGGAAAAAGAGTGATAAGAAAGTTTGAGTGACCCGTGGATGGGAAAGAAGAGAAAGAAAGATAGAATCCAACAGACAAAGAGAAAAAAGAAAGAGAGAAACCGTGTTAGTGTCAGTAGTAATGGTGATAACAGATGACCTCTCCGTGATTGGAAACACACTTGTAGCGTGCACAGTGATATAGAAGTGTTAATAATCGTGTTTTTGCCATACGTTGTAGTAGTAATAATTCTTATTGTTTTTAATAGCTGGAGTAGTAGTAGTATTAATAATCGCTTTTAACTGACTCGATATGGTCACCCGCCTCCCCACTATCGCTTTTGCTTCGAGGTTGGGCCTTCCAATGCCTTACACTATTGCCGTACTAACAATAGTAGTTTAGCAGTAGTCGTCATAGCCAAATGACGGCAGTTGTGGTAGTAGTAGTCGTAGAATTGGAATTCGCGTTGCGTGGTTTGTGCTCCAGTAGAAATGTTGCTTTCTTGCAACGCTCAGCAACATAGTGGCTGCAGTTAGTGAAATCATAATAGCGCACCTAGTTATACACACACACACACACACACACACACACACACACACACACACACACACACACAGACCAACAACCAGAGAAATTTCTAACAAGTTAAAGAAAAGAAAACCAAACGTTCAATTAAACATGACACACAACAAAAACAAATTTAAAATTAATACATACTACAGGATATTGAAACAAAAGGACTTACTTTTGAGAATATTATAAAGAATGTTGAGCTCCTATCCCAACACATGGTTTCTGCTAGTAAGGTAAAAATACAATTCTTTTTAACATTTTGACGGAACCGAAGTGGCGAGTGGACGGGGGGTAGCCAACTGGGAAAGGAGAGAAAGAAAGATAGAATCTTCTTTTTTTTTTTCAATTGGAGTAGACAGACCAAACTATCGCCCGGTTCACACTCCACCCATGTCTATTGAACAGGTGAAGAGGCTCATCACTTTTTCCCTGTTTAGGATGTGGTTTCCGGCATTCTCTTTTCCAATCTTTTTATACTTTTCATTTTTTTTGTCAATTGGAGTAGAGAGACTAAACTATCGCCCGGTTCACACTCCACCCACGTCTATTGAACAGGTGAAGAGGCTCATTCCTTGTTCCCTGCTATATGATGTGGTTTCCGGCTTTCTCTTTTCCAATCTTTTTACTCTTAATTAGCCCCCTGCGCATCAGTGGCGTTACCGCCTTGCTTGGGGTAATATGATTAAAAAGAAAAACTGCCAAAGAGGAGAAAGAAAGAGAGAATCAAAGAGTCCAACAACCAGAGAAATTTCTGACAAGTTAAAGAAAAGAAAACCAAACGTTCAATTAAACATGACACACAACAAAAACAAATTTAAAATTAATACATACTACAGGACGGGGTGATACGATTAAAAAAATAATATATATATATATATATAAACAACACCCTTGTGCAAATTAATTGAAACAACTGATTTAGTATTCTTTCTTTCACAATATAGTCAGTTTTAAACCCACTGGAGAGACAGAATCAAAGGGACTTTTATTTTTCCCATATATTCAGTCATTTGAAATAGTGTGATGTAATATGAACTTATATACATCCTTGTGCAAATTAATTGAAACAACTGCTTTAGTTTCCTTTCTTTCAACATACGGACAGTTTTAGAACCACCGGTTCGCAGGTTGTAATCAATTTGTATTTATTTCCTCAGAGTCGTTCATTTCCAGTGGATAAAATTGGATCCATCAGTCCAAGACATAAAGGAAAATTCGATCGGAAGCGAAAAATAACGTTAAGAGGTGACGTATACGTGATCAGGGAAAGTGTGAAAGATCTTAGGATGTTGGGGTTTTTTTTCTATTAATTTGAACAAATGTTTGAAGAAGACAGAAATCATGTTTTTCAGCAAAAGGATGAGCCCAAAATGCAATTTCCAAATCTTCTTTACTAAAATCAAGCAATTAAAAATATTAAAATATTTGGGAAGTTATCTAACAGAAGACAAAAAGTGTGGCATTGACTTATTGGGATTAGCAAAAATGCATGGCAAAAGCTAACCCGAGTATTAAGAGACTGAAAAATTTCGTTAGAAACAAAGATAAGTGTACTGGATTGCTGTAACGTATATGTCTTCATGTATGGCAGCGAATGCTGGACAATTTCCTAAAAGATAAAGAAGAGACATCTACAGAAAGATACTGAAGATACATATATATTTCTCAAGTTTTAGAGAGATTGAAGACGAAGTTAATCTCTGGAGTACTTAATGAGAAAGGATGGCTTGAAAAACCTGATACTCACAACACAGTTTAAGAGAAAGAGATATACATTAATGATCTCCCTGATTCCATAAAAGCCCAAATAGGTTTGTACGCCGATGACACCACAGTTTACTCTCGCCTCCTACAAAAATCTGGTGTAGGCGTCAAAGCTAACCTCGCAGCCGAGATTGAAAAAGACCTCCAATCCATATCGGACTGGGGTAAGAAATGGCTAGTAAATTTTAATGCTTCTAAAACGAAGCTACTCTCAATTAACTATCATCGACAATCTCACCTACCTCCCATTAGCATGGACCAGGCTTGGCTCCCAGAGAGTAAAACACTGCGCCTCCTTGGTCTCACACTTTCAGCGGACCTCAAATGGAATGACTATATCGAATCCATTGCTAAATTCGCTACTATGAAAGTCGGTCCTCTGTGCAGGGCCCGGAAGTTTTTTCCGTCTGAATCTATCCTGCACATTTATAAATCTACCATCCGCCCGTGCATTGAATACTGCTGCCATATCTGGTCGGGTGCCCCTGCTGTTCTCCTCGGGCTTCTCGATAAGGTTCAGAGGAGGGTCTGTAATGTGATAGATACCGACTTGGCAGACCGCCTGCAGTCTCTCTCCCACCGGCGCGACGTGGCTTCCCTGTGTCTCTTCTATAAATACTTTCACGGCTTCTGCTCCGATGAACTTAGATCACTAGTGCTCCCTAAATACGAATTTGAACGAGATACTAGATTAGCAACTAGATCCCTTTTACAATGAAACCGATAAAATGCAGCCGTAACTTCTACTCCAACAGTTTCTTTCCTCGCACTTCCCGACTGTGGAATTCTCTTCCAAACGATTGCTTCCCCGACGGCTACAATCTCCAGGAGTTTAAATGTAAAGTCAATAGACACCTCCTAACACACTAACTCGCTCCCATTCTATCAAGCACTCTTCCCATCTGCCCAACCCTCATCCTCGCTATCCTTACTCATCTGTCACCTTCCTCCTGACATTCCATATGTCTAACCACTCCTTCTCTTTAACTTCCCTATGTAGCCCCATGCGCAATAGTGGCAGTGGAATGCCTTGCTTGGGGTGAGATGATTAAAAAAAAAGAAAAAGAAAGAGAGACAGAGGGAAGCAGCGCGTAATATTCTGGATTAGCTAGAATAAATGGATTGTAGAACAGGGTTTGAGAGACGTAGCAAAAAAGACAAAACTTATTAAGAGCTACAAGGAACATAAAGAGGTGGAGGGCTATGATCCACTATGTTCTGAATGGATACGGAGCATAAAAGAAAGAAGATCCTGTTCAATCGCAAAGATTGAACCTGTTTACCAAATTTGCTGGAGTATAACATTCTCGTTCCATGTCTCATGCTAAATCCGGATCTCATCTAATTATCACCCTTTAACTCAGCTCTCTAAGTTATTTATTCACCAATGTTGTAGCCCTGTATTGATCTCAAAATCAATTTGGGTTATATCACTGGATCTAACCAAAACCTTTATCCATTGGGCCATGTTTCCTGTCCAAAGACCGAAATAAAGGGTTCGCCTCAAAATCCCAATGAGCTGATGATGGTTGGAGCGTACAATGGCTGAAACGTCGTGGACATGGAAATATAGAAGAGGACTATAGTCCGGACAATGTAAATAATGTAAATCCTAGCTCATCTCAGAAGTATCGGCAAATTATTTTTTTAAAAAAACGCATTTAAATCATGTATGAAAGTAATAAGAACGTAAAAATATATTAATTGTATTAGACGAGACATTTATTGTACAAACAACTTTTCTTAGTTTTCCTTGTCGTACTTTTCCTTTTTTCTTCACTCTTTCTGCCCTTTGTAATCTTTTTTTCAAAAACACTCAAATTATTGTCCCTTAAAAGTGTAATGTATAGTTGAACTGAAAATTAAAGAAATTCAAATCCTTGACGGATGAACGGAAATCGAAATTATAAAACGTGAACCAATATTCAATTAAAATACAATCATTGACGTTTTTTTTAATAAAAATTAAATTCTATTTAACAAATTTTTCTTCTTCTTCTATATGCTTTGTCCTTTCAGGACGTAGGCGATCATGGCCTTCCATGTCTCCCTACCGCTGGTGGCTCTTAGCCCGTATTCTCTGTAACACCACGCAACCCCCGTTCTGTCATTCATCTGATCAGGCCCATTAAATATGTTATCGCTGCTTTCCCATCTCTTTCCCCTGTATCTGACCCGTTAGTATCAGGTTCTCCAAGCCCTCATTCCTTATTGTATGTCCCAGGAACTTTATCTGTCTTTTCCTGATGCTCAGTATTACCCCATTTATTTTAATACACCATATCCTCAATTAGTCACGTTATATTAGAACAAATAAGTTTTTTAAATATGATGTTTTTAAGTATGATTTTCCCAAACTTCTCTTAAAGATCTGAGAATTCTAGCCATGTTTATTCAAACTTTTGAAGCCATTTAATAACATTCTTTTATTATCAAATATATATTTACATTACAGCAATATTATGGCAGTTTATTTAAATCACACTGTTGAATATATAAATCGTGTTATTTCCCTTTCTAGTCGAGAACAGAATTAAAATATAGCTATCAGGTTTCGTTTGTTAAATTCTCACAAATCATGTGTCAGTTAACGAAATAAAACAGCACAAGTATATAAAAAAAAGCTGGACAAAGAGTACAGAAAATTTTAAAAAATCAAAAGAGAGAATGAAAGAATGAACGGAAATAGAGTACATATAGTATTAAAAAAGAAAGAACGAGAAAAAAGTACAGATAGAAAAAAAAGAAAGAAAAGACAGAGTGAAGAAAAAGAAAAGGAAAAATTAAAGAAAAAAATCAGACGAAAAATTTCAAAGTAAGAATGAAAAAAGATAAAAAGAAAAACAGTGAAAAAGAAGAAAAAGGATAGAGAGAAAAGACTAAAGAAATGACCCACAGAATGAAGAAAAAAGGAGGAGGAAAGTATGAAAAAAGAACAGAATGAAAATTTGAAAGAAAAAACTAAAAGTACAAAAAAGAACAGAGAAAAAAGAAAAGAGAAAAAAGAAGTAAAAAAAAACAGAGAGAAAAAAGAAAGAAAATACAGAGTAGAGAAAGAGAAGGGAAAAAGACGGAAAAAGAATAGAAAGAAAATTTGAAAGAAAGGATAGGAAATATATAAAGAAAGACAGCGAAAAAGAATAAAAAACGACAGAGAAAAAATAAGAAAGACAGAAAACAAGAAAAAAAAAGACAGACGAAAATGAAAGAAAGAATGTACAGGGAGAAAAAGAAGACAGAAAGAAATAAAAAAAGGGAAAATGATGGGCAAAGAACAGATAGAAAATTTGAAGAAAGGTTTAAAAAGATATAAAGAAAGACAGCAAAAAAGAAGAAAAAAGACAGAGAGAAAAGAAAAAAAGAAAGAAAAGGCAGAGAAAAGGAAAGAAAGAACAGAGAGAAAAAAAGAAAGAAAGGACAGACAGAAGGGAGAAAAAGGAAGAGAGAAGCCACAACAAAAAAGAATTGACGGAAAATTTAAACGAACGGATGAAAAGGACAAAGAGAAAGAACAGAGAGAAAAGACGAAAGGACAGAAAGGAGAGAAGGAAAAGAAGAAAAACTAACTAACAGAAAAGAAGAAAGGAAAGAAAGGAAAGAAAGGACGAACAGAAAAGAAGAAAGAAAGGACAGGAAGAAAAGAAGAAAGAGAGAACGAACAGACAAGAAGAAAGAAAGAACGAAGAGAAAAGAAGAAAGAAAGGACAGGCAGAACAAAAAAAAAGAAAGGAGGAAAAGAAAAGGAGACATAAAAGACAGGTAGAAAAGAAAGAAAGAAAGAAAGAAAGAAAGAACAGACGGAAAAGAAGAAAGAAAAGACGAACAGCAAAGAAGAAAGAAAGGAGCAAAAGAACAGAAGAAAGAAAGAAAGAAAGAATATAAAAGAAGAATGCACAAAGAATAAGAAAGAATTGAGAGAAAAAGGCAGAAAGAAAGAGAGAATGGATAGAAAAGAGGAGGGAAAAGAACAGAGAGAAGAAACGGCCAGAAAACCAGAAGAAATGATAGAAAATAAAAAGAAAGGAAAAGATAGAAAGAAATAACAAATCACAGAACGCTCAGAATAAAATGGACAAAAAAGAAGATAGAAAAAAGCAAGTGCCACAATACAGAAAAATGGATAGACAGAAACTCATAATCATTAATAGAAAATGTTAAGACATTTAGTCGACTAGAGAAGTGCAATTTCTTGTAAACTATTTTAATAAATAATAATTCCTCAATCGATGAATGTCGAATGTTTCCAGGGTGAGGAGCCTAATCTTGCCATCGTCATTACCCCCACTAGATGATCTTACCTGCCAAGCTTTCAGAATTTTAACAAGATTACCAAATTTATATGTGCCGAAGATATTTATATATATACATATATATATATATATATATATATATATATATATATATATATATATTGATACGATGATGGATTTCAGATGCGATAAAGTAAATTCTTCATCTTGCAACAATGTTACAAAGCCATATATATATATATGAATTCATCACTTGATAAAACACGGATAGTTTCGAAACAAAATGACTACATTTGTAGTGAAATTATAGCATATTTCTGTTATAAATTCTAAATAAATATCATTAGCTCTACTTTGCATTGAGCACTTTTTAAAGAATATTTTTCTTTGTATACGGAATATTATCCTATCCATATCTACCGTATATATATATATATATATATATATATATATATATATATACGGAGATATTCGAAGAAACCCAAATATAAAACCACGAATTTGTTCGCCTGAAGAGAGTCAATTTTAGGTTCGAAACACGTGTAGCACCTCATGAACAATTAATGCTTCATAACTTGTATAAATACCAAAACAAGAAACATACATTTTAAAGAAAACGTTCACGGCTTCTCACACTTTATATATATATATAAAGACTCACAGAACCATAAATATATCAACAGGGAATCAATTCACACCCATAGAACATGAACAACCTATATAAATCTATCCAATTTCTTTTAAATACCAATTTAGCACAAAAGAAAATTTTTCCACAATTCTAAAATTAAACATATTTACGCTCCAAATAAAAAAGAAAACTCAACACTAGTTTATAATACTCTATTAAAAACAAGGTAGGCAAATATAAGCAGACATCACATAAACGCAGCATTTTGGGTTTAACCCAACATTCAGTTGTAATGTTCAAACAGACATTAACAAATTCTCCCTAAACTTAATTCACAAATATTTCTACCATTCTTCTTCTTCTTCTATGTGCCTGTCCCTTCAGGACGTAGGCGATCATGGATCTCCACGTCTCCCTATCCCTTGTGGCTCTTAGTATGTTTGCTCCTGTTGCTCCTGGCAACCCCCGTTCCGTCATCCACCTGATCAGACCCTGCAAATATGTTATCCGCTGCCTTCCTCTGTCTCTCCTTCCTTCTATCTGTCCAGTCAGTATCAGGTTCTCCAGGCTCTCCTTCCTCATTGCATGTC
The DNA here is from genome assembly GCA_037127315.1 of Ascarosepion bandense. NCBI lineage: Eukaryota > Metazoa > Mollusca > Cephalopoda > Sepiida > Sepiidae > Ascarosepion > Ascarosepion bandense. The sequence goes on along the minus strand of JBBBDQ010001662.1, from coordinate 1,328,799 downwards.
CCAGGAACTTCAGTTGTCTCTTCCTGATGCTCAGCATCAATTTCTTTTTTGTTGCCATTCTTTCTAACACTTCGTCGTTGCTTGTATGCTCAGTCCACGTAGCATCCTTCTGTAGAACCACATTTCGGCCGCTTCTAGTTTTGTCCTCATTTTCGATGATATTTTCCAGTATTCACAGCCGTATTGAAGAACTGACATCACGTAGCAGTCTAGCACTCTTTTCTTCGTTTCTATTGAGATTTTCCTGTGTGTTAGTATTTTGCTCATCTTCTGGAACGCGTCCTTTGCCATGCCAATTCGCCTTCGGATCTCCGTGTCGCACTTTCCATCTCCTGTCAGAACACTTCCTAGGTACTTAAATTCTTGAACTTGTTTGATTCTGTTATCCCCCACCTGTATTTGGCATTTTGGGTTGTATCTTTTGCTAATGACCATGCACTCAGTTTTCTTAAAGCTTATTTGTATTCCCTTCTTGTCACTCTCCACTGCTACTTTCTGTATGAGATCTTGCAGTTTCCTTTCCGTGTCCGCAATCAGTACTGTATCGTCCGCGTATCTTATGTTGTTCAGGTTGTGGCCTCCAATAACAAATCCTGGTGTGTCATCTAGGGTCCTCAAAATATTCTCGCTGTACACCCAGACTAAAAAAAAATTTGTACAAAGACAATATTGAAATCAGTTATAGTTACGTTAAGAAAATAGATAAATATATTTCACATGATAATATGCTATTTTTCTTTTTTTTTCTTTTTTTTTTAATCATATCACCCCGAGCAAGGCGGTAACGCCACTACTTGGCTCACCTGAATTACTCTGCTACTAAATGGCCAATGTATGTCCGAAAGTTTTTTATAAAGCTCGCATTTATTCGGATGATGGTGATGTGAAATTATACTTTGGTTTAAATAAAATCAACAAAATAATCCATATAGACATTAATTAATTGGAGTAGATAGACTGAACTATCGCCCGGTTCACACTCCACCCACGTCTATTGAACAGGTGTAGAGGCTCATCCCTTGTTCCCTGCTTAGGATGTGGTTTCCGGCTTTCTCTTTTCCAATCTTTTCACGTTTCTCTTTTGTTAATTTTTTTTCAATTAGAGTAGATAGACTGAACTATCGGCCGGTTCACACTCCACCCACGTCTATTGAACAGGTGTAGAGGCTCATCACTTGTTCTATGTTTAGGATGAGGTTTCCGGCTTTCTCTTTTCCAATCTTACTACTTTTCTTTTTTCTTTTTTTTTTTTCAATTGGAGTAGATAGACTGAACTATCGCCCGGTTCACACTCCACCCTCGTCTATTGAACAGGTGTAGAGGCTCATCCCTTGTTCCCTGCTTAGGATGTGGTTTTCGGCTTTCTCTTTTCCAATCTTTTCACTTTTCTCTCCTTTTTTATTTTTATTTTTTTTTCAATTGGAGTAGATAGACTGAATTATCGCCCGGTTCACACTCCACCCACTTCTATTGAACAGGTGTAGAGGCTCATCCCTTGTTCCCTGTTTAGGATGTGGTTTCCGGCTTTCTCTCTTCCAATCTATTCACTCTTACGTATACGTAGCCCCCTGCACACCAGTGGCCTTACCGGTGATGTGATTAAAAAAAAAAAAGACAATCACCGATTATATTGAAATGACGGATTAACGTTAGCACCGGACAACAAAAGAGAAAATTATAAAATAAGGAAAGAACTTATCAAATTATTCAAAAACTCAATTTTGAGATAATAGTAGAAGCAATTAGGAAAGTAGACCAATATTTAGATGTGGAATTAAATTTACAAACTGGCAATGTCTCTCCATACATGAAAGCAAACACAAAGTTTAAGTACATAAACACAAGATCTAACCGTCCCAAAAGCATAATCAAGCACATTCACAAAGGAATAGAACACAGGCTATCAAAATATTCATCAAACGAAATAATATATTATGAAAAGAAAAAACTATGAAGATGCACTAAGAAAATCTAGCCATAAGAAAATTTTAGAATACATTTCTCAACAAAACAGACCAATAGAAAACGATAATAGAAAACGAAACATTATCTGGTTCAACCCACCATTTAATTTAGAGGTAAAGACAAAATAGGACACATATTTTATAAACTGATCAAACATTTTCCAAATAGCTCAGAACTAAACAAAATTTTCAATAGGAATAAAATCAAGCTAAGTTATGGCTGTACTAGTAATTTAGAAAATTTTATAAAGAAACAAAAAGCCAGAAATTTAATTAGCATTGTACAAAACAAGATCACTAAAAACTTTCAAGTGCAGGGGCAAAGATAAATGCCCACTTCAATGACTCTGTAATACAAAAAAGGTAATTTACAAATCAAAAGTTATATGACTTAAATGGTCAAAACAAAATATATTTGGGATCAACCAAAGATGCTTTTAAGACCAGGTGGTTCAATCACAGGTCTACATTTAAAATAGAAAACTTAAAACATTGTACAAAATTTGCTAGCCATATGTGGAAATTGAAATTAAAATATGGAAAGAACCAGACATAACGTGGAGTATAGTGAAAACAGCCAAGCGTTAAAATGGAGGCAAAATATGTAAACTGTGCCAAGAAGAAAATGAATTATTGAATGAAAGAACAGAAATTATAACTAAGTGTAACCATATCATAAAATACCTATTAGGTTATTACAACCATGGATGAAAACGATATAATATCTTGTAATTTTAAAAATTGCGCGTTCAAAAATTCCTGAGCGTTCTTAAAAAAAACGGTAGAAAAAAACGGTAAAAAAAAACGGTAAAAAAAAAACGGTCAAATCAGTTATTGCAAATCGCCTGAAGACACCACATAGTAGAAAATTAGTTCGCGTAATAAGTCGTTTACAAATGAAGAATATTCAAAAGTTCTACAATATAATTGTATTGAACACTTTTTAATACAACTGTGTACTGTTCTAATTTTATTATGAACAAAATCTAAGTAATTAAAAAGTAATTATATATATATATATATATAGTCATCCTCAGACAGATTCATTTCGCTGTATCACAGCTCATCAGCATGGCTAGACAGCGACCGCCTTTCACCCAGGATTGAAATGCGACCGAATTGGTGTCAATATATATATATATATATATATATATATATATATATATATATATAGATATATAGATATATATATATATATAAACAATCCTTTTTTTTTCTACCACACCAAGATATAATTAAATAATTAATTTAAATACAGAGATCATATTTCCTTTATTGTTAAAATTAAAACATACAAAAGTATCTAATTTAAAAAAAAAAAACCAGGAGGGAATTTTCGACGCCTTTCGGCCGACACTTCATCAAAGAAACAATTTGTCAGAAAATTAAAACATAGAAGTTGATGAAAAATTTTTTTTAACAACAACCGATATTAGAAGCTAAGAAAAGGTGCAAAACCTCATAAATACTAAATATTATCTATGCATCCAATTGCATCCGGGTGTTCGCAGGCTCATGAGTCAGCGATTGGTGAACACCTTTTAAATTCTGTCGAGTGCAGGACGAATTATTCTCCCGATTTCTTTTCTGCCAGAGGCAGGGCCAGGACGAGACTCCATTTAGACATCTAGGAATCCCTTACCATTAAGAAACGTCCTGTCCAGTGTAGACAAAGAGAGTTGATATTTAAATTAGAGTTATACCGCCCGACATATATAACGAACATTTGAAAGAAAAAAAATAATACGAATGCGTCTTTCAACTACGCACCATAAAAGAAATTATACAAGCAACTTTTTTCATAGAAAATCGTTGAGAAAATCAGATTTGTTATTTTATGTTATCTATGAGATGGAGATTGAAGTCAAACAGGAAAAAGAAACTACGAATTTAGGTATCTTCACTAAATTGCCAAAAAAATAACCACACCAAAAAACAGCATATCATGATGTTAAAATTGATCAAAATTAATACAAAGAAAGTTTTATGATCAAACTGTTTATGCTATTTTTAAGAGGGAAGATCAAATTTTGTTGTTATTTTTTTCATATTTTTTTCAATCGTTTCTAATAGGTTGTAAATTTTAATTAACATTTTATTTTTTGTTTTTCGTCAGCGATTCACGCTATGTAAAGCAACTATTAAGGAAATGGAGTCGGTCGAGTAAAATGATTTTAGTGCGAGTAAATTTTCCCTCGCTCTCGAACACCGGTCGAGTGATATCAATTCTCTAAGCTATACATATTTATTTATATGTATTAAAACCTTAAGCCATCATTTAATAGACTCAGCTATGAGTACTGTAGTAATTTTTTAATTTTTGTATAAAAATATCAGTTTTTCATGCTTAATACGTGCATGACCGTGACAATACAACAAAAACACTCCGTTGTTCGTTTTTACTTTTCATAAGCAGTCTGGGCAACAGCGACATTTTGTCCGCACTCTGGAAGCGTTAATTAAACGAATGTTTACACTGACCGGGACGATAAAAGCGAGACCAAAGAGTTCAATAATGTCATTGTACGTCATTCTAAGTAACTTGTGAATATTCAATGGCATACTTTTGGGTTGTAAATGTTGGGAAGGATTTTTCTGTATTTGAAGCAATACATATTAATGCGAGATTTTTAATTGACCGCGAACGAGTAAAGCAATAAAATTTAATCACCTAATTAAGTTTTTAATCGACTGAGTCGATTGGGCGAGTGAAGTCTGAAATTCTATATATATATGCATGAAACTACGGAGATGTGGTTCTATTGACAAATGGTAGGAATTGTATGAATGCAAGAAACGAGGATTACTTTAGGAGAAGAGGAACAACAAATGAACTGCTGATAAAAATCAGAAAGAAACATTGCGTGTCGTGGTCCGGTGGCTATCGGCACGGAAGTCGAAATCAGTGCTTCGATTCCGAATTCTAATTGAATTCGTTGCATTCACTAACGCGCAAATACACTTGTACGTATTAATCCACATTTTCCCCCATCTAGTGGTTAAATAGCAAGGCTGATTCGGTTCCATAATAAATATTTCTTGCCTGATTAACAGTCTACCTCAGAAAGAAATGGCAGCCTACCGCGGAAAAATCTTTTGTCTTGTCACTCAGGGATTGAAAGTGACATAATTACCCAAGCGTTTATCACGCATGCCATTTAGCTGACGAGAATGCGGAAAGAAGGCGTAGCGAATGTAACACTCAGAGGATACATTGAAGAACGGAAAAACAGTACACCACCCTGCTTGAGTGAATGAATTATAAAATAGTTGCGTTGTTGTTCATTGGATATCGGCTCGGAACGAGAAATCGGGGAGCCGAGTTCGAATTCCAGTTGAGTTCATTGAATACACTTACGCGCAAATACCCTTGGGAGAGGTATTAATCCATCTATTCCTTCCAGTTATGTGTTAAAAAACAGAACAGATTGGGTTCTATAGTCTTGGTCGGCAACCAGTCTACTGCAGAAAGCAATGGCAACCTACTGCGGGACAATCTTCTGCCCAGTCAGTTATGTCTCTTTCGAAGACAGGATCGCCCAAGTATGTGTCACGTATGGCACTTAACTAACTGATTACAAAGACAGATGGTAAAAAAAAGATTTGCTAAGCAAAACAAAGATATGAAGGTGTGGAGAGCCTTGACCGCTCACGCTAGACCTGTCTGGTCAAGGCATTGGAAAGAAAAAAATTATGTAAAAAATTCAGTTTAACATTAGATCGAGTTATTAATATTACTCTGAAAACCTGAGGCGTGGAAGCATTTGTACACACATGCTTTTATTAGGTGTGCCAATGTCTGTATGGAATATCTGTGTGTGTGTGTGGGGGGGTGCGACAGATCAAAAGAAACCATTGTATTCATGGTAGAACATCTTGCTCATCTAGAAAATGTAGAAAGTAGTCCAGACTAAAAGAAATATAGACAATGGAATCTTGAATTAATTCTTAGGAGAATCACCGCATCCCATTTGTTTTGCAGACATCCATAGAGATTCCTGAACTTTGCTTAAATGGAATATATATCCATTCAAAGGATGGATAATTTTCATATAAAAATATATATATATATATACTGATAATATTAATAATAATAGTGTAAGCAATCAAATGCATAATAATTACAAACATGATGAAACAACACTCAAAAACATAATACCTAGAAATGTTAAACCAATAAATAATAATAATCAAATTAAGCTCATCATGTATTATAAAAAAATTAAAACAATTAACCTCATAGTCTCTATTAACCTTAAAAACACATAACTAAATCCTTTAAAGAAAACCAATGTAGTGTATTAATTTAGATGCCCGTTCAGAGATTGTATCTCTGGTACTAATAAAAAACCCACTACATATATTGTTTTTATTCTACCCACGCCCTACCGTAGACCTACCTGTCACTTTTCTGATCATAGTTCAATTAAACAACATTTCTCCAGAAAAACATAGACAGGTAAGTAATATTAGACAGATTTTAGTCGATAACACAATAATACTGACTCATACACACAGTAAAAAGGACTTTCAGATATTGGAGGTCATCTACATTAAATTAAAACAGCCCACACTTAATAAAATCACACTTCAATCTCGTCACAACAAATTATATTGCTATTAGACATATCGTTTTGTTAACATTTCGGTCTCTCACGCGGTATGAAGTTATAGATACGCGTTACAAATTTACGAAATGCGTTTGCTATTTGCTAACTTTTATCGTTGCCTAACAAAGTTTTATGTCAACACAAGATAAAATTGTCGCTGATGGTAAATTTGTTTATGTTAACGTTCTTTTAATCTCTCTAAAAATGGCTCATCTGAGCTAAAAGCTTAGAACCCGCATAATAAAAAAAGTTGGACAAATTTTGTCATATTTTTCCCCTGAAATAATAGACATTCATTGTTTGTTGTGTTTAACTATATATGTTTAGAAAATTATCTGCTGCCTCGATACACTATATATATATATATATATATATATATATATATATATATATATATATTAATTACATATAGAAAAATTATATTTTTTTAAAACAGGATGGGCTATTTCGACGTGCGTTATGATGCAGTGGATATCGACTCGGAACGACGAATCGGGGAGCCGAGTTTGAATTCCAGTTGAATTCCTTGCATTCACTTATGCACAAATACCCTTGGGAAAGGTATTAATCCGTCTCTTCTCTCCAGTTTTGGGTTAAACAACAGAACAATTGGGTTTTATAGCCTTAGTCGGCAACCAGTCTACCGCAAAAAGTAATGTCAACCTACTGCGGGATAATCTTCTGCCCAGTCAGTCATGTTTCTGTCGAGACATGATCGTTCAAAGCGTGTATCACGTATGACATTTAACTGACTGTGAATTTCAAAAACGGAAGTAAGTGTAGGGAAAAAGAAAAAAAAGGAAAAACGTGGCAGACCCTTGCTATGAAAACCTGTAACTTAGCCACTTTGATGATAGAACGAAAAGAGATACAAGAAAATAGATTATAAATAAAAACTGAATTAAAAAGAAATAGATCGGACGAAATAACGGCTTTACATTACCACTTGTGTCGCGTATAATGTTAATATCAAATCTTTTGTTGAGAGTTACGGCGACCATGGTCTGTCTGAAACATTATGCCGATATTGGTTTTAAAGCTTCAAAGATAATGATTTTCATGAAGATAAAGAACGCTCTGACGCACCGAAAGAAAATTGAAAACAAAGAATTGGAATTATTAGTCTTTTTTAATAATTTCACCCAATAAAGTCAGGAAAGTGAAAATACGACGTTTAGAACAGCTCATGATTAAACAAATAATTTCATATATATATATATATATATATATATATATATTAATAACAATAATAACAATAATACCTCTAGAACTGAGATATTAACAATAATAACTCTAGAACTGAGATATTAAATAAGTGTAGAATGCATAAAATGAAGTTTCTTACTTAGGATATCGAAAGTTATAGAAAACCCCCCTCCCAGGTTTTTTTTTTTTTTCCCCTTCCATCCAACCTCTTCTGCAAATGGGTTAGTCTTAGTAGTGTGTATTTATTTGGTTAGTAATGATCTGCCTTTGCCCTGACGAGCCGTTGTGCGAAACCGCGGTCGGTCTTGGCGATCTTGCTATTTTGTTAGTATATATATATATATATATATATATATATATATATATATATATATAACAACAAAATATAGGTGGAGGGCAGTAAAACACCGTGCTCGAAAGCATTAAGCAACCAAAAGTGCTCAATACTATTCTGAGGAAGTAAAGCAAAAATACGTTTACATTTGTTTGGGATCCGTATCTTGCTACCCGGGTTTCGACTGTTAGGTTTCTTGAGGCAGAGACACGGAAAACTAATGGATGTGGTACTCCGACGGGGCAATGTCCGGTGAATACAGCGGGTAGGAAGGACTTCCAATTAAGGCGATTCCATGGGGGTTTTCATCCGTTTTGCGACATATGGTCTTAGGTTGTCATGTTACAAAATTACTTTATCGTGTCTCTGTTCGTTTAGCAGCTGTTTTTTTCTTCAATGCTCGACATACACGCGTCAGATATAGTCGATGGCCATTTCGGTTTTCGGTCGGTTTGAGCAGCTCATAATAAACTACACCCAACTGATCCCAACAAACGCAGAGCGAAAGCTTAGAACCATAGATATTCGATTTTGCCATCATTTTGAACATTATTTTTGATCGATACTCGTATTTAAGCAGATATTCTGTTTATAATCAAACAGTATTACATATTCATTTCTACCGGCCTGATTACTTACGATAAATTTTTGTTACGAAAATGTGTGTCATTCGGCAGGATATATA
>JBBBDQ010001662.1:1277500-1315000 GCA_037127315.1 Ascarosepion bandense | reverse complement strand
TTAATTAAACAGTATTATATATTTATATCTACTGGCCTGATTATTTACGATAAATTTTTAATACGAAAATGTGTGCCATTCGGCAGGATTTGAATCTGCCACACCAATCCGCATACGGGAAGCTACCATGTGATCTGGCACGTCTTAGACCTCTCGACCACGAATGACCATTAGTCTAAACGAGGTTTTAGTCAAGCCTATACAACAAAGTTCTCGATTTATCGTAACTACCATATCTGCTCTGATATGTATCGTAATGTCAACAAATATAAACGTGTTACGGAAAGTAACGAAGATTAACGAAACTTGGTCATAAACAACCGACAATTTGAAATGATTTGTTTGAATATTATTTTTTTTATCGATACTCGTATGTAAGTATTTCTACTCCATCAGCTTCTTTTCTCGCATTTCCCGTCTGTGGAACTCCCTTCTCTATACTTACTTTCCTGACGACTACAACCTCCAGGGATTTAAATGCAATGTCAATACCCATGTCTTATCCACTTGACTCCAGCCCTCTCTACATCACCCCGTGTATCTTGTTCTTTTCCTTTCTCTCTACCTTCGCAACTGTCTTCAAACCTGTGTTCCCATTCTTCTCTTGCCCAATTCTATGCCACCCCCTCTAACTGGTTTGTCTGTCTCTTCACTCTCTTCCTGCCTAAACTTTTATTTCTTATGTATCCCCCTGCGCATCAGTGGCTTTACCGTGGCCTTGCTTGGGGTGAAACGATTTAAAAAAAAAAAAGGAAGAAACGTAATGCGGAAAGAGGCCGAAAAATCTTCATAGTCACCGAACACATTAAGGACACAAGAGGCTCAGGAAAGCAGCGAACGACCTTGTGTAAATGGATATGAAGAAGAAAGTGGGTGGATGATATAAAAATAAGAAACTTTGCTTGGACCTAGAGGAAACTATGGAGAGTCATGATCACACATGTCCTTAAGTTAAACGACACATAAAAGAAACGTATTTGTCTCAGAAATAACTGTATTTTTGTATGATGTTTGTGTAAAAGTTAGCAGCTAAAAATATAATGTTCTATAATCTGCCCATTCTGGAATATTTCTAGAATTTTCATCTAAGTTTCGAAAATACCGCCTCGACCACCTGTCCCATCTTATAACCACTGAGAGGTGCACGTGGATACTTTACCCAATGGCCGCTTAGATTTTGTGTGCTTTTTGTCTTGATATGAGTTGTGTTATTTTGTGGTTTCATAAGATTCTGTTCAATTATTATTTTTTGTTTTTTTTGTTTTTTTACTTATAATCTGGAGTTGTTTTTCGTTCTTTTTTTTTTCTCATTTAAAAAAAATGCATTTCTGGAGCTTAATTTACTGTGAAGATATTTAGTTCACGTGCTAACTCTGAAAACTAGAGCATGATTTATGGCGGAGATATTTCTGATATTGATTTTTGATCGATAATTTTTCTCTATCAGAAATAATTCCTGTGGCAGACCAGACAACCTCTTTCCACTATCTCTTTCTTTCATTACGCTGTGTTTAGCATGTTTTATCTTCTTTTTCTTTATCTATATTACAATATCTTTTGTTTTCTTCTTTTTTATCTGTATTTCCAATGCATTTTTCTCTTCATGGAATTTACGCCATCGTTTTAGGCAAATTTTATATTTTTTCTTTATTTATTTTAATCTTTATTTTATCTCACCTTTCTCTTTATCTAGTTTCTTTCTTTTCTTTTTCTTTCATTTTTTTCCGTTTTTTTTTTTCGTTGAATTTTTCCTCTTCATAGAATGTACGTCAATGTTTTTTGCAATTTTTTTTATTTTTCCTTTATTGCTTTTAATTTTCATCTTATCTCACCTTTTTGTTTATCTAATTTTTCTTTTCTTTCGTTTTTTTTCCGTTGAATTTTTTTCTCTTCATGAAATTTATGTAATTTTTATATTTTTTTTTTATTTCTTTTAATTTTCATCTTATCCCGCCTTTCTGTTTATCTTTTTTCTTTCTTTCTTTTTCTTTCCATTGAAGTTTTCTCTTCATGGAATTTACGTCAACGTTTTAAGCAAATTTTATATTTGCCCTTTGTTTCTTTTAATTTTCATCTTATCCCAACATATTATTTTTTATAATTCTTTCTTTCTTTCTTTCTTTCTTTATTTCGTTATCTTTTGGTTCATTTTTTAATCGCTGAATTTTTTTCTCTTCATGAAATTTACGTAATCGTTTTAAACAAATTTTATATTTATCCTTTACTTCTTTTAATTTTCATCTTAACTCACATTTCACATCTTTCCTTCTTTTTTTTTTCTTTTTTTCCGTTTAATTTTTTTCTCTTTTTTTCCGTTTAATTTTTTTCTCTTCTCTTTACGTCATCGTTTTAAGGAAATTTTATATTCTTTCATTCTTTCTTTCTTCCTAACTTCCATTTTAATCTTATCTTGTCTTTCTTTCTTTTTTTCTTTCTTTCCTTTTCTCTCTTTCCTTTTTTTCTTTTTTCGTTTTTCTTTCTCTCTGTCTTTCTTTCCGCTGTCTTTTTTTCGCTTTGCGAAATCTACGTTGTCGTTTTAAGCAAATGTTCTACTATTTCTTTCCTTCTTTCTCTCTTTCTTTCGTTCTTTTTTATTTCTTTCTTTCGTTCTTTCTTTCTTTTCTTTTCTTCGTTTCTTTCTTCTCTTTCTTTATTCGAAATTCTGCTTTCTTGCTTTAGTAATAAAAATGTAAAATAAATAAAGGATCTGTTTGGTCACCGTTAGAATCGAGATTAAAGTCAACATGGTAGTAAACTACGCAATCTTCTTCTCCATGTGTCGTGTTATTTCAGGGTGTACGCGACCAGAGACTTCCACTTAGCTCTGTCTCTTGTCACTCTCAATAATTTTTCTCTTGCCATCTCTTCTAAGCACCGGTCCCTAAACCATTTGCTCAGACCTAAAAAGTACGTCTCGCGCTTCTTTCTCCTGTCTCTTTTTCAATTTATCCGACCTGTCAGTATCAAGTTCTCCAAGCCTTCCTTCCTTATTACGTGTCCCACTACGGAAAAAAGATGTTGATTGACAAATATTTCATAAAGATACGAAGGATGGAAATTTGCGGAGGGTCATGATCACACACGTCATTAAGTGTGTTATCATGAGCCTCAACACATGAAGCACTAGAATTTATGAGATACGTATCATCAGAAAAAAGAGCCCAAAAGTCGATTATAGGTCGGGGATACTAAAATCAAACAGGTACAGAAATTGTAGTGTAATGGATATCGGATGAGAAATTGGGGAGCCGAGTTCAAATTCCAGTTGAATCCATTGCATTCACTTACGCACAAATAACCTTGGGAAAGGTATTTATCAATTTCTTCTCCATATTTCTAAGGGTTAAATAGCAAGACAAACTACGTTCTATAACTTTGGTTGGGAATTAATCGCACCCTACTACGGGAAAATTTTCTACCCAGTCAGTCATGGATTAAAAGAGAGATTACAGCCTGCGTGTATCAAGTATGGCAATTAACTGACTAACAGACAGAAATTTGAAGACCTGGGATTTGTTCTAACAGGGGACGGAAAGCACGAGACTGAGATCCGGAGGCGTATTGGCGAGGCCAAGGACGCGTCCCAAAAGTTGAGTAAAGTATTGAGAAACAGGTATATTTCGTTAGAGAAAAAGAAAAGAATACTGGACTGTTAGGGGATAACTGTCCTTCTCTATGGCACAATTACCTCAGTGATGAAGGAAAGACTTAAAGCAACGGAAACAGAAGAATTATGAAAATACCTTGAACCAAACATGGGACCAAGGTCGAGGTTTTGGAGAGAACGGAAACTAAAAGTAAACTTAACACCAGAAAGAGACAACTGAAATTTTTGAGATACATAATAGGAAAGGAGTGCTTGGAGAATCTAGTACTCACAGGGCGGGTAAAGGGAAAGGGAGATAAGAGAAATCAATGCGTAACCGACTTGATGGGCTTAAACAAATCGATAATAAAGTAGGTTTTGGGAGAAATAAAAAGACAAAAATAGTAAAAGCAACAAAAGACAGCAAGATGCCCGGATCGTCTATGTTCTGAAGAGATAAAGCACAAATGTTCTCTGTATACATAAGGATCCAGTACTTCTGTGGTCGGCTAGTGGTCCCAAGCGGTGTAAATTGGTTTAGTTTGTTAACACACTTCACTTGAACATTAGAATATTAAATGACGCTAAGGACAGTATTAAGAATAACGAAAATGTCTTTGAACAAACAACAGTGCTCAAATTTGATACAATTTATGACAAGCGTATATATGAGCAATTAGTTTTAAGAATAATGGGAACTAAAAGGAGTCTTTTTTGCTTAGGTTCTGAAATACAGCCCGAAATCCAGAGACACATAATGAGAAAAGAGAACTTGGTGAATTTGAAACTTACAAGACATGCAGAAACAAGAAAAACAGAGGGAAAAATCAAATAATTTGTTTTTAATAATGTCACAACAAAATTCTTCTTCATAGAAATGAAATACAGTATTAGGAGGAACATTTATGAATCGATTTCATAATCAAGTAAATCGGAAACAAATGAACAGAAAGGAGGCCCATAAGCGGCAAGTGAGGAAAAGAAAAGCAGTAGCAGTTACTATTTCAACGATAAAAAAAGGTAGAACATAGATGTCATTCTAATCAGTCAGTCATTTAGTGCCATACGTGATACACGCTTGGGCGATCATGTGTCTTGGAAAAAGTATTAATTCTTCTTTTCCTCCAGTTATGGGTTAAATAAAAGGACAGATTGGGTTCTGTAGCATTGACTGGCAACCAGTCTACCGCATAAAATAATGGCAACCTACTGCGGGATAATCCCAGGAGGTGGCACGAAGAACCAAATAGACTACATAACTACAAACAAAAGATTCAGGAATGCAGTGGTCCAATGCAAAACATATCCAGGTGCTGACTGCGGAAGTGACCATGTCCCAGTCTTCTGCAAACTAAGGATAAAACTCCGGAGAATGAAGAAGCCCAGCACATCACCAAGGCTGCAATACGACACGCTTGTGGATGACCTCACCCTGCAGAAAGAATACACTAACAGCGTGAGAAAGATATATGAAGAACAAATTGGAAAAGGGCACTCAAAATGGAACTCAATAAAGGAAGCGATGGTGACCTCAGCGAACAACATTGGCCCAAAGGAAATCAGACGCAGAAGAAAAAACGAGTGGATGACCGAAGAGATCCTCCACATGATGCAAAGGAGACAAAAAATAACGCCAAGACACGGAGCAGAGTACAAAAAACTTCACAGGGAGATAAGGAACAAATGCAGACAAGCCAAAGAGGAATGGCTCAACAACAAATGTGCAGAAGTAGAGAGACTGAGCAGGAACAACAAAGCAGAGATGCATAAAGAGATAAGAGAACTGTCAGGACAAAAAACCTGTTCCTCAACAGGATGCATAAAATCCAAGGATGGAACAATCATATCGGCGAAAGAGGAAATACTCCTGCGATGGGAAGAGTATATAAAGGATCTTTTTTACGATAGGAGAGAACAACCGAGAATACACAAGGAGGAGGATGGACCGGAAAAATGAAAATCCGAAGTGGAAGCTGCAATGGACAAACTGAACAGAAATAAAGCAGCTGGTCCAGACGGCGTCGTAATAGAGCTGCTGATAGCCCAAGAAGAATATGGCATAGAAAAAATTACCGAAACTTAAACGACATTTATGATAGTGGAAAAATACCATACGACCTATGCAAGTCGATATTTCTAGGACTGCCGAAGAAACTAGGTGCAAACGACTGCGAATTACACAGAACTATCAGCTTAATGAGTCACATTACAAAACTGATTGTCAGAATCCTGATGAATAGAGCGAGAAGCAGAATCAGGCCAGAGATAGGACAGGAACAGTGCGGGTTCGTCAAAGACACTGGAACAAGGAACGCCATGTTTATGATTAGGATGCTCTCCGAAAGAGCAATACAAATGAAGAAAGACTTGTACCTATGTTTTATTGATTATGCGAAGGCATTCGACAAGCTACGACACAAAGAACTGATGGAGATGCTCGACAATCTCGACATCTTTGGGAAAGACATCAGAGTAATCAAGAATCTCTACTGGCAGCAAACGGCCTGAATACAGACAGGTAACGATTTCCGCAGATTTACAAAGATAGAAAGAGGCGTAAGACGAGGATGTGTCTTTTCACCGGATCTGTTCAACTTGTACAGTGAGAATATTTTGAGGACACTAGATGACACGCCAGGATTTGTTATTGGAAGCCACAACTTGATACAGTGCTGATTGCAGACACGGAAAGGAAACTACAAAACCTCCTACAGAAGGTATCGGTGGAGAGTGACAAAAAAGGACTGTAAATAAATTTTAAGAAAATTGAATGCATTGTCATCAACAAAAGGTGCAACCCAAAATGTCAGATACAGGTGGGGGATACCAGAATCAAACAAGTACAAAATTTAAATACCTAAGAAGCGTTCTAACAGGAGATGGAAAGTGCAACATATTGATCCGAAGGAGAATTGGCCATGGCAAAGGACGCGTTTCAGAAGCTGAGTAAAGTACTAAGACACAGGAAAATTTCACTAGAAACAAAGAAAAGAGTGATGGATAGCTATGTGATGTCAGTTCATCTATACGGCAGTGAATGCTGGACAATATCATCGAAAATGAGGACAATACTTGAAGTAGCGGAAGTGTGGTTCTACAGAAGGATGCTGCGGATATCGTGGACCGAGTATGCAATAATCGATTGAAAAGAATGACAGCAAAAACGAAATTAATACTGAGCATCAGGAAGAGACGACTGAAGTTCCTGGGACATGCAATAAGGAAAAAGAGTTTGGAGAACCTGATACTGACTGACCAGATAGATGGAAAAAGAGACAGAGGAAGGCAGCAGATAACATATTTGCAGGGCCTGATCAGTTGGATGACGGAACGGGGGTTGTGAGGTGTAACAGGAGCAAACATACTAAGAGCCACAAGGGATAGGGAGACGTGGAGAACCATGATTGTCTACGTCCTGAAGGGACAGGGCACATAGAAGAAGACGTGGGAGGTATGTGGCCTGAAGAGTGAGAACAAATGGAGTAAAAATACTCAGATCGTATCATTTACTTTTTTAAAAAGTGCTCAATGCAAAGTAAAACATCATTATAATATTTTCATTATAAGTGATTCTAATAAAAACATTTTACATCGCTACACAAAAGCTATCATGTTTCAGTATTATGAATTGTACTTCGTCAGACGATGGTCGGTAACTGGTAATAAAAATGATTTTTATGGAAATTTAAAAACAATTCGTTACCTTTTTTTCCAGTGTTTAAAGTAAGTGGCATAAGGTCAGAATAAAAACATACTTGTAGGTATGTCTTAATTAACCAATTAAAAGTCAGATTTATGCTAAACAGGAAAATAAGGTGGGAGGGTAGAGGTTGGTGAGTTATTAAAAACACGTTACGATAAACAGGCGCTTGGCAGGCTATTTTGACGAGTATGGAGGAAATGGCAACAACAAATGTATTATGAATGTAGCAAAATCTTGCGTTCGATTTGTTTGAAGTTGTTTTGTTTTCTTTTTGTTTATATTAAGGAAGCTTACAGACAGATATATGTCTGTATGTAAGAAATACGTAGAAGCAACAGAAAGGTGGTTCTACAAAATGATGCTGGAATTACCATGCATTGAAGATGCGAATAATGAAGATCTTTCTGATTCAAATCAAAATGACAGATTGAATGTCCAAAACGCACAATAAGGAAAATATGTTCGGAGAATTTGACATTCACAGGACACAGCAAGTGGTACAAAGTGAAACAGCGTGTAAACTAACAAACGATATTCTGTTAATAGAAGGAAAACAGGAAGTAGAACGGATGTTGAAAAAACAAACCTTGCTAAGAGTTTTGAAGGATAGGAGGTTGTGGTGAAACATGTCCGCCTACGTTCTGAAGGGAAACGTGTCATAGTAGACATGAAAAAATAATTTACCTCAAGAATTTCTACTATGTTGACAGGCCCCAAAAAACATCAACACCATAAAACCAACGCATCCTCCGGTCGGCAAACTTTCTCCATCGGCCGTTGCAAAAGAAGTCGAGTCGCCAGTCTTGTGCTCACCTTGTGGGTCAAATTTAATTTTTATTCCTGAAAGCCACCCATTGTAAGTGATGGTTAATGTGTACGACAGTCTTTTACACGCGACATTGGTTTGTATGTATTCTCATGTATATTCGACTCCATTACGAGTAAATATTTCCTGAAAAACCCAGCTGGGAACAAAGCCCAATTATAAGAATGAAAACCAATGAACAATGTAAGAAAAGATGGTTGGGTAGCCATAGATGGTGGTCTAATGCTTAATAAGCTGGGTTTGTATCACCTTGGTAGTTCGTCGCTCATTCCTGATTTTCATATATCAAAACTAACTAAACAATAGTAAATAAAGCTAACTAGAGAGATGTCCAAGCTAATCAGTATAAATATTTTATTCCTGCAAATGTTTATATGTAATCTTGTAGTAGGTAGGCGGAATGTCACGGCCTTACTTATGTGAAATGCGTGTTTAGCAAGAGGGTATTTTACATAAACTCTAACTAAGATTGTATTTATGCAACAATGATGTTCAAAGAAATTTATACAGGGAAGAATTTACAAATAATTCTAAGGTTCTGGGAATTAAATGATAGAATTCTTCATAGTGATAGATAGATAGATAGATAGATAGATAGATAGATAGATAGATAGATAGATAGATTTTTTAAACATTATAAATTTTAGAGCTGTAATAACGATTAGTTGATAGAATTCCGCATACGAATATCTTGCATTTAAATGATAGATAGATAGATAGATAGATAGATAGATAGATAGATAGATAGATAGATAGATAGATAGATAGATATAAGATTTTTTAAACATTATAAATTTTAGAGCTGTAATAACGATTAGTTGATAGAATTCCGCATACGAATATCTTGCATTTAAAAGATAGATAGATAGATAGATAGATAGATAGATAGATAGATAGATAGATAGATAGATATGAGATTATTTTTTAACATGATAAACTTTAGGGCCGTAACAATGATTTTACTGTTACTATAAATGCTACTAATTAACCCATATCTGGGGAAAAGTAGTGAATTCATATCTTTTTCAATATTACTTTGGTGTAAATTGATATAATGAACCCAACTAGAATTCAGTTCATCATTTATCCAGTCACATTACGTGCACATTAAAGCTTACAGCACCTCGTATTCCCAAGCGGTAACCCATCATGTTACTGAACAAAATTAATGTTGCTTAACAAAGGTGATCTTGCAAAAACAGTGTTTGAACCTAATATCCCAGGAAGCCAGGTAGATAGATAGATAGATAGAGAGATAGAGAGATAGAGAGATAGATAGATAAAATATCTCATAGATGAATAACAGAAGATGAATATATAGAAAATAACAGAAGATGGGTAGATACAAATTCACTCATACACATAAAAAGATCTCTAGATAGATAGATAGATAGATAGATAGATAGATAGATAGATAGATATGAACAGACTGGGATAGATAGATAGATAGATAGATAGATAGATAGATAGATAGATAGATAGATAGATAGATAGATAGATAGATAGATGGTAACTGCTTAAAATAGATAGATAGATACATAGATAGATATGAGCAGACTGAGATAGATAGATAGATAGATAGATAGATAGATAGATAGATAGATAGAACAGATCGAGATAGATAGATAGATAGATAGATAGATAGATAGATAGATAGATGTAATAGCAATGCTTAAAATAGATAGATAGATAGATAGATAGATAGATACATACATACATACATAGATACATAGATAGATAGATAGATAATGAACAGATCGAGATAGATAGATAGATAGATAGATAGATAGATAGATAGATGGTAGATACTGGCTTAAAATAGATAGATAGATAGATAGATAGATACATACATACATACATACATACATACATACATACATACATACATACATAGATACATAGATAGATAGATAGATAATGAACAGATCGAGATAGATAGATAGATAGATAGATAGATAGATAGATAGATAGATAGATGGATGGATGGTAACTGCTTAAAATAGATAGATAGATAGATAGATAGATAGATAGATAGATAGATAGATTTTTCAAAAATAAATTTTGTGGCAATAACTATATTCATACTACAGAGTGCTACTAATTAAACCATATGCGGAAGAGAAGAGGCGTTTTTATATATTTTCGAACGATATTTGATTTTAAATGGCTATAATGAACCCAACAAGAACTGAACTTTGACTCAATTTAACAATTCCGTACTATTATCCCTTACGTCACCCGCACATCAAATCTTACAGCATCTGGTATTCCTAAACAGTCACCTTTCTAGGTTCGGGTTAAAGTCAATGTTGCTTAACTTCAGTGATCATGCGAAAACCTGTGTTTCAAGTAAATATCGCAGGAAGCTAGACATAGATAGATAGATAGATAGATAGATAGATAGATAGATAGATAGATAGATAGATAGATAGATAGGGTCAGGTAGACAAATATATACGTATACACAAGCATAAGAGATGAGATATTTCTGAAGAGTGTCGAAAAAATATGAAGGGAAAAGGAAAGAATATATAAAAATAAAACAAAAGGAAATCACAAAGAGAGAGGTTGAGAATAATGAAAGAAAAATGAGAGAGAATCACATAGGAAAAGGAAAGAAAGAAAAAATGCAGTCTCGGATTGATAGGCATGAGGATAATTTCCCTTAATCTAATAAAGAAAATATTTTTCACCAGTGTTTTCCTGGATTCTGTAAATTCCCTATAGGGAGAAGCTTGTTTGATTTTGATTTATATTGTGCGCCTTGAGTTTTAGTTCGAGTTTTGTTTCATGGCATATCAACACGACTGTGGGTTATTTAATGCCAAAAAAGTAGAGTGTAATGTATTTTTTTAATGTTCGATTATAGTGAAAAGGTTGATAAAGTCAGATTTTGAGGAATTTTTTAAAAAAATTTTTATTTTATTTTAGAAAACTGAAAATGCTTTCTAGTTTTGTATTAAAAAATGAAATGCTGGTAATATTTTTTTTCCTTCAAAAATATATTTTGGCAATTTTTTTTTCCTTAAAAAATGTATTGTTGGTAATATTTTTCCTTCAAAAATGTTTATATTTCTATAAAAGTCTATTTTTATGGATACATTTCTCTAAAAGTGTATTCTTATACTTTCACAGTGTTTTAATCCCAGTGGGGGGGTTAACTATTTGCCCATAGCTAGAACCCTATCAGGTACTACCACTACAGGTCAGGGTGGACATGGTAACAACAGCAATTAAGAGGTGGTTCCATTCTCCTCGCAACCTCTCAATCGGAGGCCTTGCTGCCGGATGCAGTTTACCGTCATACCCAGGACTTGTGCGCCTTTCCTGAGATCTCATAGACTTGAGGAAAAAAATGTCTGTTTCAAAAATCTAATGAAATTATGGAAGAAATATTAAAAAGCAAGTAAACAGGGAGAAAGAAACACACATTCTCAGACGCACATATCATTTTCCATCCTTAGATTATATACGCACCTTTTTTAACATGTCCGTTAAGATTATGGTAGCTGCTAGAGCTTCAACAATTCGGGGTCGAAACCTCTTTAACAATAGTACTTGTCTATTGCTACCCTATTTTGTCATTCATTTTTTCAAACTTTAAAGAAAGTCACTGAGTATTTCTCCATGGGCGTGTTTACCTCACCAAGCTTTATTTCCTCATTATGTCTCTCAAAAGTTTCAGCACTTGCTTCTTGAGTATTACTTTCAGTTCTATAAAATAACAATCAAGAATCTTTCAGCCTTTTACTGCGAAACCAATAAATGTAAACGCAAATTCTACTCCATCAGCTACTTTTGTCCCCCTTCCCGCCTGTGGAATTTCCTTCCGTTTACTTGCTTCCTCGACAGCCACAATCTCCAAGAATTTAAATGTAAAAGTAATTAGTCATCTCCTATCTCAGTAACCTGCATCTTCTCTCTCTCTCTCTCTCTCTCTCTTTTCTCCGTCCACTCCACTCTCAGCAATATTTTCATCCTTCTCTTACCCACTTCCTGACAGGCCCTATAACCTGTCACTCTTTTTCATAACTTTCCTCTTATGTAACCCCCTGCAAAACAGTGGCAGTAAAATGCCTTGCTTGGGGCGATATGATTATAAAAATAATGTAACCTTTATTCTTATGACACATTTCTTACTTGTTCGGGAATATTATTCTCATTATATATCGATAGAAGTACGTTTCAGTCTGTCAATTTCTCACTTCTTCAGCTGCGATGATATTTTCCAGCAATAATTGCCATATAGAAATTTATGCAACTACAATACAAATAGTCTATATAATCTATTATCTGTCTCATTTCCATATTTTTTACCATTTTCCACCTATGTAAGGCGATAATGCCACTAAGACGTAAAAATGTTCCAGGTAGTTAAGGGGTATTTGAAAATTTTACTGGCAAGAATGAGGGGAAAAGACAATAAAATAAAAGGGTCAGAAAGAAATAATGTAGCGATTGATGCTAAAATTAATTTTTATTTTTTTAAGATCTTACACAGGAGGAAAACAAGAATAGTGGAGGGAGTTTCGCAGACAAGAGGTACCAAAAATAAATTCTTATACTAGAAAATACGGTTGTATCTACTTAGTTCAAGGGAAACGGTGGTACCTGATTGCCAATCAAGTAGTACATTTAAATTCGTGCGGTCAAGGGTCCAAGAAGTAAAGCTAATTGGTATGAAAATATTTGTAAACCAGACTGAAGAAAGCCACGTCGGTGCGAAAGTGAATGAAGTCGGGATGCTAGATCATGGTTGATTAGGTTACATGCATTTATTTGAATTTTGTCGAGGTTATGAAGACGTAAGGACAAGTACAAGTTCAGATAGTGAAGCAATATTAAATGCTCGGACGAATGGTATATTTATAAATATGCAAAATGGGTTCTGACGAGAAAAATTGTTGGCACGGTACAGAGAAAAAACCTTCTTAATATTAAAAATAGAAAACTGATTCAATATAATTACTCCACTTTTATTTCAGTGTAAAAGAGATCAAGAAGGCGCAAACTACTGCTCTCTTGAAATTTAGCTTCATAGAACATGTTCTCTGTGGTGATTAAATGAAAGAAGTTTTGTTTAGGAAGATTTTGAATTTATAAGTCATTTCTTGTTCAAGTTAATCACTGATTGGAGGTCCTTTTCGTAAATACCTGAAGAAACGGAAGCCATGTTGTTTATCGAAAGAAGCCTGTGTGAAGCAGGGTACTTCACCCATTCGACTATGATTAAAGCCTCTTTTGCCAAGTAAAATATTAATAGCGCGATAATAGGAGATGTCCAAATGTTCACCAGAGTAATTAAAAAGGGTAATATAGCAATAGATAGATAGATAGATAGATAGATAGATAGATAGATAGAAACAGGTTTAATAGAGATAGATAGATAGATAGATAGATAGATAGATAGATAGATAGTCAGAAACAGGTTTAATATAGATAGATAGATAGATAGATAGATAGATAGATAGATAGATAGATAGTATAGATAGATAGTCAGAAACAGGTTTAATATAGATAGATAGATAGATAGATAGATAGATAGATAGATAGATAGATAGATAGATAGTCAGAAACAGGTTTAATATAGATAGATAGATAGATAGATAGATAGATAGATAGATAGATAGATAGTCAGAAACAGGTTTAATATAGATAGATAGATAGATAGATAGATAGATAGATAGATAGATAGATAGTATAGTCAGAAACAGGTTTAATAGAGATAGATAGATAGATAGATAGATAGATAGATAGATAGATAGATAGATAGATAGATACTCAAAAGAGAGTCTTTTCGGAGGGGAGAATCAAGAAAAGCAACAAGCAGCGAGGTATTTATCGTAAGTTTTGGAGAGAACCGAATAGTTATGTCACTCAAAAGAAACTCTGTTCGGAGAGGAAAATTACGCAAACATACTCCAGATGAGAGGAGAATAGTTGGAAGATAACGTCAGTGGAAATCCCCTAATGCCTTTAAGTTTCTTCTGTCCATATTATTTGTAGTATTTAGTGATAAAAAATATATTTGTCCTTTCAAGACCTCTTTTTATTTAACATTTTCGAACATTTCCATTATAGTTGGTGGTATTCATTTTCCAATGGTCCATTATAGTTGGTAGTATTAGTCGACAAAATCGTATAATTTCAATTCTATCCTTTCCTTTATCTGTTTATTTAACTCATGTTTTTACATTAAACCGAAGAGCATGTGGATAAGGGCTGGTCAACAATGACTATCTTAAACTTATTTCGGCCTATTCACTCTAACAATGTACTTAGTCATCAATACAACACATACTTTTCTTTTCAATCTAAAAAATACTACATCACCGCATATTAACTTACGAAAACACCTGTGATGTGAACATTTTACAAAATGTACAAAATTGTCTTTACTTTTTAACTACCTTATAAAAAGATGATAGAAATTGCTCATGAAATGTAGGGCTTGGGAATGAAAACAGAAAGAAAAGCAAAACTTCAAACTAAAATGGAATTTTGTAACTAAGACCCGGCCAACCGGCAAAACTATGAGTAGCCGCTGTATTCTACCGATAAACAAAATCAATAAGCTCGCTCGCTAGAGACGTGAGAGAGACAAAATAAATTTAGGAGATGTGAAATAATAAAGGCTGATATTAGCCAAGATAAAAAGCATAAGATAAACAAACTTAGGAGATTCTTAATCTTGACAAGGATCATAACAAAAGAGAACGCCAAAACCAGGCCGGAAAGGACAGTCACATTAACTAGGTGAAAAATGGAGTTTAGATTATCCAGGGATGCGATTCGACAGGAATCCACCCGTTTTGTCTTTAGTAGACTAGAAAGAAAAATTAACCCGATTCACGCAAACTAAGCTCGCAACATACACACAACTTTAATCGGCCGCAATCAAATGCAAGATGATGCCCAAATAATATAATCAGATGAGAATAGTGTTTGCTGCGTAAGATTCTTTGGCAACACGTCATCCAATCCACCACTGACAGGTGATTATACAGCATTTGTTGCTACACTAGCAGTATAGCCCGGCGTTGCTCGGGTGTAATGAAAGCTTGAAAACTAATCCATGGTCCTGGAGCTCAGACTCTTTGGACGTTGGCACGAATGACTAAAAAGCAATAGTTCTTTCCAGTTAAAGCGAAACCGTAGACTAAAAGAAAAATGAATGCATGTAAGTCAAATTTTGATTTCCTGGTATCGATATCAAATATGTTTTTTTCGTCGTAAACTGAATTTTGGAGTCTAAATAAGTCCTCTGAGTAAATGGTATCATGGCTGAGACTAAGAATCTACTTAGAGCCAAACCCGAAGCAAAACCTAAAATAAGAGGGCTGAAAAAAATACAGACACACAGGCAGGTAAACAGACACACACACAAACATCTTGCCTTTTATATATATATATATATATATATATATATATATATATATATAATCAATTTTCTGCACTATTGTAAGAACTGCAACCTTGAAACTTCTGAATATCGTTTCTTATGTCTTTGTCTATGAGTGTATCAAATTTGATTAAAATTGGACCATTCCTTATATATCCCGATTTTTTCGACTATCAATTTTCGATATTTATCTGTTGTACCTCGACACAAAACCTAGCTAAGAACACTCGCAGACGCTTATAGTACAACTGTGTAAGTTTTCAAGAAAATTGGTTCTGCCGTTTCGGAGTCTATAGGTAACAGACACACACACACAGAGACACAGACACACACATACACACACAGATAAAGTTTCATTTATAAATAAGTTTAGATAGATTAGATACTGCATTGCAGTTCCGCAGTCACTTTCCAAATTACGTAAATTTTAGACGAAGTTATCGTTTACTGCTTCCACTAATAAGCATATGTTTACGAGTACAATTTATGGATAGGTTCGTTACGTAATGTTGTTACAGAAGTACTTATATGGTTATAGTCGCTCAGTTGTACCTCTATTTTCAGGCAGAACACAACTCGGATTTAAACCATCTGCTTCCTTATAGATCCTAACTCTTTGGCGTATGAGAGAAGGGAACATGCCCAGCGCAAAGGAAATTGGCGATTACCTTGCTGCCATAACCAAAAATTTTCAGATAAGTAGTTACCGCAGCAGTGAAAAATGCACCAATAATAGATAAAATCAGTTCTCGTCCTAGATAGATTGCAACCAAAGCTAAAGAAGTCAATCTAAATTTTTATGTCAGTCAGTTTAGTGCCATACGTGATACACGCTTTTGGGTGATCATGTATCGAAAGAGACATGACGGACTGGGGAAAAGTTTACCCCGCAATAAGTTGCCATTGCTTTCTTCGGTAGACTGGTTGCCAGCCAAGACTATAGAACCTAATCTGTCCTATTATTTAACCCATAACTGGAGGGAAGAGCCGGATTAACACATTTCCCAAGAGTATTTTTGCGTAAGTGAATGCAAGGAATTCAACTGGAATTTGAACTTGGCTTTCCGATTTGTCGTTCTGAGCCGCTATCCACGGTACCAAAACGCACAATTTTTATGTAGCGAGCCATTTTAGAGTGTAGGCTACTTTCATTCATTTGTAAATTGTCATGGCATCTTAAGAAACATAAAGAACTTTTTTTTTCCATTGTAGTCGTCGCCGTTTCTGCACAAGGTGTATAAATGGGTTGGTTGGTTTGTTTTTATGGCATATCGACCTCGGCGGGTCATTTATTGCCAACTAAATTTTATTTATTTATTACTGGTAATACTATTTTCTTTCAACAATTTATTGTTGTTTTTTTTATATAAGTTTTTGTGTCTAGTAATACTTTTTTTTTCTTTTCGAGTATCAAGATTCATTTTAAAGGCTGTGTCCCCAAGTCCTACCCTTGTTATTTAACCCATAACTGGAGGGAAGGGACGGATTAATACCTTTCTCAAGGGTACCAGTGCTTAAGTGAATGCAGGGTATTCAACTGGAATTCGAACTCGGCTCATCGATTTCTCTTTCCGAGCCAATATCCACTGCACCACAACACACATCCGTCCATAAACGCTTACAGCACCTTGTATTCCCAAGTGGTCACCCATCTAAGTACTCACCTTGTATTCCCAAGTGGTCACCCATCTAAGTACGGACCAGGTTCAACGTTGCTTAACTTTGGTGATCGAGCAAGAACCGGTGTATTCAACGTGATAGGCCGTAAGGCCGTAAGCACGCACATTCGTCACTAAACGCACGTGGTATTCCCAAGCGGTCACTCATCTAAGTACTGACCAGGCTCAACGTTGCTTAACTTCGGTGATCGAGCGAGACCCGGTGTATTCAACGTGATATGGCCGTAAGCCTTTATAAATGGGATGAGGAGTGGATATAAAAGACCGTGTCACATACGTAACCAGACTGTAAACGTGTGCAGGACAAAGACCTGGTGATGATTGCAAGGTAACAAACATTGCTTAGAACTACAAAGGTTAGGAATTTGCGTAGACCTATTATATTTCATGACTTGTATGGACCTTTCATTTGCTCGTTTCTTTCAGGATGTAGTCGATCCTGGACTTACACTTGCCTCTGTCACTCTTAAAAAAACATTATCTTTTTATCTCTTCCAAGCTCCACTCAGCCAACCATTTGCTCAAATAAGTCTCGCGCTGCTTTCCCCTGTCTCTTTTTCCCTCTATCCAAGCTGTGAGTATAAAATTCTGCAAGCCATCTTTCCTCATTGCGTGTCCCAGAAACCTCAGCTCTCTTCCTGATGCTAAGTATCCAACACCTTGACACGGCAAAAAAAAAAGTAGAACTATCAATGTTTGCAAAATCCTTCAGCAATGGAAATATTATAAATCGCATGATGAGCTATCTGTTTTACTTCTACTTTTAATATTTAAAGAAGCTAAAAATAAAACCCAATTCTTTTCTAAAGTAACAGATTTTTCCATTATCAATCCGACTACTACAGCAGTGGTGAACAAGTAACTTACAGGATTAGAGGGAGATAACTCCTGGCTTTCAGAAGCGGCTCTAGGCAATGAATAGCAATGATATACCCCACTTATTATAAATGGTTCGGTTTGAAAGTCTGGGCACCTGAAGAAGGCTGGAGTGTACAACGG
The DNA here is from genome assembly GCA_037127315.1 of Ascarosepion bandense. NCBI lineage: Eukaryota > Metazoa > Mollusca > Cephalopoda > Sepiida > Sepiidae > Ascarosepion > Ascarosepion bandense. The sequence continues at coordinate 1,296,805 of JBBBDQ010001662.1, read as the reverse complement.
TCGAAACATTGTACAAATAGCAACAAAGATGAGGACAATAGTTCGAATAATGTAAACACTGTAAATACTACCGCATCTCCGAAATATAGACAAGGTTTTCATCACTTTAAAGCTTATCTTTAACGGGTAGTCATATTTTAGTAGAGTTTTTTTAACAGTATTTTTATTTATTTTAGTCTACCCGCAGAAGAAGGTATATTTTTCTTCAATAAGATTTCTTGACTATTCAGGCCGATAGACGAAAATAAATAATGTGGTGCAGTGGATTTCGGCTCGGGACGAGAAATCGGAGACCTGAGTTCGTTTTCCAGTTTAAATCGTTGCATTCTTTTACGCGCAAATACTCTTAGGAAAAGCATGAATTTCTGGCTTCTGACACTAGCTATAAATAACAGGACAAATTGAGTTCTATAGCCTTGACTGGTAACCAGTCTATGGCAGAAAATTTTGGCAAACTTCTGCGGAAAATCATGTGTTTTTCGAGACATGATCGCTCAAGCGTGTATTGTTGGTACGGTTGTATACTGGTGAGCCAGCCATAGGCTGACTCATTTTATAGTTCACTATTCGAAGGGTTAACCAATCAGAAGGCTCAAATATATTCAATGCGACGTGTAGAAAAGGCGATCATATTTTCCCGAGCATTGGCGATGTAATCTGATTCAGTAGAGTTCTGACTCGTGAGTCTTAATCTTTGACGTTGTTTCATTGAACAGATTACGTACTACACTGTATTCTATATTCATAAACTATGATGAACATGGTCAACATGTATCACATATGGTATTTAATTTAATAAATAAAGGAAACGTCTACTCAAATAAGAATATCCACTGAAAATAAAGTTTAAAGTGATAAAAAAACAATTATTGTAGACAAGAAATCATCTTGCACATATACAAATCAACCATTCGTCCGTTCATAGAATACTGCTGTCATATATCGTCAGGTGACCCTACTGTTCATATCAGTGTTTTCGATAGGCTCCAAAGGGGGAACCTGTAATGTGATAGGCCCCGACTTGGCAACTCGACTCCAACCACTTTCTCACCGGCGGGATGTGGCTTCCCTCTGTCTATTCTACAAACATATAAACGGCTTCTGCTCCGACGAACTGGTGCCCCCGCCACAAGAATTTACTCGTGCAACCAGACTGGCGACAAAGTCCCACCCTTTTGCAGTTAGATAAAACAAATGCAGCCATCAATTCTATTCCATCAGCTTCTTTTCTCGCACTTCCCGTCTGTCAATTCTCATCTCTTATCCACTTGTCTCCAGTTCTTTCTACATCACCCTGTATATCCATGTATCCATCTTTCTCTTGCCCTTTCTCTGAAACCCACTGTAACTGGTCCGTCTTTCTCTTCACTCTGCTCCTGTCTAAACTTTTACTCTTATGTAGCCCCCTGCGCATCAGTGGCGGTACCGCTTTGCTTGCGGTGAAACGATTAAAAAAGTAAACAACTTGCCAGGGCTGGTACAGTTTTATCCTTGCAAAATCTGCGATTTTCTACCGATGAAAATATTATCTTGCATATCCAAACAGACACATCTTCGCAGACAGTGATACATGTCTGTCGATCCGGGCTTACACACACAAGCGGTAGTATTTTGGTGGTCTCTGTTTGTCGTTTGCGTGCTATCTTGCCGAGTTAGAGAGAAAAATGGGTAGGATGTAAAGGAACAGTAAAAAAAAATCTGAAAAGACACGCAAACGAAGACATCGTTGGCAGTGATGGAGGCGCTACGATAAAGAAGAAAAAGAGAATGTTGCAAGAGAGGCTTCAAAAATGTGTGATGGCCGATAATGGGGGAGGTGTGTGTACAGTCGGGGAGAGAAAGCGTCAAAGCCGGACAAGATCAGGAGCAAAATCTCTTAGATCAATCACCAATCGCTCGGATGAATGGGTGTCTGGAAATGAGGGGAAAATAATAAGGGAAAAAAACCCGGTAACGATGGAGACAAAAGCAAGAGATAAAAAGAGAAGGTAAACGCTTGTCAGCAGTGAAAAGAAAAAAGAGGAAGAAAATATGAAAAGAAAAGAAAGAAAAATTAATGTCGTTAGAATTAAGAGACATGAAGATAAACTGTAACATAGAAAGAAACATTACTTAAGGTTAAATTAGAAAGAAAGAAAGAAAAAAAGAAAGAAAGAAAGAATTAAAACGGAATTGGTAAAAAGAAAATGAAGAGAAAGATAGAATATAAATGAAGGAATGCAAGTTGAATTCATAGAAGACGTAAGATATGGTGATTTTCTAAGCGTAACTTAGATGTGGCTCACGATCAGAAAAAATGGGGCACCTATACAAGACGTAAGATACGATTAACACTGAGAGAGGGGGTAGAGAGAGAGGGGGACAGAAAGAAAATGGAAGAAGAATTAAGTGATATATAGATAAAACATAAAATAAAGAAAGAAAGAAAAATATATAAAAATGGATGGAGGAAAACCAGGAAAAATATTGGAAAGAAAGAAAGAAAGAAAGAAAGAAAGAAAGAAAGAAAGAAAGAAAGATAAAAATTAATGGAGGAAAAGCCAGGAGAGATATTGGAAAGAAAGAAAGAAAGAAAGAAAGAAAGAAAGAAAGAAAGAAAGAAAGAAAGAAAAAAAATTAATGGAGGAAAAGCCAGGAGAGATATTGGAAATATGTAAGAAAGATTGAAAGAAATAAAGAAAAAAAAATTAAAAAATTAAAGAAATAAAGAATTAAAAATGAAAAACTAGGAAAACTATGAGAAAGAAAGAAAGAAAAAAAGAAAGAAACAAGAGAAAAAAGAAAGAAAAAAGGAAAATAAAAAGGACAAAAATCAAACAAAGAAAGAAAAATTAAAAGGACAAAACTCAAAGAAAGAAAGAAAAAGAAAAATTAATGTAGGAAAAACCAGGAGAGATGAAAGAAAGAAAGAAAGAAAGAAAGAGAGAGAGAGAGAGAGAGAGAGACAGAGACAGAGACAGAGAGAGAGAGACAGAAAGAGAGACAGAAAGAAAGAAAGAAGTAATGGAGGAATAAACCAGGAAAGATATTGGAAAGACGTAAGAAAGAAAGAAAGAAAGAAAGAAAGAAAGAAAGAAAGAAAGAAAGACTAAAACGCTAAAATCAATGTAGGAAAAACAAGGAAAGAAAGAAAGAAAGAAAGAACAAATAATGAAGTAAGGAACGAAGAAAAATGTAGAAAAACTATGATATATAGAAAATGTATGATGAAAAAAGAAAGAAAAAAATTGGAAAAATCAGGTGAGATATTCGAAAGCCATAAAATATGATCAAAAGAACGAAAGAAAGACAAAGCAAATAACAAGAGAATTGAAGCAAAGAAATAAGAATATGAGAAGAAAGCAAAAATGAAATATAGAAAAAAACAGATGGAGTATATCGAAAAAAGTAAGATATGATCAAAAGTAAATACGACAGAAAGAGATAAGAAAAAATAAATAAATCAAAACCGGATAAAGAATTAAAAAATTAAAACTGGGAGATGAAAAAATCAAGCAAGCAAATAAAATCGCAAAGATGTGAGGTTGCAAAAAATGAACAGGTTAATAAGACAGAATATTTGTTTGAAACGAAAATTTCATACTCACTGCTGAGATTGAAGAGAAACAGAACATAAGCTTTGTGGAGAGCCATGATTGCAACGCCAGAAGAAGAAGTAAATTCAGCAAAGAGAAAAAACGATCCAACGAATGGTTAAAGTATAGTTCAAATAAACACACCGATATATTTTCAGGTAACTGAGAGAAAACCAAAAGTTGTCGAGAAAAAGAATATAATTTATAATTTAGGAAAGAATGCAAAGAGTTATCGAGCAACCGATTTAATCTGTTGAGAGAACATGACAAGAACTTACCAATAATTACATTATTCTGATTTCATTAAATGCATGTCTTTTAGGCTAAACGGGCGAATGTGAAGAATCTGTGAGAAAAAAAGGAGTCTCGTTCTTAGCGAGATTTTATCAACTCGGGAAAAATGGCGTCCAATTCTAGGGTAAAGTAAATTATGTTCCTGACAATGTTAAAGATGCGATGTTTGTTAGCTAATATTTTTTGTTCGGATTGTTAAGAACTGACTAAACTGTGGTGGGAAACAGCTATAGCCACAGAAACCATGGAATCTTAACCGCCATAATAGATTTTAACTTGTATTTTTTCTGACATTCTATCAAACAATAAAGAAACAATAACACAGTAGAAAATATCTCACAAGCAGTTAGTCTTTTCATATTTAGCGACTTTTAAATATTATTTATTGATTGTCCCTTATGGATATTTCACGTTGAAACACTAGTTCTCATCCGATCATCGAAGTTAAGCAACGTTGATCTTGGTCGTACTGGTAGATAGTTAACTGATAGAAAATTCAAGGTGAGATGGAAAATACAAGGTGAGATATAAAATAAAAGTTTGGATACGCGGGTAATTCGATTGAACCAGGTTCTAATTCCAGTTGAGTTCGTTCAAATAGCCTTAGAGAAGGTATGAATCCGTCATTTATCCCTCCCAGTTATGGATTAAATAGCAAAACAGACTGGGTTCTATAGTCTAGTCTAGAAACCAATCTACCGCAGAAAGTAACAGTAGCCTAATACAGGATGTGCGTTGTGGAGCATTGGATATCGGCACGGAACGAGAAATCGGGGTGGGGGTTCGAATTCCAGCCGAATTTATTGCATTCACTTACGCACAAATACCTTTGGGAAAGGTATTAATCCGTCTATTCCTTCCAGTTGTGGGTTAAATAACAGGACAGATTGGGTTCTATAGCCTTGGTCGGCAACCAGTCTACCTCAGAAAGCAATGGCAACCTACTGCGGGATAATCTTCTGCCCAGTCAGTCATGTCTCTTTCGAGACATGATCGCCCAAAGCGTGTATCACGTATGGCACTTAACTGACTGACTGAATACAGGATTTCTTCTGCCAAGTCAGTCATGAATAGAAAAGAGATATCATCATCCAAGTATGTACCATGCATGGAACGTTAGAAAGGAATATCGATGGCTGGCGTACAAATAAAACATCGGTTCTTCTAGACAGCGTAGTAAATAAAGGCAAGAAAAAAGGACTAATTATTTATAAGAAAGCACATGGAGAATCACCGGTTATACTAGTTCGGTAAACGTATAAGATTCAAATCCTATATCATCCAACAGTTAACTAAAACACACAAAGTAAAATTGCACAACCTCAAAATCAGATTCAAACGACTAGAAACATTACAGAAAACCCAGAGCAAGGCAAATTTCTCAAGTCAGTGTGAAAAGTAAAATTCTGTATTCTGATAGGATAGAAAATCGAAAATTGATATATGACGTCAGTCAATTTTTTTTTCCCACCTAAAGAAGAAAATGCCTGCTGGATCCAGGCACATGACGAGATTCATTACTTAAGGAAGTTCCCTGACAGATCGAAATGACTCAGAATGTGGGCGGTATCTGATAGCATCTTAGAATGTAAAGCAGAGACTTCAAGCTGACTGGGTCTCTCTTTGCCTTTACTTCCAATTTTCTTTTCTTCTTTTTCACTTCACGCCGCCAAAGAAAACAACAACAATAACAACAACAACAAGACACTCTAAGTACAATTTCTTTATTTGTTTCGCCTTCTTTCTCACCCTGTCGCCAACCTCCAAAAAATGAAATAAAAGGATCACCAGACTTTACATTCTGCTACTATCAACCATGAACTCTAAACTTCTGTGGGACATTTTAAATGCCTACATTTCTCTTTGAACAATTTTAACTACAAAGCAACATGTATTTCTCAATGAACATTTTTCTTCTCACAAATATGTTATAGTGTTCAGTTAACAAAATTTCACTTATATTTTTCTTCTTACAATTTTGTCATTCTGTTAATAAATCTTTATTTTAATGTACAGACGAAATATTTTACCCTTCCACATTTCAACATCCAACCTTCAGATATTTATACTGTGGGGACTTCGGATGTGTTTGTCACAAGGCCAATTTACCAAGGTTCACCGAAGCCCTTACAAACATTTCGAGTATGTTAGTCTACCTAATCTTCTTCCTCTTCTCTGTGCTGTGTTCTTTCACGACCTAGGTGATTATGGCCTTCGACATCTCCCTATATCTTCTCTCTCTTAATACCCCTTTTCCTGTTATACTGCTCAACTCCCCGCTCCGTCATCAATCTGCTCAATTTCATCAAGTATGTTACCCTTTGCTTATCTCTCCTTTCTTCTTTCTATTCCGTGAGCATCAGATTCCCCAAGCCCACTTTCTTCATTAGACGTTTGTTACAAGGATGCATTTATATATAAAAAATAATATTAATAATGTCTAAAAAGGTAAGGGATTCTATTGTCCTATCTTTTATTACAAAAACATTTCTAATTCATGAAGTTGTTGCAAAAATAGAGAAATTAGAAATAGAACGTTTGGAAAATCCTAGAATGTTCCAATTAAATTCTATAGAATTCGAGAGATTTCAAGAAATATACAAATTAGGTGTTAGCCCCTATAAAATAGGATTTGAGAAGAGAGTAGTTAGTTGTTAAAATGATTTGCTGACATTATCAACTTCGGCCCGATTCAAGATTTGTATATCCAACCGAAAGAATCTCTATTAAAAGTTGCCGACTAACTAAAACCCGAAAGAAAACCTCATGGAACTAAAAGGTAAATAGAATTTTTTGACTCTTTCATTGACCAAACGTAAGATTATTCTTTATAGACACATTTGAGGATTTCCAAAAATAGTACTTAGAATACTCGCTAGCCTAACGAGTAAAAATTACTTCACTGCCGCCTTACCTCTTCCTTCGTAACACTTCGCCTGCCAGTAGTAAACTGTTTTCTATTTGAATGCAAAAATTGTATATTTGTAAATATTTGGATATTGTGTTTTTTGTAAATTAAATAATTTTCTGTGATTTAGCGCTGTGTTTTGGTTAATCATTTTTCTTCTTTTGTTACAAGTTCTAACATGTAACAATGCTAGGTCCACAGCCGACCTGCTAACAACCGTAACGGAATACATGCTACAGGCTCTTGATGAGTCTGAGGAGGCTCGCGCGGTTGCTCTGGACATCTCTAAGGCTTTCGACAGGGTTTCGCACTCTGGCCTCCTATGCAAACTACGGGGTTACGGTATCACCGGTCACCTGCTTGACCTAATCCAATCTTTCTTAAATAACCGCACAATGAAGGTCGTTTTGAATGGGCGTGCCTCTTCGTCCTACAGCACGAATACTGGTGTCCCACAGGGCTCTATCCTGGGTCCGACGCTCTTCCTTATTTTCATCAACGACCTCCCAGTTGAGATCAAGTCCCAAGTAGGCATCTACGCAGATGATACTACAATATACTCCCGCACCAGTAAGAAACCTGTCCTGCCTCCCATAAGCATGGACCAAGCGATTCTCCCGGAGAGCAATACACTACGCCTCCTCGGACTGACCCTGTCCTCAGACCTCAAATGGAACCACTATATTGAATCCATAGTAAAATCTACTGCTAAGAATGTTGGTTCACTATGTCGATCCAGGATGTTTTTTCCGCCTGAATCCATCCTGCATAAATACAAGTCAACCATCCGCCCGTGCATGGAGTACTGCTGCCATTTATGGTCAGGCGACCATGCCGTTCTCCTCAGTGTTCTTGAGAGGCTCCAAAGGAGAGTCTGTAATGTGATAGGTACTGATCTGGCGGCTCGACTGCAGCCACTTTCCCATCGTCGAAATGTGGCCGCCCTTTGTCTGTTCTATAAATACTTTCATGGCTTCTGCTCGGACGAACTTAAGTCACTGATTCCTCCTCAACAGGTGTTTACTCGTGCAACCAGACTGACAACTGGGTCCTAACCATTCACAGTCAGGTTAGCCAAATGCAGACGACAATTCTACTCCTGCTTCTTTTCTCGTACTTCCCGCCTGTGGAACTCGCTCCCGTATTCTTGCTTTCCTGACGGCTACAACTTCCAGAAATGTAAATGTAATGTCAATACTCATCTACTAACCACTGGACTCTAGCTCTCTCCTCACCCCCGTATAACCTTCCCTTTCTCTCCACCTATGTATCTGTCATCGCACCTGCATTCTCAGCTTTCTATTGCTCCTTACTGACTAGTTTGTACTCCTCACTCTTTTCTAATTAATCTTTTTAGTTATCTAGCCCCCTGCACATCAGTCGCATTTCCGCTTTACTCGGGGTGAAATGATTAAAAAAAAAAAAAAAACTTCCGCTGTCTTTCCTTGATGTTAAGTATCAGTTGCTTGCTGTTCGTGTTCATTCTCTCTTAATACTTGTTACATACGCCTACTCAACTACCCCGGGTGCAGAACAACTAAACAGTATCGACTAAGCGCCGGGTAACTCAGTATAAAAATATTTTTGACTAAAAATATTTTCTGGGCTAAAATAATCTGCAAAAGTTTGATAAACCATAAAAAACGAATCAGTGAATCAAGCTTACCCAGATAAGTATTCGGATGGTGTATTGGATAAGGTCTTAGAATGAGAAATCCAACAGACAAGTTCAAATTCCAATCCGGTTCATTACTGTCACATACGCTCAAATACACTTAGGAAAAATATGAATCCATATTTTCTCACCAACGTTGTGGGTTAAATAACTGGACAGACTAGCTTCTAGAGCATATGTCGGCAGTTTTTAGAGATGAATAAAAAAAGAACTATTCACCCGGTAGTTTGAGGCACTCAGTCGTTTAAGTTTTGACGCGAGTGGTAATTTTTTTTCGCTATCTAAACAATTTTATTTTAAATATATATTTTTGTGTGTTCATTTGTAATTGTTTTCTGGAATGAGATCGGTTTATATTTTCTCTAGGAAAACTGCAGGGTTTTAAAAGTTAATACTTAGAAAGAAAAATGGAATAACAATTTTGATTATGGCATATAGTATTACTAACTCACTGGAAGTAGTAAGCATTTAACATTTAATCATATGGATAATAGTTGTAGTTATTTAAACACGTGGCAACTGTCTACATAAATGAGTAACCACATCTTTCTGTACCGACGAGGCTTTATTTCCTATTTTTCCTTGGTAGTTATGGGAGCATTTGCCTGTTCGTTATCTTCTTCCCTCTCTCTACTAAGATTGTCTACATATGGGGGATCGGGAACCGTTTTTCTTCATAGGAATTTTCCTCTAAAGATTGCCCATTTAGGATAATCAATAACCTATATTGGTAGCAAACCGCTAGTGTAGGGATAGGAGGTGAACTCAGCAATTATACAAAAATAGAAAGGGGCGTAAGACAAGGATGTGTTTTCTCACCGGATCTTTTCAACCTGTACAGCGAAGCAATTATGAGAGAAATAAAAGCTTATTTCTCTCGTCATTGGCGGCCATAATCTCAACAATATTCGATACGCGGATGACACGGTGCTGATAGCGGAAACAGAAAGGAAAACGCAGGACCTTCTACAGCAGTAAGCAAAAGAAAGTGAAAAGAAAGTGTTGAGCATAAACCTCAAGAAAATTGAACGCATGATCATCAGCAAAAAGAGGAGACCAATATGCCAAATCCAAGATGGAGAATCTAAATTAAAACAAGTGAAAAATTCAAATACTTAGGGAAGTGTTTTAACAGAGGATGGAAAATGTGACACGGAGTTCCAAAGACGCATTGGCATAGCCAATCAGTCTACCGCAAAAAGCAATGGCAACCTACTGCGGGATACTCCTCTACCTAAGTAATCATGTCTCGAAAGAGACATGATCGCCGAAAGCATGTATCACGTATGACACTTAACTGATCAATATGCGGCCAGCCTGAATATAACAGTATTAGTAATAACCTAAATATCCATGTGCACGCCTTTTTCAACGTTGGGACTCCTTAGCCCATGTATGCGTTTTTTGTTTTTTTCTGGCTGATTTTCCTCTTTCCATTGTCGTTTTACACATTTTTACATCTTCTCTACTCCTGTAGAATAGCGTGGTCACCGTGTCTGTAGCCTTAACCCCCTTGGCTTAGACGACATTCCGCCATGAACATCGACATGTATGCGTTTTGTATTTTTCCTTTGCGTTGCTGACGGCACGATCACGTCCTCAGTACAAATTACATGATTTCGACAGTTAATTTGTTTAACCTCTTTAAAATGCCTTTCTGCCCGTGAGAAATGATTCCACTAATTATTTTTTATCTTGATTTATATACTGTTCAATATGGGATCTGTCTTCATATCCTTAGCTAATTTGTTAAACGACAAAATATCAGTTTCCACGCAATGTAAGAACGTATCTTCGAATTCTTCTTCCTCTTACTCACTTTTAGAAATCTCGACAAAGTATGTACATGATGAATGATATGGTGTTTCGCGTACTTGATATCATAGTCAAACGCATTAGCATTAAGGCCCATATTAGAATTCTAGACGACGTTAACTTAGGAGCTTTTTTCCTAGGATTAAATATGAATACTGAAGATTTCATATCAGACTTTAGTAGGAATTACTTTCCAATCAAAATTTGTCCAGCTTTTTGTTGACCATATGATGGCCAAGTCTTCTTTTTTGATATTTGAGGAGTTTTGTTCGGATTTTGACAATTTTCTCAAAAGATACATAACATGATAATTACTTAAGCTAATATTCCTGAAATTGAATCTTAATTGTTATTACTATTTTCTTTCGGGAAATTTTCATTTTAGGTCCCGAACACTTTCCCTACTTCAAAAGTATCCAAAATAGTACTATTTCTGTGCAAATGTATATGCTGAACTCAAATCAACAATTAGTTATTGAAGAAACCTACCATTTTTATGTGAAAGTCCATAAGAAAAACGAACTATATCTTGCACTTTTTCTCTCCCGTAACTCTCACGAAGTCATGTAATTAACTGCAGAATGACGTTCTGCGTAGGCAACAAATTTCGGTCGATTTACTTCCTTTACTGAAACTTCCGGCTATTTACTTCTTGTAATGAAAGTAAAACGCGTAGAAATGCAATAGCGTATTACTTTCATTACCGGAAGTAAACAGCCGGAAGTTTCAGTAAAGGAAGTAAATCAACCCAAAATAAACCGAAATTTGTTCAGCAGTTAATTACATGACTGCATTAGAGTTACGGGAGACAAAATGTATTTCGATTTTTTTGTGGGCGTTCAGATCAAAAAGGTAGTTTTCTTCAATAACTAATTGTTGATTTGAGTTCAGCATATATATTTGCACAGAAATAATACTATTTTGGATAAGTTTGAAGGGGGAAAAGCCTTCGGGACCTAAAACGAAAATTTACCTCTCTTTCTAGGATCAAATATTTTTACTTCTGGATTTTTTGCCAGACTTTTTGCCAACTTTTAAATTTTAAAATTCCACTTGTTTTGTTCAAATAAATTCTACATTTTTTTCTTTAAAACAGAAAAACATTCTGCCAATTTAAAGTATTGTTCTACATATCATCCTCAGAAAGATTTCAATTCACTATTCAGGTATTTTACGTTGTAATATTTTGTCAATTAAGGTCTAGGGATATGCCTTTGTTAGATATTGAATATTCCAAAAGTGATATTTTTTAGTGACGGTAACACATTTTTTTTTCGTTAACTGTTACTCCAGCATTTTTAACTTATTAATAACAATAGCTTCTGCTCCGATGAGCTTAGATCACTGGTGCCGCCTAAGCATTAATTTACACGAGATACTAGATTAGCAACTAGGTCCCACCCTTTTACAGTTAAATAGATAAGATGTAACCGTAAATTCTACTCCAGCAGCTTCTTTTCTCGCGATTCCCGCCTGTGGAATTCCCTTCCACATGTCTGCTTTCCCGACAGCTACAATTTCCAGGTGTTTAAATGTAGGATCAATAGACACCTCCTATCACACTAACTTCCAATTATTCTCCCAAAACTCTCATCTACCCAACCCTCATTCTCGGTATCCTTACACGCCTATCACCCATCTTCTGACATTTCCTATATTTAACCATCCTTTCTCCACTCTATGTAGCCCCCTGCGCAATAGTGGCAGTGAAATGCCTTACTCGGGGTGAAACGCTTATAAAAAAAAAAACAAAAAAAAAAACAATACTGGTCTTCCATTTTAGTACTACGTTGTTATTCGCACCAATACAAATACTAGTAGCATATTGTATTTTGTATTTCGCTGCTAATAACTTGCTTTATAGCTCTTTAAACATTGCACTTGCAGGTTTTATTCTATACTGCATTCTTCTCAAATTAAACAAGCCTAGTTGTATGTTTTTTTTACTGTGACATCATTAAAGCCTCAATCAATATATATTTGATGGTACGCCGAATTTAAATGAGTTTTAGAGAATTGTTTCATACGCAAAAAAAGTTTAAATCTTATTCTACATTTGGTAGAGTATATTTTGTAGTTTAAACCTTTTGTGTAGTCACCAAAAATTGGCAGATTTCCATTATTTTTAAATTACCAATGTTGAGACCCATTTGCTCTTTACAGGTGAATTTTTTTCAAGAAGATCTTGTCCAAATGTTTATTTTTGCTTTGCCAAAACTATTGGTAGCAGATGGAATGGCATTTTGGTGCATGAAAATAGAAAAGAGATATATTCTTCTTTAGTTTCAACTTTGCTTTTGTATCTTAACAAATCAGTTTGCCTTCCCTTGATAGTGTTCACTAATGTTATTGAACACATTATTTTCAATTAGACCATGATTATTTTCAGAGTTTTCCACGGTAATTAGAAATACGTCAAATTATTTTTAGTTCAACGCAGGCTTCAAAATAGCCTAACGTTTTCATCATAGATCCGTCAAAGTGATTCAATTGGACGAGGATTTTCTTTAAACTTCCAAACATTTCTGGGTATTAAAATCACGACACTTTCCGCATCTAGTTGCATGTCCAGTAAAACATTTATGATTTTTTTCATTTCTTTGTTTCAATAAAAAAACGTTCATGTTTATTCTTTCTTCATTCTGTTGGATAATCTCCACGTTTCTCTTTGGGATTTACACATGCGTTTAGAATGATTCATTTTGAATTATTTTTCACATCATTTTGTATGCCGGACATTTTAGTTTTCTCTATCGCTTATGCATCCGTTTCCGCTGTAAATTTTGTTGAATTAGATTTTTAATCAATTCCTGGTTTTGCACAAATTCGACAATTGTTCTAACGACAACTTTCTCAGTTGTAAAAGCAGTGAAGTCATTTGTCGATACTGGCCATTCTGAAAACCGATTAATAATCTCACTTGAATCAAATCTTCAATTACCTAGTTTTCCGATTCCAATTTCTCAAACTCACAATATTTGGCAGCCTGTTTCAAACGAAAAACATATTCAATGATTTGTTCATGCACTTTTTAAAAAGTACATGAACTTAGATCTCTCGGCATTCACTAGATTTTTCTTAGCTATGTCTTTTTTTTTTTACAATAAACTGAATTATATTGTCGAATATCATTTCCTCCAGACGCGTGTGCAATTGCTGGCACTTTTATAACAGCCTCACAACCCGCATTTGCCAAGAAGAGACCTGTCATCTGGTTTTCTCCTCAAACTGATTTCAAATTCTCCAGCATTTTTGCTCTAGCGTTAACTGCTAGACACCTAAGCCACTCTTCTTTGTACACGTAATTATCAAGCGATAATTCATTCGATTTATAGATGTTGGCAACGCTATATTTATGGAGTGTTACCAACTCATGCGAAATGGTAGAGGACACAATTGTCACACGCGTAATAACTGAACCTATTTGTAATTTTAGTGACTTTCTTTATAAATTAGTCCCCTTAGATTATTTTCCTTTGAAAATCTGATGTTTAGTCAGTGTAAGGGGGGGGGATAAAAATCTGATGTTTGGTCGGTGTAAGGGGTGGATAAAATCAGCAAGACGAGTTTGAATTCTAGTTGAGTATGCTAGATTCTCTTGTGAAAGATGTGAATCCATCTATATTTGAAAATTAATCACGGTCCTGATTTTAGACAAATAATCCAATTTTGTATAATATCTTGGTCGGTGTGGAATTTTGCCATGATGCTTATTTTGCATTCCGCGCAAGGATATGAGTGCAACAAGTGCAGGCTGAGTTAATGTTCTGAAAGACAGCGGTCAAGGAGAGACAAAGCCGGTGGTGGTACCGAGTTTGGTGGAAATACTAGGTGTCAATAAGTTAAATATTTAAATGACGTCAGCGGTTACAGAGAGACAGTTTAGAGTCAGTTTAGAGGTAGTTTAGCAGTTTGATAATCAGAGTTGGGACCGACCTTCTGGCCTTATATGCCTGTGCACTCTGATCCGACCAAACCACTCACTCAAAAATACAACCAAGTCAAGGATGAAAACAGAATAAAAACAATAGAATATTTCTATTTAAATATGAAGTGTTGATGTCTGTCGATTTTATCAGTCATGAAAAAGCAAGTCATTCTGATTCACTTCGGGTTCAGTATATTCTATCGATTTATTTTATGTGAAAAGATAATGATGGTTCGGTTCTAGAAGATTATCACCGAAATATTACGAAAGTTATGCATCGGCATTTATGGGAGAAAAACAATGAGGTTTTGATACTGTTTGCTAACGACGAAGAAGAAAAAAAGAAGCAGTTATCCCTCTTCAGTTCTGATTCAAGAAGAATATAGCAGAAGAAAATGTTTCAATGTTTCCCATTGAAATGGTTCAAGTATTATCGTCGTCGTCCTAGTTGTATAGAGCTAAACCCAGTTCTGTTGTCATAGCTTAGTCCAAGAAGACAGAGTTCTGTTTTTATGTCAGTTTCAACAAAATATGAGGAGGCTGAATAGTCAGTCGCACCGTCAACTCCTTCTATAATGCGTGGATGAGGAGGGAAATGGATTACTTCATATACGTTAATTATATACCTTTTAAGATTAATTTAAAAATACTCAAGCATAAAATATTCTTATTTGGTCACGGGTTATTGTCCTCATTTTTATTGTTTTTATCGAAACGTTTCGAAATTTGTTTCTTTTGGCCTTCATCAGTTCGTGTTGATCCCGGTAATTAATGTATGATCGAATTCTTTATTAAATCCACGAAAGTAAATTCCACTTATTCCCCTCGGGTTATCTCGTCTAGTTCTTATGTAGTCAGTCAGTTAAGTATCATACGTGATACACGCTTTAGACGATCATGTCTCCAAAGAGACATGACTGACTGGGCAGAAGATTTTCCCGCAGTAGATTGCCATTCATTTCTGCGGTAGACGGAATGGCAGCCAAGGCTATAGAACCCAATCTGACCTATTATTTAACCCATAACTAGAGGGAAGAGACGGATTAATACCTTTTCCAAGGGTATTTGTGCGCAAGTGAATGCAAAGAATCCAACTGGAATTTGAACTCGGTTCTCTACTGTGTCGTTCGGAGTCGATATCTAATGAACCACAAGTCCTTTATTACTCACCCAGCTCTCACTGATTCTAACTTAGCACCACTAAATTGAAGGGAACTGAATTCCTTTTTTATATATTATTAATCCACGAACCAACACTTTAATCCACTAGATTACTGTACCCTATCATATGTAATGATGGAAGTAACATACAGCCCGTCTAAAGTTTTATGTAAATCATTCACATCTCAGTAATTCGAATTCACTTTGAAAGTCTTTTATACAATTTTAATCGATTAATTAACACGTCAAAACACTGCTTGAAGTACTTTTTCCTGGTTTAAATTTTGTTAAAGCTATTATTACAGAAAGGCAGCCTGAAGTTATGCAGACTAAACTAATATTAGTTTAAGGCCTCTGAAATCAAATAATGTTTTTCTTCTTTTTTCAATGATATATACACTACCGGGCATAATTATTAGGCCACCCCAGTTTTTTTTAAGAAATGATGTATTTCGTACTATTTTTTGGTATTTATTTCCAAATGAAAATAGAATGGTTCTTTTGTTATTATTACTTTGCAAAATTTTACAAGGCAAATAGCGTCAATTTACTCATCGCATCCTATAGATTTGATATATATATATATATATATATATATATATATATATATATATATACTACCGGCCATAATTATTAGGTTAGCCCAGTTTTTTAAAAGAAATTATGTATTTCATACTATTTTTAAGTGGATAATTCTAAATGAAAATAGAATGGTTCTTTTGTTATTATTACTTTGCAAAATTTTACAAGGCAAGGAAACAAAGATGAATTCATCCGAATCACCATAAATTTTCTTCATTCTTTCATTAATGAAACTGCAATATAGGTAATTATTAAAGGTTTATAAATTCATTTGATGCACATGTTATTGTGCATTATTAACAAAACAAAAATTCTATTTTAAGGCACAATTATTTACTTGGTAATAAATTCTAAAACATAGTATAAAATTCATCATTTTTTAAACAGTGGGGTGGTCTGATAATTATGGCCAGTATTGTATATTTCAGTTAAATTCATTGCATTCATTTACGTACCCTAGAGAAACGTATTAATTCATCTTTTCTTACCTCGACTAAATAGTAAATAGTAGGTCAGATTGAGTTCAATAGACATTGTTGGCAACCAGTCTACGCAGAAAGTAATGACAACCTACTACGGAGATATATTCTGCCTGTTCAATCATAAATCGAAAGAAACATGACCGCCCAATCGTCTACCATGTATGGCACTTTGCTGACTAGTATGTTGAAATATGTAATGGAAAGTATCTGACAAATAGTGAGAAGCAGAAATTCGAATAGTTATTGAGTGTCCCCATTGAAGATATCGAAGGACCTTTGCAAAGATCATCGAACAATAAAGCGGGCTGTTGAGCATATATATTGAGAACTAAAAGCAAAGGAAAGGCTTTTTCTTTCCGCGATGGAAACGAAAACAAGACAATTCCTTTGACTAGGACTCAGTCTTGTAACTTGCCGAAATTGAAGGAGTCAAGAAGGACAATAGTTGTTTGTTTTTTTTTATAAGCGTTTCACCCCGATCAAGGCATGTCGCTGCCACTACTGCACAGGGGGCTACATAGAGTGGAGAAAGGATGATTAAATATAGGAAATGTCAGAGGGTAGGTGATAGGCGGGTAGGGATACCAAGAATGGTTAAATATAGGAAATGTCAGAGGGTGGGTGATAGGCGGGTAAGGATACCGAGAATGAGGGTTGGGTAAATGAGAGTGTTCTGAGAATAAATGGGAGTTAGTGTGATAGGAGGTGTCTATTGACCCTACATTTAAACACCTGGAGATTGTAGCTGTCGGGAAAGCAGACTTGTGGAAGGGAGTTCCACATGCGGGAAGCGCGAGAAAAGAAGCTGTTGGAGTAGAATTTACGGTTACATCTTATCTATTTAACTGTAAAAGGGTGGGACCTAGTTGCTAATCTAGTATCTCGTGTAAATTCGTGCTTAGGCGGCACCAGTGATCTAAGCTCATCGGAGCAGAAGTCATGAAAATACTTGTAGAAGAGGCACAGGGAAGCCACATCACGCCGGTGAGAGAGTGGTTGTAGCCGGTCTGTGGAATAGGTTTCAAACTGACATCTGTCAAAAAATCTCCTAGGCAAACATTTTCTAATTTAAAGAATGAGATATGAGTCAATAAATTTATCTTTCTAAAATTCTTTTCAAGGGCAAATCTTGTTTCATACTGGAGTGACATGATGGATAAAATCAAGAATAGATTTTATTTAATGCTGACGTGTCTGTAGTTAGAAAAAACGTCATTGTTATTTGGTCTGGAAATATCGACTAAACTGTTATTGAGTCATTTAAAACGGCGAAAAGATTAAACTAAACAGTTCTATCTCTCGGCATTTCATGAATTCTTCAAATGATACAAATACCAGCCTCACAGTTTCAAAATGAAATTTCTATTTATACACGACATAGATCTTCTCATGTATCTAAGGTTACCTGTGAATTGACCGTTCATAGTTTACAAGTCTCGATCTGACGCACATGTTGGAAGAGCTACTAAAGTAAAATCATTCAACAAAATTATTTTACAATTGACTAGCAGTATAGCCCGGCGTTGCTCGGGTGTAATGAAAGCTTTAAAATTAATCCATGGTCCTGGAGCTCAGATTCAGCCTAAAGAATATTTGAAATAATAAAGTAATTGCGACAATTTACCAATCACACCAAATATATATATATATATATATATATATATATATATATACTAGCAGTATAGCCCGGCGTTGCTCGGGTGTAATGAAAGCTTTAAAACTAATCCATTGTCCTGGATCTCAGACTCAGCCTAAAGAATATTTGTGAGAAGTTTGGTGAGAATCGGATAAAAATTGTGAATTTGTATAAAGGACATACAGACAGATAAACAGACACACACACAAACATCTTGCCTTTTATATATATATATATATATATATATATATATATTATCAATATTCTGCACCATTGTAAGTACTGCAACCTTGAAACTTCTGAATATCGTTTCTTATGTCTTTGTCTATGAGTGTATCAAATTTGATTAAAATCGGACCACTCCGTCTATCACCCGATTTTTTCGGGGGTATCTCGCCACAAAACATAGCTAAAACACTCACAGAAACTTATAGTACAACTGTGTAAATTTTTGAGAAAATTGGTTCAGCCGTTTCGGAGTCTATAGGTAACGAACACACACACACACGCAAAGACACACACACACACACACAAAGTTCCATTTATAAATAAATTTAGATGGATTGTTATTGAGTAGAAGGGGCACTATATTAAGCTTCAAAGACTTATATATGTTTATTATATTGCAGGGCGCGTCGCCTAAAACATTTGAAAAACTCAGAAGGTAAAAATTAGGATAAAACTGTCACCTTTGTAGTTTCCTTCTTCTATGTGCCTTGCCCTTCCAGGACGTAGGCGATCATGGCTTTCCCCGTCTCCTTATCCCTGGTGGCTCTTATCACGCTTTCTCCTGTTACTCCACGCAACCCCCTTTTCAGGTCTTCCACCTGCTCAGGCCCTTATAATCTTTCCCGTCTTTTTTATGTGGCCTGTTAGTATTAGGTTCTCCAATCCTTCCTTCCTCATCACTTATCCAAGGAACTTTAGCTGTCTTTTCCTGATGCTCAGTATTAATTTCCTTTTCGTTTCCATCCTTTCCAAAACCTCATCATTGCTCACATGCTCGGTCCACGATATTCACAGCATCCTTCTGTAGAACCACATTTCAGCTGCTTCAAGTTTTTCCTTCATCTTTTTTTTTTTTTGGTTCTAGCGAAATTTTCCTGTCTCTTAATACTTCACTTAGCTTCTGGAACACGTTCTTTCGCCATGCCAATTCGCCTTCGGATCTTTCTGTCACATTTTCCGTCTTCTGTTAGAAAACTTCCCAGATATTATAATTCTGTACCTGCTTGATTTTAGTATCTCC
>JBBBDQ010001662.1:1202500-1272500 GCA_037127315.1 Ascarosepion bandense | reverse complement strand
TAAATGTAAAAAGTTTTTCAAAACATTACTTTTTTCTTCATTTTTTTTCAATGATTTATGTATTCAATTATACCGATTTTAAATTATCACGACATCTTTTTCAGTTCCCTGCTTAAAATGTCTGCGTATGTGTCTTCTCTAATTTGAGTCTGTCTAATTTGTGTATTTTACCAAATATTAGTTTATATTACTATTTGAAGTTATTCACAAACAAGATAATAACTTTGAAAGACATGAATGAATGAACCTAAACATTGCGAAAAATAATGCTAACTGTAGTTAACCTTCTAACTGTAACATGTAAAATGATTTGACAATTATTTTCTATGAAAATGTAATGAAAATTAATGTTATAAAAACCCATAAAGTAGCTCGGAAGAACAAACAAAGCAACAATACGGGTCAAAAAGAAAAAAAAAGGTAAGAATTGTAAAATATAGAATTTCTTTATATTCCTAATACAGCGGATGAGGGTATAATGTCTCTAATATATACTGCAGGAGGCCGCTTTGAAGAATGAGTAGAGTTGGTAAGGTTTTAAATTGATGCGTTTGTAAGGCTAGTTCACTGAGGTTACGGTGGTAATGTCAAGAGAGCCCTGGAGTCGATTAGTGAAGCTGCAACTTTAATCTGTTGCTTATGTGTAGCTTTTGTAAAAGCAAATGTCTTGGCTCCTAAAATAAGGACAATATTTACGCTTGGTTTAATATTCACATCTTTATCATCACAACATTTTTGCCATTCTGCCCTCTGGCGTTTTTCAGGTACCTGACAATCCAGGTAAACTTCCTCGGACATTTAATGGAACTCTTAATCCAACATACATTTTTTCTTGATGCCCTTAATCAATCAAATGTTTAAATGTGCGAATTACAGCAATTTTCTAATTCCAGTTGGGTTCGTTATATTCTCTTACACACAAATACCTTTTGGAAAGTTATGAATCTATCACCAGTTCCAGCTATGGGGGAAATAGTTGCACTTGAAATAATTCTTGATCATGTAATGTTCACTCGCAAAAAATGAATTATTACGAAATATAAAATATTTTTTCTCCTTTAGTTACCCACAAAAAGGTATATCAGCTTGATACATTATGGTGAAAATATTACTGAACATTATATTATCTAGACTCTCATTCTTTTAGGAAAGTAAACAATTTACAGTCCAGTTTGGTTTTCATTCTGGTAAGTTATGTAAAAAAGGCATATTAAGTTACATATGATCTAATCTTTTTCTATGTGTATTGTCCTTTCAGGACGTAGACGATCATGGCCTTCCACGTTTTCCTATCCCTGGTGGCTCTTAGCACAATTTCTCATGTAACGTCTCGCAGCCCCCGTTCTGTCATGCACCTGCTCAGGCCCTTCAAATATGTTATTCACTGCTTTCCTCTGTCTCTTTTTCCCTCTATCTGGCCTGTTAGTATCAAGTTCTCCAAGCTCTCCTTCCTCATTGCATGTCCCAGGAACTTCAGTTGTCTCTTCCTGATGCTCAGTATTAATTTCCTTTTCGTTTCCATTCTTTCCAACACCTCGTCATTGCTCACATGCTCGGTCCACGATATCCGCAGCATCCTTTGTAGAACCCCATTCAGCTACTTCAAGTTTTTCCTTCATCTTTGTTGATATTGTCCAACATTCACTGCCATATTAAAGAATTGACATCACATAACAATCCAGTACTCTCTTCTTTCTTTCTAGTGAAAGTTTCCTGTGTCTTAATACTTTACTCAGCTTCTGGAACGCGTCCTTCGCCATGCCAATTCGCCTTTGGATCTCTGTGTCGCACTTTCTGTCTTCAGTTAGAACACTTCCTAGGTATTTATGATTTATTATAAAAACCAAATCCTACATCTGGCGAGGACCCCATAGCGGAAACATTTCAAAATTCTTTAAGAAAGAAATGAGACTCCAGTTTATTTTTTATTCATTTCACCCCAAGTAAGGTAAGAAAGTCCATATTTAAGAAAGAAATGAGACTCCAGTTTATTTTTTATTCATTTCACCCCAAGTAAGGTAAGAAAGTCCATATTTAAGAAAGAAATGAGACTCCAGTTTATTTTTTATTCATTTCACCCCAAGTAAGGTAAGAAAGTCCATATTTAAGAAAGAAATGAGACCTCCAGTTTATTTTTAATTCATTTCACCCCAAGTAAGGTAAGAAAGTCCATATTTAAGAAAGAAATGAGACTCCAGTTTATTTTTTATTCATTTCACCCCAAGTAAGGTAAGAAAGTCCATGTTTAAGAAAGAAATGAGACTCCAGTTTATTTTTTATTCATTTCACCCCAAGTAAGGTAAGAAAGTCCATATTTAAGAAAGAAATGAGACCTCCAGTTTATTTTTAATTCATTTCACCCCAAGTAAGGTAAGAAAGTCCATATTTAAGAAAGAAATGAGACTCCAGTTTATTTTTTATTCATTTCACCCCAAGTAAGGTAAGAAAGTCCATATTTAAGAAAGAAATGAGACTCCAGTTTATTTTTTATTCATTTCACCCCAAGTAAGGTAAGAAAGTCCATATTTAAGAAAGAAATGAGACCTCCAGTTTATTTTTAATTCATTTCACCCCAAGTAAGGTAAGAAAGTCCATATTTAAGAAAGAAATGAGACTCCAGTTTATTTTTTATTCATTTCACCCCAAGTAAGGTAAGAAAGTCCATGTTTAAGAAAGAAATGAGACTCCAGTTTATTTTTTATTCATTTCACCCCAAGTAAGGTAAGAAAGTCCATATTTAAGAAAGAAATGAGACTCCAGTTTATTTTTTATTCATTTCACCCCAAGTAAGGTAAGAAAGTCCATATTTAAGAAAGAAATGAGACTCCAGTTTATTTTTTATTCATTTCACCCCAAGTAAGGTAAGAAAGTCCATATTTAAGAAAGAAATGAGACTCCAGTTTATTTTTTATTCATTTCACCCCAAGTAAGGTAAGAAAGTCCATATTTAAGAAAGAAATGAGACCTCCAGTTTATTTTCTATTCATTTCACCCCAAGTAAGGTAAGAAAGTCCATATTTAAGAAAGAAATGGACTCCAGTTTATTTTTTATTCATTTCACCCCTAGGAAGTAAGAAAGTCCATGGAGTTTAAGTAAAGAAATGAGACTCAGTTTATTTTTTATTCATTTCCTAACCCCTATGTATGTAAGAAAGTCCATATTGAAGTTGTTAATGAGACCTCCAGTTTTTTTTTTTATTCATTTCAAATTCCAAGTAAGGTAAGAAAGTCCATATTTAAGAAAGAAATGAGACTCCAGTTTATTTTTTATTCATTTCACCCCAAGTAAGGTAAGAAAGTCCATATTTAAGA
Organism: Ascarosepion bandense; assembly: GCA_037127315.1. Taxonomy (NCBI): domain Eukaryota; kingdom Metazoa; phylum Mollusca; class Cephalopoda; order Sepiida; family Sepiidae; genus Ascarosepion; species Ascarosepion bandense. Next base: position 1,269,188 of record JBBBDQ010001662.1, on the reverse strand, counting down.
AAGAAGGAGATCTCCAGTTTATTTTTTATTCATTTCACCCCAAGTAAGGTAAGAAAAGTCCATATTTAAGAAAGAAATGAGTGACTCAGTTATTTTTTATTCATTTCACCCCAAGTAAGGTAAGAGTACATATTTAAGAAAGAAATGAGACTCCAGTTTATTTTATTCATTTCACCCCAAGTAAGGTAAGAAAGTCCAGGTATTTAAGAAAGAAATGAGACTCCAGTTTATTTTTTATTCATTTCACCCCAAGTAAGGTAAGAAAGTCCATATTTAAGGAAAGAATGAGACCTCCAGTTTATTTTTAATTCATTTCACCATGAAGGTAAGGTAAGAAAGTCCATATTTAAGAAACAAATGAGACTCCAGTTTATTTTTTATTCATTTCACCCCAAGTAAGGTAAGAAAGTCCATATTTTGAGAAAGAAATGAGACTCACAGTTTATTTTTTATTCATTTCACCCCAAGTAAGGCAAGAGTCCATAGAAAGAAATGAGACCTCCAGTTTATTTATAATTCATTTCACCCCAAGTAAGGTAAGAAAGTCCATATTTAAGAGCAGTAAAAATGAGACTCCAGTTTATTTTTTATTCATTTCACCCTTTAAGTAAGGCAAGAAAGTCCATATTTAAAGGTTGTTCTGAGACTCCAGTTTATTTTATTCATTTCACCCCAAGTAAGGTAAGAAAAGTCCATATTTACAGCAGAAAATGGTGACCTGTGTCATTTCTGCTCCATTTCACCCCAAGTAAGGTAAGAAAGTCCTATATTTAAGAAAGAAATGGAGATCTAGTTTATTTTTTATTCATTTCACCCTTAAGTAAGGTAAGAAAGTCCATATTTAAGAAAGAAATGAGACTCCAGTTTATTTTTTATTCATTTCACCCCAAGTAAGGTAAGAAAGTCCATATTTAAGAAAGAAATGAGACTCCAGTTTATTTTTTATTCATTTCACCCAAGTAAGGTAAGAAAGTCCATATTTAAGAAAGAAATGAGACTCCAGTTTATTTTTTATTCATTTCACCCCCAAGTAAGGTAAGAAAAAGTCCATATTTAAGAAAGAAATGAGACTCCAGTTTATTTTTTATTCATTTTCATCTCAAGTAAGGTAAGAAAAGTCCATATTTGAGAAAGAAATGAGACTCCAGTTTTATTTTTATTCATTTCACCCCAAGCAAGGTAAGAAAGTCCATATTTAAGAAAGAAATGAGACTCCAGTTTATTTTTAATTCATTTCACCTCAAGTAAGGTAAGAAAGTCCATATTTAAGAAAGAAATGAGACTCAGTTTATTTTTATTCATTTCACCCCAAGTAAGGTAAGGAAAGTCCATATTTAAGAAAGAAATGGAGACTCCAGTTTATTTTTATTCATTTCACCCCAAGTAAGGTAAGAAAGCCTCATATTGAGAAAGAAATGAGACTCCAGTTTATTTTTATTCATTTCACCTATAAGGTAAGAAAGTCCATATTTAAGAAAGAAATGAGACCTAGTTTATTTTTATTCTCATTTCACCCCAAGTAAGGTAAGAAAGTCCATATTTAAAGAAAGAAATGAGACCTGTGTTTATTTTTTATTCATTTCACCTCAAGTAAGGTAAGCAAAGTCCATACTAATAGGAAAGAAATGGAGACCTAGTTTATTTTTTATTCATTTCACCCCAAGTAAGGTAAGAAAGTCCATATTTAAGAAAGAACAGACTCCAGTTTATTTTTATTCATTTCACCCTGCAAGTAAGGTAAGAAAGTCCATATTTAAGAAAGAAATGAGACTCCAGTTTATTTTTTATTCATTTCACCCCAAGTAAGGTAAGAAAGTCCATATTTAAGAAAGAAATGAATGCATTCCAGTTTATTTTATTCATTTCCAAGTAAGGTAAGTCCATATTTAAGAAAGAAATGAGACTCCAGTTTATTTTTTATTCATTTCACCCCAAGTAAGGTAAAGGAAAAGTCCATATTTGGTGAAAGAAATGAGACTCCAGTTTATTTTTTATTCATTTCACCCCAAGTAGGCATAAAGTCCATATTTAAGAAAGAAATGAGACTCCCAGTTTATTTTTAATTCATTTCACCCCAAGTAAGGTAAGAAAGTCCATATTTAAGAAAGAAATGAGACTCAGTTTATTTTTTATTCATTTCACCCCAAGTAAGGTAAGAAAGTCCTATTTAAGAAAGAAATGAGACTCAGTTTATTTTTTATTCATTTCACCCCAAGTAAGGTAAGAAAACCATATTTAAGAAAATGAGACTCCAGTTTATTTTTTATTCATTTCACCCTAAGTAGTAAGTGAAAAGTCCATATTTAAGAAAGAACAGACTCCAGTTTATTTTTTATTCATTTTAAATCTCCAAGTAAGGTAAGAAAGTCCATATTTAAGAAAGAATTGAGACTCCAGTTTATTTTATTCATTTCACCCCAAGTAAGGTAAGAAAAAGTCCATATTTAAGAAAGAAATGAGACCACCAGTGTATTTTTTATTCATTTCACCCTAAGTAAGGTAAGAGAGTCCATATTTTTAAGAAAGAAATGAGACCACCAGTTTATTTTTTATTCATTTCACCCCAAGTAAGTAATAAAGTCCATATTTAAGAAAGAAATGTAGACCACCAGTTTATTTTTTATTCATTTCACTCCATAAGTAAGGTAAGAAAGTCCATAATATTTAAGAAAGAAATGAGACCTCCAGTTTATTTTTTATTCATTTCACCCTAAGTAAGGCAGTGAAAGTCCATATTTAAGAAAGGAAAATGAGATCATCCAGTTTATTTTATCTTCAGCCATCCTTCAAGTATATAAGAAAGTCCATTATTTTAAGAAAAGAAAAATGGAGACCTCCAGTTTATTTTTATTCATTTCACCCCAAGTATGGTAAGAAAGTCCATATTTAAGAAAGAAATGAGACCTCCAGTTTATTTTAATTCATTTCACCCCAAGTAAGGTAAGAAAAAGTCCATATTTAAGAAAGAAATGAGACTCAGTTTATTTTTTATTCATTTCACCCTGGGCAAGGTAAGAAAGTCCATATTTAAGAAAGAAATGAGACCTCCAGTTTATTTTTTGCCCATTTCACCTAAGTAAGGTAAGAAAGTCCATATTTAAGAAAAGAAATGGTGACTCAGTTTATTTTTTATTCATTTCAATCTCTCTTAGTAAGGTAAGAAAGTCCATATTTAAGAAAGAAATGAGACCACCAGTTTATTTTTTATTCATTTCACCCCAAGTAAGGTAAGAAAGTCCATATTTAAGAAAGAAATGCAGACCACCAGTTTATTTTATTCATTTCACCCCAAGTAAGGTAAGAAAGTCCATATTTAAGAAAGAAATGAGACCACCAGTTTATTTTTTATTCATTTCACCCCAAGTAAGGTAAGAAAGTCCATATTTAAGAAAGAAATGAGACCTCCAGTTTATTTTTTATTCATTTCACCCCAAGTAAGGTAATAAAGTCCATATTTAAGAAAGAATTGAGACCACCAGTTTATTTTTTTATTCATTTCGATCCTAAGTAAGGTAAGAAAGTCCATACATTTAAGAAAGAAATGAGATCTCCAGTTTATTTTTTATTCATTTCACCCCAAGTAAGAAGAAAGTCCATATTTAAGAAAGAAATGAGACCTCCAGTTTATCTTTAATTCATTTCACCCCAAGTAAGGTAAGAAAGTCCATATTTAAGAAAGAAATGAGACCTCCAGTTTATTTTTATTCATTTCACCCTAAGTAAGGTAAGAAAAGTCCTATATTTAAGAAAGAAATGTGACTCCCAGTTTATTTTTAATTCATTCTCACCCCAAGTAAGGTAAGAAAGTCCATATTTTAAGAAAGAAATGAGGACTCAGCTTATTTTTTATTCATTTCACCCCAAGTAAGGTAAGAAAAGTCCATATTTAAGAAAGAAATGAGACCTCCAGTTTATTTTTTATTCATTTCACCCTGGGCAAGGTAAGAAAGTCCATATTTAAGAAAGAAATGAGACTCCAGTTTATTTTTTGTTCATTTCTCCCCTAGTAAGGTAAGAAAGTCCATATTTAAGAAAGAAATGAGACCACCAGTTTATTTTTTATTCATTTCACCCCAAGTAAGGTAAGAAAGTCCATATTTAAGAAAGAAATGAGACCACCAGTTTATTTTTTATTCATTTCACCCCAAGTAAGGTAAGAAAGTCCATATTTAAGAAAGAAATGAGACCACCAGTTTATTTTTTATTCATTTCACCCCAAGTAAGGTAAGAAAGTCCATATTTAAGAAAGAAATGAGACCTCCAGTTTATTTTTTATTCATTTCACCCCAAGTAAGGTAAGAAAGTCCATATTTAAGAAAGAAATGAGACCTCCAGTTTATTTTTAATTCATTTCACCCCAAGTAAGGTAAGAAAGTCCATATTTAAGAAAGAAATGAGACTCCAGTTTATTTTTTATTCATTTCACCCAAAGTAAGGTAAGAAAGTCCATATTTAAGAAAGAAATGAGACCTCCAGTTTATTTTTTATTCATTTCACCCCAAGTAAGGTAAGAAAGTCCATATTTAAGAAAGAAATGAGACCACCAGTTTATTTTTTATTCATTTCACCCCAAGTAAGGTAAGAAAGTCCATATTTAAGAAAGAAATGAGACCTCCAGTTTATTTTTTATTCATTTCACCCCAAGTAAGGTAAGAAAGTCCATATTTAAGAAAGAAATGAGACCTCCAGTTTATTTTTTATTCATTTCACCCCAAGTAAGGTAAGAAAGTCCATATTTAAGAAAGAAATGAGACTCCAGTTTATTTTTTATTCATTTCACCCCAAGTAAGGTAAGAAAGTCCATATTTAAGAAAGAAATGAGACTCCAGTTTATTTTTTATTCATTTCACCCCAAGTAAGGTAAGAAAGTCCATATTTAAGAAAGAAATGAGACCACCAGTTTATTTTTTATTCATTTCACCCCAAGTAAGGTAAGAAAGTCCATATTTAAGAAAGAAATGAGACCACCAGTTTATTTTTTATTCATTTCACCCCAAGTAAGGTAAGAAAGTCCATATTTAAGAAAGAAATGAGACTCCAGTTTATTTTTTATTCATTTCACCCCTAGTAAGGTAAGAAAGTCCATATTTAAGAAAGAAATGAGACCACCAGTTTATTTTTTATTCATTTCACCCCAAGTAAGGTAAGAAAGTCCATATTTAAGAAAGAAATGAGACCACCAGTTTATTTTTTATTCATTTCACCCCAAGTAAGGTAAGAAAGTCCATATTTAAGAAAGAAATGAGACCACCAGTTTATTTTTTATTCATTTCACCCCAAGTAAGGTAAGAAAGTCCATATTTAAGAAAGAAATGAGACCTCCAGTTTATTTTTTATTCATTTCACCCCAAGTAAGGTAAGAAAGTCCATATTTAAGAAAGAAATGAGACCACCACTTTATTTTTATTCATTCACCCCCAGTGAGTAAGAAAGTCCATATTTAAAGAAAGAAATGAGACCACCAGAAGTTTATTTTTTTATTCATTTCACCCCAAGTAAGGTAGAAAGTCATATTTAAGAAAATGGGGCCTCCAGTTTATTTTTAATTAATTTCACAAGTAAAGGTAAGAGAAAGTCCATATTTAGAAAGAAGTAAGAGACTCACTTTATTTACTTTATTCATTCACCCCAAGTAAGGTAAGAAAGTCCATGTTTAAAGAAAGAAATGAGACTCCAGTTTATTTTTAATTCATTTCCCACCCCAAGTAAGGTAAGAAAGTCCATATTTAAGAAAGAAGCTAAGACTCCAGTTTATTTTGGTGTTTCACCCCAAGTAAGGTAGAAAAGTCTATTTAAAAAAAGAAATGAGACTCCAGTTTATTTTTTATTCATTTTCACCCCAAGTAAGGTAAGAAAGTCCATGTTTAAGAAAGAAATGAGACTCGGTTTATTTTTAATTCATTTCACCTGGTAAGGTAAGGAATGTGTTAACAAAGAAAGTAAGACCTCAGTTTATTTTTTAATTCATTTCACCCCAAGTAAGGTAAGAAGAAAGTCCATATTTAAGAAAGAAATGAGACTCTACTTTATTTTTAATTCATTTCACAAATAAGGTAAGAAAGTCCATATTTAAGAAAAGAATAAGACTCCAGTTTATTTTTATTCATTTCACCCAAAGTAAGGTAAGAAAGTCTGTTTAGAAGAAATGAGACTCCAGTTTATTTTTAATTCATTTCACACAGTAAGGTAGAAAGTCCATATTTAAAAAAAATGAGACCTCCATTTTATTTTTAATTCATTTCACCCAAAGTAAGGTAGAAAGTCCATATTTAGAAAGAAATGAGACTCCAGTTTATTTTTTATTCATTTCACCCCAAGTAAGGTAAGAAAGTCCATATTTAAGAAAGAAATGAGACTCCAGTTTATTTTTTAATTCATTTCACCCCAAGTAAGGTAAGAAAGTCCATATTTAAAAAGAAAATGAGACTCTGGATTTTGTTTTTGTTAAATTTTCACCCCAAGTAAGGTAAGAAAGTCCATATTTAAGAAGAAATGAGACTCCCAATTTATTTTAATTCATTTCACCCCAAGTAGGGTAGAAAGTCACATGTATTTAAGAGAAAAATGAGACTCAGTTTTGTATTTTTAATTCATTTCACCCCAAGTAAGGTAAGAAAGTCCATATTTAAAAAATGAGACCTCAGTTTATTTTAATTCATTTCTCTAGTAGATGAAAAGTCCATATTTTAAGAAAGAAATGAGACCTCCAGTTTATTTTTAATTATTTTTTAAGTAAGGTAAGAAAGTACATATTTAAAAAAGAAATGAGACCTCAGTTTATTTTTATTCATTTCACCCAAATAAAGGTAAGAGAATGCATATTTAAGAAAATGGGAACTCCAGTTTATTTTTAATTCATTTCACCCCAAGTAAGGTAAGAAAGTCCATATTTGAAAGAAATGAGACTCCAGTTTATTTTTTTATTCATTTCTCTTCAAGTAAGGTAAAGTCCATGTTTATGAAAAAAATGAAGCTCAGGTTTATTTTTATTTCCATTTCACCTAGTAATGTAAGAAAGTCCATATTTAGAAAGAAATGAGACCACCAGTTTATTTTTATTCATTTCACCCCAAGTAAGGTAAGAAAGTCCATATTTAGAAAGAAATGAGACTCCAGTTTATTTTTTTATTCATTTCACCCCTATTAATGTAAGAAAGTCCATATTTAAGAAAGAAATGAGACCTCAGTTTATTTTTATTCATTTCACCCCAAGTAAGGTAAGAAAGTCCATGTTAAGGAAAACGAGTCTCAGTTCTTGTTGTTTCTTTACATTAAGTTAAGAAAAGTCCATGTTTAAGAAATGAGACCACAAGACATTTTTATTCATTTCACCCCAAGTAAGGTAAGAAAGTCCATATTTAAGAAAGAAATGAGACCTCCAGTTTATTTTTTATTCATTTCACCCCAAGTAAGGTAAGAAAGTCCATATTTAAGAAAGAAATGAGACCTCCAGTTTATTTTATTCATTTCACCCCAAGTAAGGTAGAAAAGTCCATATTTAAAGAGAAAATGAGACCTCCAGTTTATTTTTATTCATTTCACCCCAAGTAAGGTAAGAAAGTCCACTTATTTAAGAAAGAAATGAGACCTCCAGTTTATTTTTAATTCATTTCACCCCAAGTAAGGTAAGAAAGTCCATATTTAAGAAAGAAATGAGACTCGGTTTATTTTTTATTCATTTCACCCCAAGTAAGGTGAAAAGTCATATTTAGAAAGAAATGAGACCTCAGTTTATTTTTATTCATTTTCACCCAAGTAAGGTAAGAAAGTCCATATTTAAGAAAGAAATGAGACTCAGTTTATTTTTATTCATTTCACCCCTAGTAAGGTAAGAAAAGTCCATATTTAGAAAAAATGAGGCCACCAGTTTATTTTTATTCATTTCACCCCAAATAAGGTAAGTCCATATTTAAGAAAGAAATGAGACCACCAGTTTATTTTTATTCATGCTGCCCCCAAGTAAGGTAAGAAAGTCCATATTTAAAGAAGAAATGAGACCACCAGTTTATTTTTTTATTCATTTCACCCCAAATGGAAATGAAAGTCCATGTTAAGAAAGAAATGAGACATCCCAGTTTATTTTTTTATTCATTCCACCCCAAGTAAGGTAAGAAAGTCCATATTTAAGAAAGAAATAGAACATAAGTTACTTTTAATTCATTTCACCCCAAGTAGGTAAGAAAGTCCATATTTAACAAAGAAATGAGACTCCAGTTTATTTTTTATTCATTTCACCCAAAGTAAAGGTAGAAAGTCCATATTTAAGAAAGAAATGGACCTCCAGTTTATTTTTGTTCATTTCACCCCAAATGTAATTAAGAAAAGTCCATATTTAAGAAAAATGAGACCACCAGTTTTATTTTTATTCATTTCACTTTAGAAGCCTGAGTAGAAAGTCCATATTTAAGAAAGAAATGAGACCTCCAGTTTGGCTTTTATTCATTTCACCCCAAGTAAGGTAAGAAAGTCCACATGACTAAGAAAGAAATGAGACCTCAGTTTATTTTTATTCATTTCACCAAATGTAAGGTAAGAAAGTCCATGTTAAAGAAATGAGACCTCAGTTTATTTTTTATTCATTTCACCCCAAGTAAGGTAAGAAAGTCCATATTTAAGAAAAATGGAACTCCAGTTTTATTTTTTATTCATTTCACCCAAGTAAGGTAAGAAAGTCCATGTTAAGAAAGAATGAGACTCCAGTTTATTTTATTCATTTCACCCCAAGTAAGGTAAGAAAGAGTACATATTTAAAAAGAGGCCAAGGTCCTCAGTTTATTTTATTCATTTCACCCCAAGTAAGGTAAGAGAGTCAAACACAGAAAGAAATGAGACTCCAGTTTATTTTATTCATTTCACCCCAAGTAAGGTAAGAAAGTCCATATTTAGAAGAAATGAGACTCCAGTTTGCTTTTATTCATTTCACCCCAAGTAAGGTAAGAAAGTCCATGTTACAAGAAAGAAATGAGACTCCAGTTTATTTTTATTCATTTCACCCCCTAGTATGAAAGTCCATATTTAAAGAAGAAATGAGACCACCAGTTTATTTTTTATTCATTTCACCCCAAGTAAGGTAAGAAAGTCCATATTTAAGAAAATGAGACTCAGTTTATTTTTTATTCATTTCACCCCTAGTAATGTAAGAGAAAGTCCATATTTAAGAAAGAAATGAGACCTCAGTTTATTTTTTATTCATTTCACCCCAAGTAAAGGTAAGAAATTCCATATTTAAGAAAGAAATGAGTCTCAGTTTTGCTTTTATTCATTTCACCCCAAGTAAGTTAAGAAAGTCCATGTTTAAGAAAGAAATGAGACCACCAGTTTATTTTTATTCATTTCACCCCAAGTAAGGTAAGAAAGTCCATATTTAAGAAGAAATGAGACCTCAGTTTATTTTTATTCATTTCACCCCAAGTAAGGTAAGTCCATATTTAATAAAGAAATGAGACCTCCAGTTTATTTTAATTCATTTCACCCCAAGTAAAGGAGTAAGAAATTCATATTTAAGAAAGAAATGAGACCTCCAGTTTATTTTTATTCACTACTTTTAAAGTAAGGTAAGAAAGTCCTATTTAAGAAAATGAGACCTCCAGTTTATTTTTAATTCATTTTCACCTAAAGTAAAGTGAAAGTCCATATTTAAGAAAGAAAGAAATGAGACTCGGTTATTTTTTATTCATTTCACCCCAAGTAAGGTAGAAGTCCATATTTAAGAAAATAGAGACCTCAGTTTATTTTTATTCATTTCACCCCAAGTAAGGTAAAAGTCCATATTTAAGAAGGAAATGAGACTCAGTTTATTTTTTGTTTCATTTCACTAGTAAGGTAAGAAAGTCCATATTTAGAAGAAATGAGACCACCAGTTTATTTTTTATTCATTTCACCCCCCAGGTGAGGTAAGAAGTCCATATTTAAGAAGAAATGAGACCACCAGTTTATTTTTATTCATTTTCACCCCAAGTAAGGTAAGAAAGTCCATATTAGAAAGAAATGAGACCACGGACTATTTTTTTATTCATTTCACCCCAAGTAAGGTAAGAAAGTCCATATTTAAGAAAGAAATGAGACCTCCAGTTTATTTTTTATTCATTTCACCCCAAATGGAGTAAGAAAGTCCATATTTAAGAGAAAATGAGACCTCTAGTTTATTTTTAATTCATTTCACCCCAAGTAAGGTAAGAAAGTCCATGTTTAAGAAAGAAATGAGACTCCAGTTTATTTTTTATTCATTTCACCCAAAGTAAGGAGTAAGAAAGTCCATATTTAAGAAAGAAATGAGACCTCCAGTTTATTTTTTATTCATTTCACCCCAAGTAAGGTAAGAAAGTCCATATTTAAGAAAGAAATGAGACCACCAGTTTATTTTTTATTCATTTCACCCCAAGTAAGGTAAAAAGTCCTATGTTAAGAAAATGAGACCTCCAGTTTATTTTTTATTCATTTTCACCCCAGTAAGGTAAGAAAGTCTGTATTTAAGAAAATGAGACCTCTGATTTATTTTTATTCATTTCTTTTGAAGTAAGGTAAGAAAGTCCATGTTAGAAGAAAGAAATGAGACCTCCAGTTTATTTTTTATTCATTTTCACCCCAAGTAAGATGAAAAGTCCATATTTAAGAAAGAAATGAGACTCCAGTTTATTTTTATTCATTTCTTCGTAAGGTAAGAAGTCCCATATTTAAGAAAGAAATGAGACTCAGTTTAAGGCACTGATACATTTCACCCCAGTAAGGTAAGAAAAGTCCATGTTAAGAAAGAAATGAGACCACCAGTTTATTTTTTATTCATTTCACCCCAAGTAAGGTAAGAAAGTCCATATTTAAGGAAAATGAGACCACCAGTTTATTTTTTATTCATTTCTTTAGTAAGGTAAGAAAGTCCATATTTAAGAAGAAATGAGACTCCAGTTTATTTTTTATTCATTTCACCCCAAGTAAGGTAAGAAAAGTCCATATTTAAGAAAGAAATGAGATATACAGTTTATTTTTTGTTGTTTCACCCCAAGTAAGGTAAGAAAGTCCATATTTAAGAAGAAATGAGACCACCAGTTTATTTTTTATTCATTTCTTTTTAAGTGAGGTAAGAAAGTCCATATTTAAGAGAAAATGAGACCACCAGTTTATTTTTTATTCATTTCACCCCAAGTAAGGTAAGAAAGTCCATATTTAGGAAAAATGAGACCTCAGTTTATTTTTATTCATTTCACCCCAAGTAAGGTAAGAAAGTCCATATTTAAGAAAGAAATGAGACCACCAGTTTATTTTTTATTCATTTCTAGTAATTAAGAAAGTCCATATTTAAGAAAGAAATGAGACCACCAGTTTTGTTTTTATTCATTTCACCCAAGAGTAACGTTAAGAAAGTCCATATTTAAGAAAGAAATGAGACCACCAGTTTATTTTTTATTCATTTCACCCCAAGTAAGGTAAGAAAGTCCATGTTTAGAAAGAAATGAGACCTCCAGTTCATTTTTGTTGTTTCACCCCAAGTAAGGTAAGAAAGTCCATATTTAGAAAATGAGACTCCAGTTTATTTTTTATTCATTTCACCCCAAGTAAGGTAAGAAAGTCCATGTTTAAGAAAGAAATGAGACTCAGTTTATTTTAATTCATTTCACCCAAGTAAGGTAAGAAAGTCCATATTTAAGAAAGAAATGAGACTCCAGTTTATTTTTTAATTCATTTCACCCCAAGTAAAGGTAAGAAAGTCCATATTTAAAAAAGAAATGAGACTCGGATTTATTTTTATTCATTTTCACCCCAAGTAAGGTAAGAAAGTGCATGTTTAAGAAAAGCTGGAATACAGTTTATTTTTAATTCATTTCACCCCAAGTAAGGTAAGAAAGTCCATATTCAAAAAGTAGACCTCCAGTTTATTTTTAATTCATTTCACCCCAAATAAGGTAAGAAAGTCCATATTTCAAGAAGAAATGAGACTCCACTTTATTTTAATTCATTTCCACCTTAGAAGTAAGGTAAGAAAGTCATATTTAGAAAGAAATGAGACCTCCAGTTTATTTTTTATTCATTTCACCCCAAGTAAGGTAAGAAAGTCCATATTTAGAAAAAATGAGACCTCCAGTTTATTTTTATTCTATTTCACCCCAAGTAAGGTAAGAAAGTCCATATTTAAGAAAATGAGACTCCAGTTTATTTTTATTCATTTCACCCCAAGTAAGGTAAGAAAGTCCATGTTTAAGAAAGAAATGAGACTCCAGTTTATTTTAATTCATTTCACCCCAAATGAGTAAGAAAGTCATATTTAAAAAAGAAAATGGGAACACTCAGTTTATTTTTTAATTCATTTCACCCCAAGTAAGGTAAGAAAGTCCATATTTAAGAAAGAAATGAGACTCCAGTTTATTTTTTAATTCATTTCACCCCAAGTAAGGTAAGAAAAGTCCATATTTAAAAAAGAAATGGAGACCTCAGTTTATTTTTAATTCATTTCACCCCAAGTAAGGTAAGAAAAGTCACATATTTAAGAAAGAAATGAGACCTCCAGTTTATTTTAATTCATTTCACCCCAAGTAAGGTAAGAAAGTCCATATTTAAAGAAGAAATGAGACCTCCAGTTTTATTTTATTCATTTCCCCTTTAAATGAGGTAAGAAAGTCCATATTTAAGAAGGAAAGTGAGACTCCAGTTTGACTTTTAGCTGTTTCACCCCAAGTAAGGTAAGAAAGTCCATGTTTAAGAGAGAAATGAGACTCAGTTTATTTTTAATTCATTTCACTAGAAGTAAGGTAAGAAAGTCCATATTTAAAGAAGAAATGAGACTCCAGTTTGTTTAATTCATTTCCGCCCCAAGTAAGGTAAGAAAGTCCATATTTAAAAAAGAAATGAGACTCCAGTTTTATTTTTATTCATTCACCCCAAGTAGGTAAAGCGTCCATGTTTAAGAAAGAAATGGGGCTCCAGTTTATTTTAATTCATTTCACTTTAAAGTAAGGTAGAAAGTCCGTATTTAAAAAATGGAACCTCCAGTTTATTTTAATTCATTTCACTGATGAGTAAGAAAAGTCCATATTTAAGAAAAATGAGACTCCACTTTGTTTTAATTCATTTCACACCAAGTAAGGTGAAAGTCCATATTAAAGAAAAATGGAGCTCAGTTTATTTTATTCATTTCACCAAGTAAGGTAAGAAAGTCCATGTTTAAGAAAGAAATGAGACTCCAGTTTATTTTTAATTCATTTCACCCCCAAAAGTAAGGTAAGAAAGTCCATATTTAAAAAGTAGACCTCCAGTTTATTTTTAATTCATTTCACCCCAAGTAAGGTAAGAAAGTCCATATTTAAGAAAGAAATGAGACTCCAGTTTATTTTTAATTCATTTCACCCCAAGTAAGACTGAAAAGTCCATATTTAAAAGTAAGACCTCCAGTTTATTTTTAAATTCATTTCACCCCAAGTAAGGTAAGAAAGTCCATATTTAAGAAAGAAATGAGACCTCAGTTTATTTTTTAATTCATTTCACCCCAAGTAAGGTAAGAAAGTCCATATTTAAGAAAGAAATGAGACCTCCAGTTTATTTTTATTCATTTCACCCCAAGTAAAGTGAAAGTCCATATTTAGAAAGAAATGAGACTCCAGTTTATTTTTTATTCATTTCACCCCAAGTAAGGTAAGAAAGTCCATGTTTAAGAAAGAAACTATAGAGACTCAGTTTGTTTTTAATTCATTTCACCCCAAGTAAGGTAAGAAAGTCCATATTTAAAAAAGAAATGAGACCTCAGTTTATTTTAATTCATTTCACCCCAAGTAAGGTAGAAAGTCCATATTTAAGAAAGAAATGAGACTCCAGTTTATTTTTAATTCATTTTCACAGTAAGGTAAGAAAGTCCATATTTAAAAAAAATGAGACCTCAGTTGTGCCATTCATTTCACCCAAGTAAGGTAAGAAAGTCCATATTTAAGAAAGAAATGAGACCTCCAGTTTATTTTAATTCATTTCACCCCAAGTAAGCTAAGAAAGACCATATTTAAAAAAGAAATGAGACCTCCAGTTTATTTTTTATTCATTTCACCCCAAGTAAGGTAAGAAAGTCCATATTTAAGAAAGAAATGAGACTCCAGTTTATTTTTAATTCATTTCACAGCAAGTAAGGTAAGAAAGTCCATATTTAAAAAAGAAATGAGACTCCAGTTTATTTTTTATTCATTTCACCCCAAGTAAGGTAAGAAAGTCCATATTTAAGAAAGAAATGAGACTCCAGTTTATTTTTAATTCATTTCACCCCAAGTAAGGTAAGAAAGTCCATATTTAAGAAAGAAATGAGACACCAGTTTATTTTTAATTCATTTCACCCCAAAAGTAAGATAAGAAAGTCCATATTTAAAAAAAGAAATGGACATCAGTTTGTTTTAATTCATTTCACCCCAAATAAGGTAGAAAATTCATGTTTGAGAAAATGGGTATCCAGTTTATTTTTTAATTCATTTCACACAAGTAAGGTAAGAAAGTACATATTTAAAAAAATAAGACCTCCAGTTTATTTTTATTCATTTCACCCCAAGTAAGGAGTAAAGAGAGAGTCATATTTAAGAAAGAAATGAGACTCCAGTTTATTTTAATTCATTTCACCCCAAGTAAGGTAAGAAAGTCCATGTTTAAGAAAAATGAGACTCCAGTTTATTTTTATTCATTTCACCCCAAGTAAGGCAAGAAGTCATGTTTAAGAAAGAAATGAGACTCCAGTTTATTTTTATTCATTTCACCCCTAGTAATATGAAAAGTCCTGTTGAAAAGGCAAATTTTCATTGTTTTTATTCATTTCACTAGTAATGTAGAAAAGTCCATATTTAAGAAAGAAATGAGACCTCCAGTTTATTTTTATTCATTTCACCCCAAGTAAGGTAAGAAAGTCCATGTTAGAAAGAAATGAGTCTCCAGTTTATTTTTATTCATTTCTTCAAGTAAGTTAAGAAAGTCCATGTTTAAGAAAGAAATGAGACTCCAGTTTATTTTTATTCATTTCACTGATAAGGTAAGAAAGTCCATATTTAAGAAAATGAGACCTCCAGTTTATTTTTATTCATTTTCACCCCAAATGAAGTGAAAAGTCCATATTTAAGAAAGAAATGAGACTCCAGTTTATTTTTATTCATTTCACCCCTAATGTGAAGAGAAAGTCCATATTTAAGAAAGAAACTAAGACCTCCAGTTTATTTTATTCATTTCACCACAAGTAAGGTAAAGTCATATTTAAGAAAGAAATAGAACTCAGTTTATTTTTCGTGTTTCTTCAAGTAAGGTAAAGTCCATGTTTAAGAAAAAATGGAACTCAGTTTATTTTTTATTCATGTTTTTCACCACAATGTAAGGTAAGAAAGTCCATATTTAAGAAAGAAATGAGACCTCGATTTATTTTGATAAGCTACACCCCAAGTAAGGTAAGAAGATCCCTTATTTAAAGAAGAAATGAGACTCAGTTTATTTTTATTGTTTCTACCCCATGTAGATGAGAAAGTCCATGTTCTAAAGAAAGAAATGAGACTCAGTTTATTTTTATTCATTTCTTTTAAATGAGTGAAAGAAGTCCATATTTAAGGAAAAAATATAGACTCCAGTTTCTTTTCATTCATTCACCCCAAGTAAAAGATGAAAGAATCCATATTTAAGAAAATGAGACTCCAATTTATTTTTTATTGTTTCCTTTAGTAAGGTAAAGAAAGTCCATATTTAAGGAAAATGAGACCTTAGTTTATTTTTATTCATTTCACCCCAAGTAGATGAAAAGTACATATTTAAGAAAATAGAGACTCCAGTTTATTTTTTAATTCATTCACCCCAAGTAAGGTAAGAAAGTCCATATTTAAGAAAAATGAGACCAGTTTATTTTTTATTCATTTCTTCAAATGAGTAAGAAAGTCCATATTTAAAAGAAGAAACTGAGACTCAGTTTATTTTTCATTCATTTCTTTATTCAAGGTAAGAAAGTCCATATTTAAGAGAAAATGAGACCTCAAGATTTATTTTTTTATTCATTTCACCCCAGGCGGGTAAAGAAAGTCCATGTTTAAAGAAGAAATAGAGCTCAGTTTATTTTTAATTCATTTTCACCCCAAGTAAGGTAAGAAAAGTCCATATTTATAAGAAAAATGAGACTCCAGTTTATTTTTAATCCATTTTTAAATAAGGTAAGAAATTATATTTAAGAAAAATGAGACTCCAGTTTATTTTTATTTCATTTCACCCAAAATGGGTAAAGAAGTCCATATTTAAGAAAATGAGACCTCAGTTTATTTTTATTCATTTATAATGGTAAGAAAGTCCATATTTAAGAAAGAAATGAGACTCCAGTTTATTTTTAGTTCATTTCACACACAAGTAAGGTAAAGTCCATATTTAAGAAAATGAGACTCCAGTTTATTTTTTTATTCATTGCCCCCAAGTAAGGTAAGAAAGTCCATATTTAAGAAGAAATGAGACTCCAGTTTTGTTTTTTAATTCATTTCACCACAAGTAAGTTAAGAAAGTCCATGTTTGAAAGCGAAAAATGAGACCTCCAGTTTATTTTTTTATTCATTTCACCCCAAGTAAGGTAAGAAAGTCCATATTTAAGAAAGAAATGAGACTCCAATTTATTTTTATTCATTTCACCCCAAGTAAGGTAAGAAAGTCCATATTTAAGAAAATGAGACTCCAGTTTATTTTATTCATTTCACCCCAAGTAAGGTGAAAAGTCCATATTTAAGAAAGAAATGAGACTCCAGTTTATTTTTATTCATTTCACCCCAAGTAAGGTAAGAAAATCCATGTTTAAGAAAGAGCGAGACTCCAGTTTGTACTTTGTTCATTTCACCCCAGTGAGGTAAAGATGCATATTTAAAGAAGAAATGAGACCTCCAGTTTATTTTTACTATTTTTCACCCCAAGTAAGGTAAGAAAGTCCTATTATTTAAGAAAATGAGACCTCCAGTTTATTTTTTATTCATTTCACCCCAAGTAAGGTAAGAGAAAGTCCATATTTAAGAAAGAAATGAGACTCCAGTTTATTTTTTATTCATTTCACCTAGTAAGGTAAGAAAATCCATGTTTAAGAAAATGAGACTCCAGTTTGTTTTTATTCATTTTCACCCCAAAAGTAAGTTAAGAAAGTCATGGCATATTTAAGAAAGAAATAGAACTCCATTTTATTTTTGTTTCTTCAAGTAAGTTAAGAAAGTCATATTTAAAAAAGAAATGAGACCAGTTTATTTTTATTCATTTCACCCCAAGAAGTAAGGTAAGAAAGTCCATATTTGAAAATGAGACTCGGGTTTATTTTTAATTCATTTCACCCCGTGGAGTAAGAAAGTCCATATTTAAAGAAAATGAGACACAGTTTATTTTTAATTGTTTCCCAAGTAAGGTAAGAAGTCCATATTTAAAAAAGAAATGGACCTCCAGTTTATTTTTTAATTCATTTCATGATGAGTGAAAGGGTCATATTTAAGAAAAAATGAATATAGTTTATTTTTAATTCATTTCTTTTAAGTAAGGCTGAAAATGCTATTTAAAAAGAAATGAGACCTCCAGTTTGTTAACATTGTTCACCCCAAGTAAGATGAAAAGTCCATATTTAAGAAAGAAATGAGACTCCAGTTTATTTTTTAATTCATTTCACCCCAAGTAAGGTAAGAAAATCCATATTTAAAGAAAAATGAGACTCGGTTTGTGCTATGTTTCACCCCAAGTAAGGTAAGAAAGTCCATGTTTAAGAAAGAAATGAGACTCAGTTTATTTTTAAATTGTTTCACTAGTAATGTAAGAAAGTCCATATTTAAGAAGAAATGAGACCACCAGTTTATTTTTATTCATTTCACCCCTAGTAATGTGAAAAGTCCATATTTAAAGAAAGAAATGAGACCTCCAGTTTATTTTTATTCATTTCACCCCAAGTAAGGTAAGAAAGTCCATATTTGAAAAAATGAGTCTCCAGTTTATTTTTATTCATTTACCCAAGTAAGTTAAGAAAGTCCATTTGAAAAAGTACAATTCCAGTTTATATTTTATTCATTTCACCCCAAGTAAGGTAAGAAAGTCCATATTTGAAAAGAAATGAGACCTCCAGGTTTGTTTTTTTATTCATTTCACCCCCAAGTAAGGTAAGAAAGTCCATATTTAAGAAAGAAATGAGACTCCAGTTTATTTTTATTCTGTTTCTAAGTAATGTAAGGAAAGTCCATATTTAAGAAAGAAATGAGACCTCCAGTTTATTTACACATTGTTTCTACCACAAAGCTAAGGTAAGAAAGTCCATATTTAAGAAAGAAATGAGACTCCAGTTTATTTTTATTCATTTATTTTAGTAAGGTAAGAAAGTCCATGTTTAGAAGAAATGAGACTCAGTTTGCCTTTTTATTCAATTTCACCAGGCTAAGGTAAAGTCATATTTAAGAAAGAAATGGGGCCTCCAGTTGTTTTTATTAATTTCACCCCAAGTAAGGTAAGAAAGTCCATATTTAAGAAAGAAATGAGACTCCAGTTTATTTTATTCATTTCACCCCAAGTAAGGTGAAAAGTCCATATTTGAAAAAGTAAGGAGCCTCCCAGTTTATTTTTATTCATTTCACCCCAAATGGAGTAGAAGAGTCCATATTTAAGAAAAGAAATGAGACTCCAGTTTGTTTTTGTTCATTTACTATGTAAGGTAAGAAAAGTCCTGCTAAGAAAGAAATGAGACTCCGGATTTATTTTTATTCATTTACCCCAAGTAAGGTAAGAAAGTCCATATTTAGAAAGAAATGAGACTCCAGTTTATTTTTAATTCATTTCACCCCAAATGAAATCTAAGAAAGTCCATATTTAAGAAGAAATGGAGCTCTTAATTTATTTTTTTATTCATTTCACCCCAAGTAAGGTAAGAAAGTCCATATTTAAGAAAGAAATGAGACCTCCAGTTTATTTTTCCTTCATTTCTATGGTAAGGTAAGAAAGTCCATATTTAAGAAAGAAATGAGACTCCAGTTTATTTTTAATTCATTTCCCCCAAAGTAAGGTAAGAAAGTCCATATTTAAGAAGAAATGAGACTCCAGACTTATTTTTGTTGTTTCACCCCAAGTAAGGTAAGAAAGTCCATATTTAAGAAAGAAATGGAGACTCCAGTTTATTTTTTAATTCTAAAACTTTCACCCAAGTAAGGCAAGAAAAGTCCATATTTAAGAAAGAAATGAGACCTCAGTTATTTTTATTCATTTCACCCCAAGTAAGATGAAAGTCCCTGCCCAGAAAAAAGTAAGACTCAGTTTATTTTTAATTCATTTCACCCCAAGTAAAGGGTAAGAAAGTCCTGCTTAAGAAAATAAGACTCCAGTTTATTTTTTATTCATTTCACCCCAAATAAGGTAAGAAAGTCCATATTTAAGAAAGAAATGAGACTCCAGATTCTTTTTAATCCCATTTCACCAGTAAGGTAAGAAAGTCCATATTTAAGAAAATGAGACCTCCAGTTTATTTTTTTATTCATTTCACACCAAGTAAGGTAAGAAAGTCCATATTTAGAAAAATAGAGCTCAGTTTGAGCACTAGTTGTTTCACACAAAGTAAGGCCAAGAAAGTCCATATTTAGAAAGGCCAGGCTCAGTTTATTTTTTATTCATTTCACCCCAAGTAAGGTAAGAAAAGTCCATATTTAAGAAAGAAATGAGACTCCAGTTTATTTTTAATTCATTTCACCCCAAGTAAGTTAAAAAAGTCCATATTTAAGAAAACAATGAGACCTCAGTTTATTTTTATTCATTTCTTCCCAAATGTAAATTGAAAAGGGTCCATATTTAAGAAAGAAATGAGACTCCATTTGTTTTATTCTTCTGCACCCCAAGTAAGGTAAGAAAGTCCATATTTGAAAAATGGGGCTCTTTTATTTTTATTCATTTCACCCAAGAAGTAAGGTAAGAAAGTCCATATTTAAGAAAGAAATGAGACTCCAGTTTATTTTTATTCATTTCACCCCTACAATGAGGTAAAAGAAAATCTGTGTTTGAAAAGAAATGAGACTCAGTTCTTTTTTTGTTCATTTTCACCCCAAGTAAGGTAAGAAAATTCATGTTGAAAATGAGACCTCAGTTTATTTTTATTCATTTCACCCACAAGTAAGGTAAGAAAGTCCATATTTAAGAAAGAAATGAGACCTCCAGTTTATTTTTATTCATTTCACCCCAAGCTGGTAAGAAAGTTCCATATTTAAGAAAAGCTAGACTCCAGTTTATTTTTATTCATTTCACCCCAAGTAAGGTAGAAAATCCGCTGTTTAAGAAAATGAGACTCCAGTTTATTTTCCTTCATTTCACCCCAAGTAAGGTAAGAGAACTCCATATTTAAGAAAATGAGACTCCAGTTTATTTTTATTCATTTCACCCCAAAATGTAAGGTAAAAGAAAGTCCATATTTAAGAAAAATAGAGACTCCAGTTTATTTTTTATTCATTTCACCCCAAATGAGTAAGAAAATCCATATTTGAAAAATGAACTCCAGTTTATTTTTATTCATTTCACCCCAAGTAAGGTAAGAAAGTCCATATTTAAGAAAGAAATGAGACCTCCAGTTTATTTTTATTCATTCCACCCAAGTGATGCGAATGCAAGAAAGTCCATATTTAAGAAAATGAGACCTCAAGTTTATTTTTTATTCATTTCACACCCCAAGTAAGGTAAGAAGAGTCCATATTTAAGAAAGAAATGAGACTCAGTTCCTTTTATTCATTTCACCACAAGTAAGGTAAGAAAATCCATGTTTAAGAAAGAAATGAGACTCCAGTTTATTTTTTTTTATTCGTTTCATTTCAAATAAGGTAGAAAGTCCATATTTAAAGAAGAAAATGAGACTCCAGTTTATTTTTAAATTCATTTCACCCCAAGTAAAGGTAGAAGAAATTCTTCAAGAAAGAGCTGGGCTCAGTTTATTTTGTTCATTTAAAGTAAGGTAAGAAAAATCCATGTTTAAGAAAAATGAGACTCCAGTTTGTTTTTATTCATTTCACCCCAAGTAAGGTGAAAAGTCCATATTTAAGAAAAGAAATGAGACCTCCGGATTTTATTTTTATTCATTTCACCCCAAGTAAGGTAAAGAGTCCATATTTAAGAAAAGAAATAGAGACCTCAGTTTAATTTTTTATTCATTTCACCCAAGTAAGGTAAGAAAAGTCCATATTTAAGAAAATAAGACTCCAGTTTATTTTTATTCATTTCACCCAAGTAAGGTAAGAAAGTCCATATTTAAGAAAGAAATGAGACCTCAGTTTATTTTTTTATTCATTTCACCCCAAGTAAGGTGAGGAGTCATATTTAAGAAAAGAAATGAGACTCCAGTTTATTTTTTGTAATTTCACCTGATGATTAAGAAAAGTCCATGTTTAAGAAAGAAATGAGACCTCCATTTTATTTTTATTCATTTCACCCAAGTAAGGTAAGAAAGTCCATATTTAGAAAATGAGACCTCCAGTTTCATTTTTATTCTTTCACCCCAAGTAAAATGTGAAAAGTCCCCATATTTAAGAGAAAACAGAACTCCAGTTTATTTTTATTCATTTCACCTGATAGATGAAAGTCCATGTTTAAGAAAAGCTGGAACCTCCGGTTGTTTTTATTCATTTCACCCCAAGTAAGGTAAGAAAGTCCATATTTAGAAAGAAATGAGACTCCAGTTTATTTTTTTTATTCATTTCACCCCAAGTAAGGTAAAAGTCCATATTTAAAGAAAGAAATGAGACCTCCAGTTTATTTTTATTCATTTCACCCCAAGTAAGTTAAGAAAGTCCATATTTAAGAAAGAAATGAGACCTCAGTTGTTTTATTCATTTCACCCCAAATAAGGTAAGAAAGTCCATATTTAAGAAAGAAATGAGACTCCAGTTTATTTTTTATTCATTTCACCCCAAGTAAGGTAAGAAGTCCATATTTAAGAAAGAAATGAGACTCCAGTTTATTTTTTATTCATTTCCACCCCAAGTAAGGTAAGAAAATCCATGTTTAAGAAAGAAATGAGACTCCAGTTTATTTTTTATTCATTTCACCCCAAGTAAGGTAAGAAAGTCCATATTTTGAAAAGAAATGAGACCTCCAGTTTATTTTTATTCATTTTCACCAAGTAAGGTAAGAGTCATATTTAGAAAAAATGAGACCTCCAGTTTATTTTTATTCATTTCACCCCAAGTAAGGTAAGAAAGTCCATATTTAAGAAAAGTAGACCCTCAGTTTATTTTTAATTGTTTTCACTGATAAGACAGAAAAGTCCATATTTAAGAAAGAAATGAGACTCCAGTTTATTTTTATTCATTTCACCCCAAGTAAGGTAAGAAAGTCCATATTTAAGAAAGAAATGAGACCTCAGTTTATTTTTTATTCATTTCACCCCAAGTAAGGTAAGAAAGTCCATATTTAAGAAAGAAATGAGACTCCAGTTTTATTGCATAAATTTCACCCCAAGTGAGTAAGAAAGTCCATATTTAAGAAAGAAATGAGACCTCAGTTCTGACTTTTATTCATTTCACCCCAAGTAAGGTAAGAAAGTCCATATTTAAGAAAGAAATGAACCTCCAGTTTATTTTTTATTCATTTCACCCCAAGTAAGGTAATCACCATATTTAAGAAAATGAGACTCAGTTTTATTTTTTATTCATTTCACCCCAAGTAAGGTAAGAAAGTCCATATTTAAGAAAGAAATGAGACCTCCAGTTTATTTTTTATTCATTTCACCCAAGTAAGGTAAGAAAGTCCATATTTAAGAAAGAAATGAGACTCAGTTTATTTTTATTCATTTCACCCCAAGTAAGGTAGAAAGTCCATATTTAAGAAATAGAGACCTCCAGTTTATTTTTTATTCATTTCACCCCAAGTAAGTTAAGAAAGTCCATATTTACAAGAAAATGAGACCTCCAGTTTATTTTTTATTCATTTCACCCCATGTAAGGTAAGAAAGTCCATATTTAAGAAAATGGGCTCAATTTTTATTTTTTTATTCATTTCACCCCAAGTAAAGGTAAGAAAGTCCATATTTAAGAAAGAAATGAGACTCCAGTTTATTTTTAATTCATTTCACCCCAAGTAAGGTAAGAAAGTCCATATTTAAAGAAGAAAATGAGACCTCCAGTTTATTTTTTATTCATTTCTTTTAAAGTAAGGTAAGAAAGTCCATATTTAAGAAGAAATGAGACTCCAGTTTATTTTTATTCATTTCACCCCAAGTAAGATGCAGAAAATCCACTTGTTTAAGAAAGAAATGAGACTCAGTTTGTCACTTTATTCATTTCACCCCAAGTAAGGTAAGAAAGTCCATATTTAAGAAAGAAATGAGACTCCAGTTTATTTTAATTCATTTCACCCCAAGTAAGGTAAATTATATTTAAGAAAGAAATGAGACTCCAGTTTATTTTTTATTCATTTCTTTTTAAATCAAGGTAAGAAAAATCCATGTTTAAGAAAGAAATGAGACTCCAGTTTATTTTTATTCATTTCACCCCAAGTAAGGTAAGAAAGTCCATATTTAAGAAAGAAATGAGACCTCCAGTTTATTTTTATTCATTTCACCCCAAGTAAGGTAAGAAAGTCCATATTTGAAAAGAAATGAGACCTCCAGTTTATTTTTATTCATTTCACCCCAAGTAAGGTAAGAAAGTCCATATTTAAAAGAAGAAATGAGACTCCAGTTTATTTTTTATTCATTTCACCCAAGTAAGGTAAGAAAGTCCATATTTAAGAAAGAAATGAGACCTCCAGTTTATTTTTTATTCATTTCACCCCAAGTAAATTAAGAAAGTCCATATTTAAAGAAGAAATGAGACTCAGTTTATTTTTTATAAATTTCACAAGTAAGATGCAAGAAAGTCCATATTTAAGAAAGAAATGAGACCTCAGTTTATTTTTTATTCATTTCACCCCAAGTAAAGGTACGAAGATCCATATTTAAGAAAAAAATGAGACCTCCAGTTTATTTTTTATTCATTTCACCCCAAGTAAGGTAAGAAAGTCCATGTTAGAAAGAAATGAGACTTCAGTTTTATTTTTTATTCATTTCACCCCAAGTAAGGTAAGAAAGTCCATATTTAAGAAAGAAAATGAGACCTCCCAGTTTATTTTTATTCATTTCACCCCAAGTAAGGTAAGAAAGTCCATATTGTTAGAAGAAATGAGACTCAGTTTGTTTTCTTCATTTTCACCCCAAGTAAGGTAAGAAAGTCCATATTTAGAAAATGGAGACCTCCAGTTTATTTTTTATTCATTTCACCCCAAGTAAGAGAAATTAAGAAAGTCCATATTTAAGAAAGAAATGAGACCTCCAGTTTATTTTTATTCATTTCACAAGTAAGGTAAGAAAGTCCATATTTAAGAAAGAAATGAGGCTCAGTTTACTAACTAACCTCACCCCAAGTAAGGTAAGAAAGTCCATATTTAAGAAAATGAGACTCAGTTTATTTTTTATTCATTTCACCCCAAGTAAGGTAGAAAGTCCATATTTAAGAAAGAAATGAGACTCCAGTTTATTTTTATTCATTTTCACCCCAAGTAAGGTAAGAAAGTCCATATTTAGAAAAGAAATGAGACCTCCAGTTTATTTTTATTCATTTCACCCCAAGTAAGGTAGAAAGTCCATATTTAAAGAGAAAAATGAGACTCAGTTTATTTTTATTCATTTCACCCCAAGTAGAGTAAGAAAGTCCATATTTAGAAAGAAATGAGACTCCAGTTTATTTTTTATTCATTTCACCCCAAGTAAAGGGTAAGAAAGTCATATTTAAGAAGAAAATGAGACCTCCAGTTTATTTTTATTCATTTCACCCCAAGTAAGGTAAAGTCCATATTTAAGAAAAGAAATGAGACTCCAGTTTATTTTTATTCATTTCACCCCAAGTAAGGTAAGAAAATCCATGTTTAGAAAGAAATGAGACTCCAGTTTATTTTTATTCATTTCACCCCAAGTAAGGTAAGAAAGTCCATATTTAAGAAAGAAATGAGACCTCAGTTTATTTTTTATTCATTTCACCCCAAGTAAGGTAAGAAAGTCCATATTTAAGAAAGAAATGAGACCTCAGTTTATTTTTATTCATTTCACCCCCAAGTAAGGTAAGAAAGTCCATATTTAGAAAGAGAAATGAGACTCCAGTTTATTTTTATTCATTTCACCCCAAGTAATGTAAGAAAGTCCATATTTAAGAAAGAAATGAGACCTCCATTTTATTTTTTATTCATTTTCACCCCAAGTAAGGTAAGAAAGTCCATATTTAAGAAAGAAAATGACTCAGTTTATTTTATTCATTTCACCCCAAGTAAGGTAAGAAAGTCCATATTTAAGAAAGAAATGAGACCTGGTAGCTTATTTTTTATCCATTTCACCCCCAAGTAAGGTAAGAAAAGTCCATATTTAAGAAAGAAATGAGACCTCCAGTTTATTTTTTATTCATTTCACCCTTAAGTAAGGTAAGAAAGTCCATATTTAAGAAAGAAATGAGACTCCAGTTTATTTTTATTCATTTCACCCCAAGTAAGGTAAGAAAGTCCATATTTAAGAAAGAAATGACCTCTCCATTTTATTTTATTCATTTCACCCAAGTAAGGTAAGAAAGTCCATATTTAAGAAAGAAATGAGACCTAGGTTTATTTTTTATTCATATTTCACCCCAAGTAAGGTAAGAAAGTCCATATTTAAGAAAGAAATGAGACTCCAGTTTATTTTTATTCATTTCAATCTCAAGTAAGGTAAGAAAGTCCATATTTAAGAAAGAAATGAGACTCCAGTTTATTTTTTATTCATTTCACCCCAAGTAAGGTAAGAAAGTCCATATTTAAGAAAGAAATGAGGACTCCAGTTTATTTTTTATTCATTTCACCCCAAGTAAGGTAAGAAAGTCCATATTTAAGAAAGAAATGAGACTCCAGCTTATTTTTATTCATTTCACCCCAGTCAGTTAAGAAAGTCCATATTTAAGAAAGAAATGAGACCTTCCAGTTTATTTTATTCATTTCACCCCAAGTAAGGTAAGAAAGTCCATATTTAAGAAAGAAATGAGACTCAGTTTATTTTTTATTCATTTTACCCCAAGTAAGGTAAGAAAGCATATTTAAGAAAGAAATGAGACTCTCCAGTTTATTTTTTATCTATTTGACCCCAAGTAAGTTAAGAAAGTCCATATTTAAGAAAGAAATGAGACCTCCAATTTATTTTTTAATTCATTTCACCCCAAGTAAGGTAAGAAAGTCCATATTTAAGAAAGAAATGAGACCTCCATTTTATTTTTTATTCATTTCACCCCAAGTAAGGTAAGAAAGTCCATATTTAAGAAAGAAATGAGACTCAGTTTATTTTTTATTCATTTCACCCCAAGTAAGGTAAGAAAGTCCATATTTAAGAAAGAAATGAGACCTCCAGTTTATTTTTTATTCATTTCAACCTCAAGTAAGCAAGAAAGTCCATATTTAAGAAAGAAATGAGACCTCCATTTTATTTTTTATTCATTTCACCCCAAGTGGTAAGAAAGTCCATATTTAAAAGAAATGAGACTCCAGTTTATTTTTTATTCATTTCACCCCAAGCAAGGTAAGAAAGTCCATATTTAAGAAAGAAATGAGACTCAGTTTATTTTTATTCATTTCACCCCAAGTAAGGGAAGAAAGTCCATATTTAAGAAAGAAATGAGACTCCAGTTTATTTTTTATTCATTTCACCCCAAGTAAGGTAAGAAAGTCCATATTTAAGAAAGAAATGAGACTCCAGTTTATTTTTTATTCATTTCACCCCAAGTAAGGTAAGAAAGTCCATATATTTTTTTGCCAAGTGTCAAATGAGACTCCAGTTTATTTTTATTCATTTCTACCCCAAGTAAGGTAAGAAAAGTCCATATTTAAGAAAGAAATGAGACTTTATTTATTTTTATACATTTCACCCCAAGTAAGGTAAGAAAGTCCATATTTAAGAAAGAAATGGAGACCTCCAGTTTATTTTTTATTCATTTCACCCCAAGTCAGGTAAGAAAGTCCATATTTAAGAAAGAAAATGAGACTCCAGTTTATTTTTTATTCATTTCACCCCTAAGTAAGGTAAGAAAGTCCATATTTAAGAAAGAAATGAGACTCCAGTTTATTTTTATTCATTTCACCCCAAGTAAGGTAAGAAAGTCCATATTTAAGAAAGAAATGAGACTCAGTTTATTTTTTATTCATTTCACCCTAAGTAAGGTAAGAAAAGTCCATATTTAAGAAAGAAATGAGACCTCCAGTTTATTTTTTATTCATTTCACCCTAAGTAAGGTAAGAAAGTCCATATTTAAGAAAGAAATGAGACTCCAGTTTATTTTATTCATTTTACCCTGGCAAGGTAAGAAAGTCCATATTTAAGAAAGAAATGAGACTCAGTTTATTTTTTATTCATTTCACCCCAAGTAAGGTAAGAAAGTCCATATTTAAGAAAGAAATGAGACTCAGTTTATTTTGTCTATTTCACCCTAAGTAAGCAAGAAAGTCCATATTTAAGAAAGAAATGAGACCTCCAGTTTATTTTTTATTCATTTCACCCCAAGTAAGGTAAGAAAACCATATTTAAGAAAGAAATGAGACTCCAGTTTATTTTATTCATTTCACCCTAAGTAAGGTAAGAAAAAATCCATGTTTAAGAAAGAAATGAGACTCCAGTTTATTTTTTTACTATTTCACCTCAAGTAAGGTAAGAAAGTCCATATTTAAGAAAGAAATGAGACTCAGTTTATTTTTTATTCATTTCACCCCAAGTAAGGTAAGAAAGTCCATATTTAAGAAAGAAATGAGACCTCCAGTTTATTTTTTATTCATTTCCTTGCTCCCAAGTAAGGTAAGAAAGTCCATATTTAAGAAAAAGAAATGAGACTCCAGCTTTATTTTATTCATTTCACCTCATGGTGTAAGAAAGTCCATATTTAAGAAAGAAATGACCTCCATTTTATTTTTTATTCATTTCACCCTAAGTAAGGTAAGAAAGTCCATATTTAAGAAAGAAATGAGACCTCCAGTTTATTTTTTATTCATTTCACCCTACAAGAAAGTCCATATTTAAGAAAGAAATGAGACCTCCAGTTTATTTTTTATTCATTTCACCGCAAGGTAAGAAAGTCCACATTTAAGAAAGAAATGTATGAGACTCCAGTTTATTTTTATTCATTTCACCCCAGTAAGGGTAAGTGAGTCCATATTTAAGAAAGAAATGAGACTCCAGTTTATTTTTTTATTCATTTCACCCCAAGTAAGGTAAGAAAGTTCATATTTAAGAAAGAAATGAGACTCTCCATTTTATTTTTTATTCATTTCACCCCAAGTAAGGTAAGAAAGTCCATATTTAAGAAAAAGAAATGAGACTCCAGTTTATTTTTTATTCATTTACCCCAAGTAAGGTAAGAAAGTCCATATTTAAGAAAGAAATGAACACCTACTATTTTTTTATTCATTTCACCCCAAGTAAGGTAAGAAAGTCCATATTTAAGAAAGAAATGAGATCAGTTTATTTTTTATTCATTTAATCTCTAAGTATATGGTAAAGTCCATATTTAAGAAAGAAATGACTCTAGGCCATTTTTTATTCATTTCACCCCAAGTAAGGTAAAGTCCATATTTAAGAAAGAAATGAGACCTCCAGTTTATTTTATTCATTTCCACCCCAAGTAAGGTAAGAAAGTCCATATTTAAGAAAGAAATGAGACTCCAGTTTATTTTTTATCTTACTTCACCCCAAGGTAAGGTAAGAAAAGTCCATATTTAAGAAAGAAATGAGACCTCCAGCTATTTTTTTATTTACTTCATCCCTAAGTAAGTAAGAAAGTCCAGATTAGAGAAAAGAAATGAGACTCCAGTTTATTTTTTATTCATTTCAATTCAAGTAAGGTAAGAAAGTCCATATTTAAGAAAGAAATGAGACCTCCAGTTTATTTTTTATTCATTTCACCCCAAGTAAGGTAAGAAAGTCCATATTTAAGAAAGAAATGTGACCTCCACTTTATTTTTTATTCATTTCACCCCAAGTAAGGTAAGAAAGTCCATATTTAAGAAAGAAATGAGACCTCCAGTTTATTTTTTATTCATTTCACCCCAAGTAAGGTAAGAAAGTCCATATTTAAGAAAGAAATGAGACTCCAGTTTATTTTTTATTCATTTCACCCCAAGTAAGGTAAGAAAGTCCATATTTAAGAAAGAAATGAGACCTCCAGTTTATTTTTTATTCATTTCACCCCAAGTAATGTAAGAAAGTCCATATTTAAGAAAGAAATGAGACCTCCAGTTTATTTTTTATTCATTTCACCCCAAGTAAGGTAAGAAAGTCCATATTTAAGAAAGAAATGAGACTCCAGTTTATTTTTTATTCATTTCACCCCAAGTAAGGTAAGAAAGTCCATATTTAAGAAAGAAATGAGACCTCCAGTTTATTTTTATTCATTTCACCCCAAGTAAGGTAAGAAAGTCCATATTTAAGAAAGAACTGAGACTCCAGTTTATTTTTTATTCATTTCACCCCAAGTAAGGTAAGAAAGTCCATATTTAAGAAAGAAATGAGACTCCAGTTTATTTTTTATTCATTTCACCCCAAGTAAGGTAAGAAAGTCCATATTTAAGAAAGAAATGAGACTCCAGTTTATTTTTTATTCATTTCACCCCAAGTAAGGTAAGAAAGTCCATATTTAAGAAAGAAATGAGACTCCAGTTTATTTTTTATTCATTTCACCCCAAGTAAGGTAAGAAAGTCCATATTTAAGAAAGAAATGAGACCTCCAGTTTATTTTTTATTCATTTCACCCCAAGTCAGGTAAGAAAGTCCATATTTAAGAAAGAAATGAGACTCCAGTTTATTTTTTATTCATTTCACCCCAAGTAAGGTAAGAAAGTCCATATTTAAGAAAGAAATGAGACTCCAGTTTATTTTTTATTCATTTCACCCCAAGTAAGGTAAGAAAGTCCATATTTAAGAAAGAAATGAGACCTCCAGTTTATTTTTTATTCATTTCACCCCAAGTAAGGTAAGAAAGTCCATATTTAAGAAAGAAATGAGACTCCAGTTTATTTTTTATTCATTTCACCCCAAGTAAGGTAAGAAAGTCCATATTTAAGAAAGAAATGAGACTCCAGTTTATTTTTTATTCATTTCACCCCAAGTAAGGTAAGAAAGTCCATATTTAAGAAAGAAATGAGACTCCAGTTTATTTTTTATTCATTTCACCCCAAGTAAGGTAAGAAAGTCCATATTTAAGAAAGAAATGAGACCTCCAGTTTATTTTTTATTCATTTCACCCCAAGTAAGGTAAGAAAGTCCATATTTAAGAAAGAAATGAGACTCCAGTTTATTTTTTATTCATTTCACCCCAAGTAAGGTAAGAAAGTCCATATTTAAGAAAGAAATGAGACCTCCAGTTTATTTTTTATTCATTTCACCCCAAGTAAGGTAAGAATGTCCATATTTAAGAAAGAAATGAGACTCCAGTTTATTTTTTATTCATTTCACCCCAAGTAAGGTAAGAAAGTCCATATTTAAGAAAGAAATGAGACTCCAGTTTATTTTTTATTCATTTCACCCCAAGTAAGGTAAGAAAGTCCATATTTAAGAAAGAAATGAGACCTCCAGTTTATTTTTTATTCATTTCACCCCAAGTAAGGTAAGAAAGTCCATATTTAAGAAAGAAATGAGACCTCCAGTTTATTTTTTATTCATTTCACCCCAAGTAAGGTAAGAAAGTCCATATTTAAGAAAGAAATGAGACTCCAGTTTATTTTTTATTCATTTCTCCCCAAGTAAGGTAAGAAAGTCCATATTTAAGAAAGAAATGAGACTCCAGTTTATTTTTTATTCATTTCACCCCAAGTAAGGTAAGAAAGTCCATATTTAAGAAAGAAATGAGACTCCAGTTTATTTTTTATTCATTTCACCCCAAGTAAGGTAAGAAAGTCCATATTTAAGAAAGAAATGAGACTCCAGTTTATTTTTTATTCATTTCACCCCAAGTAAGGTAAGAAAGTCCATATTTAAGAAAGAAATGAGACTCCAGTTTATTTTTTATTCATTTCACCCCAAGTAAGGTAAGAAAGTCCATATTTAAGAAAGAAATGAGACCTCCAGTTTATTTTTTATTCATTTCACCCCAAGTAAGGTAAGAAAGTTCATATTTAAGAAAGAAATGGGACCACCAGTTTATTTTTTATTCATTTCACCCCAAGTAAGGTAAGAAAGTCCATATTTAAGAAAGAAATGAGACTCCAGTTTATTTTTTATTCATTTCACCCCAAGTAAGGTAAGAAAGTCCATATTTAAGAAAGAAATGAGACTCCAGTTTATTTTTTATTCATTTCACCCCAAGTAAGGTAATAAACGTGCAAAAGCTGACTGAGAGTAAATAATAAGAAAAAAGAAATTAAAAGTACCATTAAGTTGTAAAAACAATAAAAGCAAAATCCAAGAAGAGAGAAGATAACGATTAAAATTGCATTTAAATTTTTGAAGATCAACGTTGACTGGGAAGAAAGAAGCTCAAAGAGAGTTCCACAAGGGAGAGAAGAAACTGTTAGCATAGGACGTTTTTTATAATCATATCACCCCAGGTAAGGCAGTTTACTGCCACTGGTGTACAGGAGGTTACATAGGAAAAAAGTTATGAGAAAGAGTGACAGTTTACAGGGCGTGTCAGGAAGTTTGAAAGAAAAGAGTTAAAATACTGAGAGTGTAGTGGATGGAGAAAAGAGCATGAGAGAGAGGATGCAAGTTAGCAAGATAAGAGATGATTATTGACTTTACACTTAAACTCCTGAAGATTGTAGCTGTCGGGGAAGTAAGTAAACGGAAGGGAATTTCATAGGCAGGAAATGCGAGAAAAGAAGCTAGGAAGTAGATTTTGTGTTTACATTTTATTCGTTTCACGGTAAAAGGTTTGGATCTAGTTGCTAATCTTGTGGTTCGAATAAATTCATATATAGAGGGCACCAGTGAGCTAAGTTTATCTGAACAGAAGCCGTGAAAGTATTTGTAGAAGACACACAGAAGTTACGTTGCGACTGTGAGAAAGTGACTATCTGAGCTACCAGGTCAAGATCGGTCACATTACAGATTCTCCGATGGATTTTGTCAACAACTTCTCGGTGGATAGGAGGGGCATCAGATGTGGCAGCAGTATTCAATACAAGGGCGGATGGTAGATTTATATATTTGCAGGATGGTTTTAGGCGGAGATAACTTCCTGGCCCAACACAGTGAACCAACTTTCATAGCAGCGAATCATATGAGAAGATGAAAACATTATTAAAGAGAGAGAACAATAAACAACGGCAATTAAGAAGACAGAAGATAATGATTAACATTTCACATGCGAGAAGTGCGACAAAATAAACTATTTGCATGAACAGGGATCCAAGCCTTGTCAAATGCTTCAAGATAAGGAAAGTTACAGATGTTCTAGAATATGCCTGGCGCATTTACAAGCAGAAATTTGAAAACAATGAGCCCTAATCATTTCAAACGAATCAACTAATGGTGGACAGTGATATTGTTTTACTTCCTGATACAAATTTAGGGAGGTCTTGAACAGATAGAAAGATATAAATAGATTTACATAGATAGATAGATAGATAGATAGATAGATAGATAGATAGATAGAAAGAAAGAAAGAAAGAAAGAAAGAAAGATAGATAGATAGATAGATAGATAGATAGATAGATAGATAGATAGAAATAGAAATAGATTTAGATAGGTATATAGATAGATAAGACCAAACTGAGATAGATAGATAGATAGATAGATAGATAGATAGATAGATAGATAGATAGATAGAAACAGATTTACATAGATAGATAAGAACAAACTGAGATAGATAGATAGATAGATAGATAGATAGATAGATAGATAGAGAAAGAAAGAAAGAAAGAAAAAAGAAAGAAAGATAGATAGATAGATAGATAGACAGATAGATAGATAGATAGAAAGAAATAGATTTAGATAGGTATATAGATAGATAAGACCAAACTGAGATAGATAGATAGATAGATAGATAGATAGATAGATAAATAGATAGATAGATAGATAGATAGATAGATAGATAGATAGATAGATAGATAGATAGAAACAGATTTACATAGATAGATAAGAACAAACTGAGATAGATAGATAGATAGATAGATAGATAGATAGATAGATAGAAAGAAAGAAAGAAAGAAAGATAGATAGATAGATAGATAGATAGATAGATAGATAGATAGATAGATAGATATTACTTATATTATTAAGATTTTGGCTAATAATGATCTTGGACAAGAACTCACTATCCTTCACTAAATATTCCAACGAATCAAAATATACCTTTATAAAACAGAATGAATTATCTGGAATTAAAATAAAAGAAGTCATGGTACATATTCTGAATCGATCATAAAAACTCAGAATTTTGGAATTAGTAAATAATGAGCACTTCAGTAGCATGGTCTTAACAAATTTAGTATAGGAGAAAAGAAATTGTGCATAGAATAGACTTTGCGAGAGATAGTTTCGCATTATACCGCAAATAGCTACAAAACCGAAACATTAAGCTGAAACTCTAGTCATATTATTTAAATAGTCTCGTCAGTTCAAGACATTCACGTAGATGTAATGCATTACGACAAACCCGAAATATCAATATTTAAAATGACTTTAATAAAGTGAAGACTGTGTATCTGGGTGAAAACCGTTCTACTACTCAAATTTCGATGGCGTCACTTACTGTTACATTTACATACTGAAACCCATTGACTTCTAGCACGTTAGTGTATCATATCTCTGCCTATCCAAGTGCGTGTTTTTGTACGCGTATTCTTAATTAGATATGAGGAAACGGATTTTCAATCATCTTATATCATCAGACAGTCGAAAATAGCTTACATGCCATGACTTAACGAAAGTTTTTCTGATGCCACACCGATAGTAACAAATTGTCAAGACAGAATCAGTGGCAGAACAAATGCAGTAATTTATTGGAGAACAGACTTAAAAGCGCCAATGGATTAAAAAGCAGCTCGTCTGTTTTCTGCCCTGAAAATAAGCTTTCAAACAACAGGTTTTTGTTTGCATACAGACAGATATACACAGATAAATAGATAGATATGAACAGGAATAGATTCATAAATAGATAGATAGAAAGAGGGGAAGAGAGAGTGAGACAGATAAGAACACACACACACACACACACACACACACACACACACACACACACACATATACACTACCAGCCATAACTATTAGGCCACTACACTGTTTTAAAAGATGATGTATTTCATACATTTTTAGTATTTAATGCCAAGTGAGGAATTATAAATGAAAATACATGGTTCTTTTGTTAATACTGCACAATAACATGTGCATCAAATGAATTTATGAATATTTAATAATTGCCTATATTGCAGTTTCATCAATGAAAGAATGAAGAAAATTTAGGGTGATTTGGACGAGTTCATCTTTGCTTCCATGCCTTGTAAAATTTTGCAAAGTAATAATAACAAAAGGACCATTCTACTTTTATTTAAAATTATCCACTTAACTATAAATACTAGTAATAGTATGAAATAGGTCATTTCTTTTAAAACACTAGGGATGCCTAATGATTATGGCCGGTAGTATATATATATATATATATATATATATATACATAAACACATAAAGAATCACAAGATAGCCAAAACCCCTGACGAGCCGTTGTGTGAAACCGCGGTAGGTTTTGGCTATCTTGTGATTCTTTATGTGTCTTTGCTCTACTTTTGCTTTTCATTTGTACTTTTGCATTTGTTTGTATTTGTATCGAGCACTTTTTCTTCTTTTTTTGTGGTTGGTTCCGTTTGGGTTTTTTTTCTTTACTGCGGAGTATAGTATGTCTTGTCTTTATTCCGCGGATTTCTTTTTTTCCCCCCTCTTATCCAACGCCTTAGTGCGACGGATGTTAACGGAATTAGATTCTGTCGGTTATTCGTTTTTCTTGAAGTTTATCTTTGTATAAAGTTAGGATTTAGATACTTACAGAGTCTGGTTAGTTATTATTTTGAATATATATATATATATATATATATATATATATATATAGAAACGATCATCTTTAGGCATGCTATATTTATGTGTTAAAGTTTTCAATATCAGGAATAGGTATGTAAATAAAAATGTGTACATTGAGTCCAACACCCATAAGAGACAGCCCGTTTCATGCTAAACGCAGTAAAACCTAACAACTGCGTATAGCAAGAAACAGGCTGTCGCTTCTGAGTTGTTCACTTGGATAGATAGATAGATAGATAGATAGATAGATAGATAGATAGATAGATAGATGGCTGAGAAAGACAAGATAGATAGATAGATAGATAGATAGATAGATAGATAGATAGATAGATAGATAGATAGATAGATAGATAAAAAGATTTTGATAGATAGATAGATTTCTTTTTTTAATCGTTTCACCCCAATCAAGGCGGTACCGTCACTGATGTGCAGGGAGCTACATTAGCGGGTATAGGTTAAGGCAAGGAGTGACTCAAGTGTAAAACGAATCAGTAACAGAGGGTGTCAGAGAAAGTTCAAGAGAAGAATGGGAGCACAGGAGTGAAGACAGTTGTGAAGTTGGAGAGAAAGGAGAAGAACAATATATACGGGGTGATGTAGAAAGGACTGGAGTCAAGTAGATAAGAGACTGGAACTGACATTGCATTTAAATTCTTGGAGGTTGTAGCTCTCAGGAAAGCAAGTATGCAAAAAGGAGTTCCACAAGCGGGATGTGCGAGAAAAGAAGCTGAGGAGTAAAATTGTCGGCTGCATTTGGTTCATCTAACTGTAAATGGGTAGGACCTTGTTGCCAGTCTAGTTGCAAGAGTAAATTGTTGTTGTGGGGCGCATATATATATATATATATATATATATATATATATATATAAACTTATTTATGAATGGAACTTTGTCTGTGTGTATGTATCTGTGTGTGTGTCCGTTACCTATAGACTCCGAAACGGCTTAACCATTTTTCTTAAGAATTTACACAGTTGTACTATAAGCGTCTGCCAGTGTTCTTAGCTAGGTTTTGTGTCGAGGTACCCCAGATAAACATTGAACATTGATAATCGAAAGAAATAGGGTTATGGAAGGATTGGTCCGATTTTAATCAAATTTGATACACACATAGACAAAGACATGAGAAATGATATTCAAAAGCTTCAAGGTTGAAGTGCTTAGAATCGTGCAAAAATCGATATTATATATATATATATATATATATATATATATATATATAAGGCAATATGCTTGTGTGTGTGTCTGTTTATCTGTCTGTATACAAATCCACAATTTTTATCCGATTCTTACCAAAGTTCACACAAATATTCTTTAGGTTGAGTCTGAGCTCCCGGACCATGGACTAATTTTAAAGCTTTCATTACACCCGAGCAATACCGGGCTATACTGCTAGTAGATAGATAGATAGATAGATAGATAGATAGATAGATAGATAGATAGATAGATAGATAGATATGAACAGACTTAGATAGATAGTTGATTTTCTAAGCGCCACTTAGATCTGGCACAAGACCGAAAGTAGTATTTCTCAGTGGGGATCAAACTCACTACGCAGTTGCAACCGGTTTTAGTGAGACAAGTTTGCTGCAGAGGTGCTAGTCGTCAGTCTAGTTGCACGAGTAAATTCTTGTGGTGGGTGAACAGATAGATAGATAGATAGATAGATAGATAGATAGATAGATAGATAGATATGAACAGACCGAGATAGATAGATAGATAGATAGATAGATAGATAGATAGATAGATAGATAGATAGATAGATAGATATGAACAGACCGGGATAGATAGATAGATAGATAGATAGATAGATAGATAGATAGATAGATAGGTATGAACAGACCGGGATAGATAGATAGATAGTTAGATATGAACAGACCGATATAGATAGATAGATAGATAGATAGATAGATAGATAGATAGATAGATATGAACAGACCGGGATAGATAGATAGATAGATAGATAGATAGATAGATAGATAGATAGATAGATAGATAGATATGAACACACCGAGATAGATAGATAGATAGATAGATAGATAGATAGATAGATAGATAGATAGATAGATGTGAAAAGAATAAGAAAGAATGGGACATGACCACATATGTAACGTAAGCTGTTATGGTTGTAGTGGCATAACTTGTACACACACTTTCCGTTCGAATCTCTATTTCTTTTAAAATTCTGCTTAATTTCGCATTTCATTTTATTAAAGCTGCTTGTTGTGTGCTGGATGTTGAAACGTTTCTTTTCTTGGCCCAGTGTAAGGCATCCAGTTTCTCGTAATCAAAATGCATTTAGCTTGAATAAATAAGCCTGAAATCTGAGAAACTTTCGAACAAAGTAACTAAGAAATGTCTCCATGCAGATAAATATTTTATTTGTACGGATTATGAAAACGGCTAAGGAAAGTAATCACTTATAAATCTACAAACTTAAAGTCATTTACACCTCTACCAAAAACATATGGTGCAGCGCTTACCAAAATAAATGCACAAAGAATATATAAATAGATCAACATAGGCTATTATTTCAAGATCCTATTGAAGCAAGACTATCAGATCACATGACACATAAAGGTATCTGAGTATCCCACATAAAAGTGTGACATACTGCCGCTGGCTTTTTGGGCAAACAACAATAACCTTGACAGACAACACGGAACACGTATATATAAAAACATAATCTCATATTTTGTTCTATATCGATGACGCTTCTGTGGAGCAGGCGGGCAGCCGAAGAGAGTCGCGCATATACAAGTGAGCCATCGGAGAAATGTTAGCCAGTCTCCGCTTTTTCAGCCAGTGTGGATCTCTCTCTTCTTTCTGTTTTCAGTAAAAAATCCCAGACTCTTATAACCTCAAAATTCCTTCGCATTTTTGCTTTTTTTCAGGTTGTCGCTTAAATTACGTCATCTCCAGCCAGATACATCTGTCAATCATCTTCGCTGGCTATCACCTTTCAAGCAGAATGTCGCCTGTGTTTCTGCTTTTGATGTTGCATCCCGCCGCCAGCATGTATGACTGGAATATACTTGTTAATCATATCTTTGCTGGCTATCGCATGTTTCTACCTTTGTTGTCCCAATTATACCATCCTCGGCTAGATATAATTTTCAATCATATCTTTGCCTTTCAAAATAATATATTAAAACGTCTTGAACAAATAAAACTGAAATTTAATAATATAGCTTCAAACAACTGGTTAATTGAACATTTATTCTGCTCGAGATGTAATTTTATCTAAATGGAGATAAGTATTTTATTGGTAGAGATTATTAAAACGGCTATGGGTTAGTAATTACTTATAAATTTACTAATTTACGCTGATTTACACTTCCAGTCATAATTATTAGCGCAACTCAGTTTTTTAAAAAATGATTTATTTCATACTATTCTTTAGTATTTATTACCAAGTGAATACTTCTAAATGAACATAGAATGGGTCTTTTGTTAATATTTCACAATAACATGAACATCAAATGAATTTATAAATATTTAATAATTACCTATATTGCAGTTTCATCCATAAAAGAATGAAAAAAATTTAGGGTGATTCGGACGAGTTCATCTTTGCTTCCTTGTCTTGTAAAATTTTGCAACGTAATAATAACAAAAGGACCATTCTATTTTCATTTAGAATTATCTACTTAACAATAAATACTAAAAATAGTATGAAATACATCATTTTTTTTAAAACTGGGGTGGCCTAATAATTATGGCCGGTCGTGTATGTCCCTTCCCACTACACTAAGCAGGACATACAATAATAAATACATATGAAATATATAAAATAAAACTGGTATAATATAAATCGCTTTTTATTCAATATCTGTTCATGTTAAAATTTTTATGCTTTTCATATGACTTTGAAATGAAAACATATCTCAAAAGAAAAACATTAATAATGGAACTACAAAGATGGCGACGACAAAACATATTTCAAGATCCTGTTGAAGGAAGGCAATTACATCACATGAAAATATCTGAGTATGTCACATGAAAATTTTGAATAATTAAAACTTAAATTTTAGGAAGTTATTAATGAAACTGATTAATTACAGTTTATTTTGCTCGGGAAAAATATTGCCTAAATGCAGATACATATGTTATTTGTTTGGATCAAATTTGTATAGATTAATAAGTTTACGTATAATTACTTTTCATAGTCATTTTAATAATGATGAGAAATAATTACTCATAAAATTACTAATTTACGTTGATTTACGATCCTTCCCACTACATACGAGACAGGAAACATTGATAATTCTAAAATGGCTGGACCGCTGATGGGAAATGTTATCTTTAATGGTTTTGACCTAGTGTATGCGTGTGACCTTTAGGCTTCTAAATAAATGTATTCGTGTGTATAGTGTAAAAAAGCTTTTATGTGTCCAATATACATATATACAAGAGATACAAAGATACTGTTATTATGTTGATTGAAACACCACTAGAGATGCAATTATATTTTCCAGGGATATTCATCAGTGCCTAATATGTAAATTGATATTAACTGAGGCGCATCCGTCAGTAGTGATAAAAAATTCATTTAACTACTCAGGTATCCAACTACCTCCCAACGAAAGATTTGATCAAATACGCCTGCAACCTATACCAGTGCAAGGACTGAGCAATTATAATGTTCATTTCGCTCGGAACTATTTTTTCTAATTACATATATATATTTATTATTCATATAGATTATTCAGACGATTAAGGAAAAAATTACTGATTAATTTACGAACTTATGTTGCTTTACCTCCCTTCTAGCTACAGATGAGTTAGGAAAAATATAATATGGACATTGAAAATTATTTTATAGATTGATAGTATTAATATTTTTTTCTTTATTTCAATATACTAATATTGGATATCTATTTTAAAACCAGAGACAAGGGAAGTAATCATAGCTAAAATGTAGAAGGGTTTTTTATGACCAACCTCAGGTCGCGCAGTGTTTGAGCCAGAGAAATCAAACGCTGAAGATTACGCAGAAATAACGTACGCCATTAAAAGCCTATTCATCCTAAATAAGACCATCTTAAATGAGAAACTGATTTGCATAATTCAAGAACTTTATCCTGTTAAATCTGTTTTATATTTATTTGATAATAACTCTTTCTTTTAGCTTTTCTTTATAACTTTGTGTAGGGGTTTTAGCAATTACCTTTCTGTGTCTAGCATCAAATAAGTGTCATCGTATAATGAAGAGTTTTACAAAAACAGATTTTATTTTTTTAAATCAATTTACACCAAACAAGATAATAATGCAACTAAGATACAAATAACTTCTTGTAGTAAATGAAAATGAGAAGATTTGAGAGGAAACAGGAAACCCAATCCTAAACAGAAAACAAGGGATAAACTTCTACTCATGTTCAAAAGGCCGGGTCCACACTCTCCACCGGTTTTTCTTTTTTAGAGGATTTAAGGACAAAAGTCGAGAAAGGCAAAAGCTTTGAATTCTAAATTCCTTACACTCCAAATTTAAGTTAACATATTTATGTATATTCTGTATAAATAAGACTTAAATATTTTTAAAAAAATTTTGGATTAACTTGAGATACCTTTATATGCGCAAGTATCTTAAGGGCTAACTTTATGCTTCTATAATGCATGAAGGCATGATTGAGACCACGTTTTAGAGATGCATTACTCATTCCAGACTTCTTTCTTTAAATAGAGGAACATAAATGTATTGCGAAGAATGAAACTATTTTAAAATTTCGCTAACAGACCTTTTACAGACAGGACAATTGGTCTAGACTTGAAGTCTTTCCAAGTTCAAACTCTCATTCGTTTTTTTTATTATAAACTGTCAGCAAACTCTCGAGGTGTTATTGGATGCGAGGGCCCCGAAGACGTTCTGCGAATTACTTCATCGATTGTTGTTGCACAGTTTTCATTGTTCGCACCTTCAATAACATGTTGTCAATAATATAGGCGTATCCTTCAAATAAATGTTTTCTGCCTTCTCGTTCTGTCTTGACAAACTATGATGACAAATTAAAAAATATATTTTCAAGATAAAGTTCGCATCCAGTTTCTCATCCAGTTTCTTTTGTTTAGAATTTTCTTTCTAAAACTTTAAAGGGTCAGTAGCCCCGGGATTCATGCTTTTTTAGCATGAATCCCGGGGCTACTGACCCTTTAAAGTTTTGTGTTTGTTAATTAAGATTATCATCATGGTTCAATAATGTGAACAGTGATGAAGTGTTGGAAAGGATGGAAACGAAAAAGAAATTAATACTGAGCATCAGGAAGAGACGGCTAAAGCTCCTGGGACATGCTGTGAGGAAGGAGGGCTTAGAGAATTTGACACTAACAGGCCAGATAGATGGAAGGAGAGACGGGAAAATAGCGTGTAATATATTTGACTTGCTTAAGCTGATGGCAGAACGGAGGTGTAACAGGAGAAAAGCTTGTTAAGAGCGACCAGGAATAGGGAGACGTAAAAGGCCATGATCGCCTATGTCCTGAAAAGAAAAGGTATATCGAAGAAGAAGAAGATGATAACTTGGCTCAGCATGAGAAATCGGGGAGCCAAGTCCGAGTTCTAGTTGAATTCGTTACATTCATTGATGTGCAAATACCCTTAGGAAAGGTATTTATCAATCTCTCTCTAGCTATGGGTAAAATAGCAGGACATATTGGGTTCTAATGTTTTGGTAGGCAACTGGTATGCCGCAGAAAGTAATGGCAACCTAATACGGGAAAATCTTCTACCTAGTTAGTCATGGATCGAAAGAGACATGATCACCCAAGTGTGTATCACGTATGGCACTTAACTGACGATGACTATACCATTCAAAATTACATCTTGGCTTGTCATTTGTTTCTGTTGTTTATGCAATAAAAGGCCTAAGAGCCACTCATTGTAAAGAGTTCCTAAACAATGATGCTGTAAAACCGTTCAGTGAAGAATATATGTTAAGAGACTAAGTAGAATACATAACGTTGGGCTACCGATTTAAAGAAGTTAAAAATGTATATTTTTCTCATCAAAGTTTATCTTGCACATTTAAAATCTATCATTCGTTCGTGCATTGAATAATATTGCCATATTTGGTCTTGTGCGATAATTTTTGCTTCGAAAATATGTGTCATTCGGCAGGATTCCAACCTGTGACCCCCATCCCCATATGACACACATTTTCGTAACAAAGATTTGTCGTAAATAATCAGGCCGGTGTAAAAAATATATAATATTGTTTGATTATAACAGAATATCTACTTAAATACGAGTATCGGTCAAAAATGATGTTCAAACAAATCATTTGAAATTGTCGATTGTTTAATGACCATTTCGTTAATCTTCCTTATTTTCCGTAATATATATATATATATATATATATATATATATCCGAGTGAATAAGGAACGAGGAAAAATTTACAACGTCCAAAACATTAATTTAAACCAATGCTCGATATATAATATAGAGCTGTGAATATTTATTATAAATTATATTTTAGAACATGTACAAATTTTATATATATATCCACTACAAATTGTACATTTTGTTTCGACATTGGACTTCCAATGCCTCATCAGGTCGTGTGGAAAGGAATGGAAAACCTCTTTTCTCATATTTGGGAGTTGGGTGTGGGATGTTGGCGGGGGTTGGCGATAAGGGAATAAGTCTTGTAAATTGTCCGCTAGAATTTTTAAGAAAGTGGGGTAGGTAGGGGATATAGTTGATTCATGGAAGTGTGTTTTGTGACCCGCCTGTCTAACCTTTATTCTTTGGTTTTATTACAAGGGGAGAATGAGGCGGTGTAAAGGGTGGGAAAGGATGGGATGGGATCTATCTTTAATGTTTTTTTGTACAAATATAGAAAATTTTTGTAAAAATATAATTTATAATTTTTACATATATATATATATATATGCAAGTGTCATTAAAAA
This sequence comes from Ascarosepion bandense, assembly GCA_037127315.1. NCBI lineage: Eukaryota > Metazoa > Mollusca > Cephalopoda > Sepiida > Sepiidae > Ascarosepion > Ascarosepion bandense. The sequence continues at coordinate 1,226,295 of JBBBDQ010001662.1, read as the reverse complement.
TGACAAACAAGATATTATCATTAAGTTTTTATATAATTTTTCATATGTTCTTATGATTTTCTTCTTTTTCGAATTTTAAAAACATCAAAACACATGAAATATTACATAAAAACTTATTGATAATACCTTGTCTGTAATTTTTAAGGAAACCTGCATAAAAAAGATTGTTGCCCAAATAAACAATATATGCATATGTGTGTGTGTGTGTGTGTGTGTGTGTGTGTGTGTGTGTGTGTGTGTGTGCGTGTGTGTGTGTGTAGGATATTCCCTTAAAAGTTGCTTTCATTGTTCGTTATTTAAATGATATGCTGTGATATGGGAGACTTAGATGAATAAAATTAGGCTGGTACAGAATTTTAAATACATGGGAATGTGGATGAAGACAGAAAGTGAGACACTGAGAACCGAAGGCGAACATAAATTTGTAAATTAATCAGCAATCTTTTCCCTTAGTCGTCTGAATTTTTTCCCTAAGTCGAATTCTGTTATGGCGAAGGAAGCATTCCATGAACAGAGTAGAATATAGAGAGACAGAGAAATTTCAATATAAAGAAAGGAGAGAGTATTGAATTGCTGTCTGTTCTTCAATATGGCAGTGAATGATAAACAATTTCATCAAAGATGAAGGAGAGACCTGAAGCAACTGAAACCATGGTTCTACAGAAGGATGCTGAAAATATCATGGAGCGAACATGTGAGCAATGATGGGCTTTTGGCGAGGATGGAAACGAAAAAGAACCTAATACTTTGCATGGGAAAAAGGCAGCTAAAGTTCCTGGGACGTGTAATGAGGAAGGAGGGTTTCGAGATTCTGATACTCACAGGTCAAATAGAGGAAACGAGAGACAGGGGACAGCACGTAAAATAGTTGACGGGCTTGACCTAATAGATTGTGAAGTGGGATTTGGGTGTGGTAACAGGTGAAACGAGAAATCGGGGAGCCCAGTTCGAATTCCAGTTGAATTCCTTGCATTCACTTACGCGCAAATACCCTTGGGAAAGGTATTAATCCGTCTCTTAACCTCCATTTATGGGTTAAATAACAGGACAGATTAGGTTTTATAGTCTTGGCTGGCAACCAGTTTACCGCAGAAAGCAATGGCAACCTACTGCGGGATAATCCTCTGACCAGTCAGCCATGTTTCTTTCGAGACATGATCGCCAAAAATGTGTATCATGTATGACATTTAACTGAATGAACAGGTGAAAGGGATTCTAAGAGCCGCTATGGACATAAAAATGTGGAAGGCCATGACTGCCTACGTCCTGAAGGGACACAGAACATAGAAGCAGAACAAAATGAATCTTTGATCACTAAATTGATTGAGAGTCAGGTTACTTTACTGAAATTTAAATGTTACTAAATACTATCAGGACGAGTTTTTGATTTTTTTTTTTTTTTTTTTTGCTATTGCTTTTCTAGTGGAAACACTTACGTTCTGAAGGGACACAGAAGAAGGTGCAAAAAACGAAGAAAATAACACTATATTGTTGATCACGAATTGGATTTAGCGTCAGTTTACTTTATTGAAGCCATATTGTTTCTCATTTTACCAACCAATTTCTAGGCGTACTATTTTGTACTTTTTCTCTTATTTATTCTAGTGGGTTCGCCTAAGACTTGAAGGGACATGGAACATAGAAGAAGAAGAAGACAAAGAAGAAGAAGACAAAGAAGAAGAAGAAAAAGAAGAAGAAGACGCTATATTGTTGACCTCTAAGTTGATTTTAGTGTCACGTTAATTTGCTGAAGCCATATTGTTTTTAATGAACCAAGGACTTCTTAGTGAAGCTTTTGATATTATTTCTCCTGTTTTTTCTAGTAGAATCACCTACGTCCTGAAAGAACACGGAACATAGTATAAGAAAAAAAAAGTGACCCTATATTTTTGATGACTAATTTTATTTTAGCGTCAGGTTACTTTGCTGAAGCCAATGTTACCAACAACCTTCTAGGCGAGCTTTTGATTTTTCTGGTGAAATCGATTTATGTTTATCCAGAGAGTTGCAGATTATATTGTTGGTTTCGTCGACAGGGACGTTTGTGAATAAGTGTTCTGCATCAAGTGATGCTAAAATGCATTGGTTTAGTTGCGTTGCTTAAAGGATTTGAAGAAATTCATGAGTAGATTTTATTGCTTTTCAAAGATCCTATATCAGAATTGATTGATTATATAAGTTTATTGACAGATGTTTTAGAATTCCCGTTCTGTTTTTGTTTTTTTTAATTAAGTAAATTTGGACGGATGAGTTGTCATTTGTTATAATAATCCAGTTTGTAAAAAATTACGTATCTATTGGCTTTATCGGATCGTCTTATAACGAGATTGGTTTTTAGTTTTAATAGTTTTAAGGAAGTTTTGAATTTGTTTTTTGTTAGAACATTTTGAAGGGGCTTCGGTGATGCTTGATAAATTGGCCTAAATATCCCTACAATTTAAATATCAGAAGGTTGAAGGCTGGATGTTGAAATGTTAAAGGATAAAATATTCCTATTGTACATTAAATCGAAGATTTTATAAACAGAACGACAAGATTTTAAGACGAAAAATGTAAGTGAAATTTGTTAACTGAACACTATAACATATTTGTGAGAAGAAAAAAGTTAATTGAGAAGATGCATGTAGTTTTGTACTTAAAATTGTTCAAAGAGAAATGTAAGTATTTAAAATGTCCACTGAAGTTTATGTTCCTTCCTCTTTTTGATAGGTTGGTGACAGGGTGAGAAACAAGAAATGTCCTGTTTTTATTGTTGTTGTTGTAGTTGTTGTTGTTGTTGTAGTTGTTGTTGTTCTCTTTGGCGGCGTGGAGTGAAAATGAAGAAAAGGAATATTGGAGGAAAATGTCAACTAAATCTGTGACGTAGTAAAGTTGGCAGTAAATGCGAGACATGACCGAATCAGCTTGACGTTTCTTCCCTACATTGTGGCGAGATGCTATCAGATACCGCTTCCATTCTGACTGCTTATCATGTGACCGGCTCCTGGGGGCAGTTTCACTTCTAGGTGTGAAAAAACGTCATATATGAATTTTCTATTATTTAGCTGATAGATGATATAGGGTTTGTATCCTATACATTATTATAATTATTGCGAGGAGCGATCTTTTAGTTTTTCTACCTTTAGAAGATCTTCCAAGTTTTACTTGGATTTTTATTACTTTATCAGCTGCCAGTTGGGATAATGACTGGTGTAAAATTTCAGTTCAGTATTATTTATGAGGAGTTCAAATTTAGGATGGAGATAAATTAACAGATGACCAGAAAGATAATCTTAAAATAAATTATCATGTTAAAAACAAGGCATTAAAATTACCCAACCTAAAATATATGGTCACTAAGTAGATTATATTGTTCTTTTAGCTCAGCCAAATAAGACACTGATAAGCACCGTACGTTCTTCTTCTATGTGCCTTGTCCTTTCAGGACGTAGACCATTATGAATTTCCACGTCTCTCTATATCTGGTGGATAGGGAGACGCTTTCACCTGTTACAATAACTAAATTCTGCTCTGCCATTCACCTGCTCAGTCTATTCATTTACGTTACTAGCTGTTTTCCCTGTCTCTCTTTCCCTGTATCTGGCCTGTGAGTATCCGGTTCTCTAAGCCCTCCTTCTTCGTAGAATGTCCCAGATTCTTCAGCTGTCTTTTCCTGATGCTCAGTATTAATTTCGTTTTTGTTTCCATCTTTTCACAACCTTATCTTTGCTCACACGCTCGATTCATGATATGCGCAGCATCCTTCTGTAGAACCACATTTCAGTTGCTTCAAGTTTTTCCTTCATCTTTGATGATATAGTCTAGCATTCACTGCCATATTGAGGAACTGACATCACGTAGCAATCTAGTAATCTTTTCTTTGCTTCTAACGAAATTTTCCTGTTTCTTAATACTCGACTCAGTTTCTGGAACGCGTCCTTTGCCATGCCAATTCCTCCTTCGGATCTCTGTGTCCCACTTTCCGTCTTCTGTTAGAACACTTCCCAGGTATTTCAATTTTTGTACCTGCTTGATGCTAGAATACCCCACCTGTATTTGGCATTTTGGGCTGCTCTTTTTGCTGATGACCATGCATTCGGTTTTCTTGTAGCTTATTTATTGTTCTTTCTTGTCACTCTCTTCAACTACCTTCTGTAGGGGGTCTTGTAGTTTCCTTTCCGTGTTAGCTACCAGCACTATGTCATCTGCGTACCTTATGTTGTTCAAAATGAGGCCTTCGATGACAAATCCAGCCATAATATCTAGGCTCCTCAGAATAGTCTCACTGTACAAGTTGAATAGATCCGGTGAAAAGACACATCCTTGTCTTACGCCCCTTTCTGTCTTTGTATATCTGCTGAATTAGTTACCTGTCCGTTTGCAGGCGGTTTGATGTCAGAAAAAGATTCTTGATTACTCTGATGTTTTTTCCCAAATATGTCAAGGCTGCTGAGCATCTCCATCAATTTTTGTGGCTTATTTTATCGAACGCCTTTGCATAATCGATCAAACATTGGTACAAGTTCTTCATTTGTCTTAACCTTTCGAAGATTATCCTAATCCTAAATATGGCCTTCCAGTTTTAGTTGTTTAAAGAAAAATTGCGTATATATATATACGCAATTATATATATATATAGAGAGAGAGAGAAAGAGAGAGAGAGAAGTGGGAGAGATAGAATTAATCTGGAGCAGTTTGGCACTTAGATGAGCTGTGTTATTTTAGTCACACCGCCTTCGAAGTTTACGAAAGACAATTATTGTAATGTCTTCACTCTTCACTGTTTTTCTACTGTTACCCAATTTTTTCTTATTTATATGAAGTCTGGTGTAATTTGATATCTTTACGTGTGAGTAATTCTTTTTGTCGGATGAATATTGTTTCTTAAGTGGTGTAAGATTTCTTGGACGTCAATTGCTATTTATTGTGTTGACTTCTTTTTACCATTTTTGAAGGTTTGAAGTAAAGTGGATAAAAGATGGGAATTAACATTGCATTTAAATTCCCGGAGGTTGTAGCCGTCAGGAAAGCAAGTATATGGAAGGGAATTCCATAGGCGGGAAGTGCGAGAAAAAAAGGAACAAAACAACACATTGAAATGGGTGGGACCTTGTTGCCAGTCTGATTGCCCGAGTAAATTCTTGTGGTTGGGGCACCAGTGACTTAAGTTGGTCCGAGCAGAGGCCATGAAAATATTTTTAGAAGAGACAGAGGGAAACCATATCACGCCGGTGAGAAAGTGGCTGGAGTTTAGCTGCCAAGTCAAGGTCTATAACATTACAGATTCTCCTTTGGAGACTGTCGAGAACACTGAGATGAACAGCAGGGCGCCTAACCAGATATGACAGCAGTATTCTATAAACGGTCGGATGGTTGATTTGTATGTGTGCAAAATGGATTCAGGCGGAAAATAAAACTTACTGGCCCGGCACAGAGACCCAACCTTCTTAGCTGTGGATTTAGCTATTGACTAAACGTAATGATTCCACTTGAAGTCGGAAGATAGACTGAGGAGGCGCAATATTTTGCTTTAGGGAGGATCAATTGGTCCATGCTTATGGGGGGCAGAAGAGGTTGCCTGTTATAATCGAGAGCGGTTTCGTTTTACAAGCATTGAAATTTACAAGCATTGAAATTTACCAGCCACTTCTTACACCAGTCTACCACTGAGTGTCGGTCATTCTCAAGATCAGCAGCAAGGTTATGTTTATCCGCCTCGCCACTTTTCTTAATGATGCGGGCGTAGATGGTGGTGTCATCTGCATAGATGCCTATTTGGAATTTGATCACGTCTGGGAGACCATTTATGAAGATCAGAAAAAAGCGTCGGGCCTAGGATAGAGCCCTGGGGGACATCAGCGTTCGTGCAGTAGGATATGAAGGCATGCCTATTCAAGACGACCTTCATTATGCGATTAAATAGAAAAAATTGAATTAGATCAAGCAAGCGTCCAATGATGTCATAACCCTGTACCTTGCGAAGAAGGCCAGCATGCCAAACCTATCAAAAGTCTTGGAGATATCTAGGGCATCAGCACGAGCTAACGCCGGACGTATCAATAGCCTTGTATATATTATGTTGGGGTGAACATTTTTATTGTGAGAGTATATAAGCCCGCTTAAAATATTTTTTTGGTCACCATTATATGTTTCTTTCTTTATATGTTGTTTTTTAAATTAGTAAACTAGATGTAATGGTGATTGTTTTCTGCAAGAAAGCCGAACACATGGTTATCAGTAAAAAGGGTAGACCAGTTTGCCAAATATAGCATTCCAGAAGTTGAGTAAAGTATTAAGAAACAGGAAACTTACACTAGAAACAATGAGTACTGAATTGCTATACGATGTCAGTTCTTCAATATGGCAGTGAATGCTGGACAATATCATCAAAGATGAAGGAAGAACTTGAAGCAACTGGAATGTGGTTCTACAGAAGGATGCTGGATATAAAGTGAGGGATCAGTTCCATATCACAATCAATATATAAAATGACCCCTCACATTGTGGTCACATCAGTTTCTATACATTTATATTCCTGAAATCCAAAAGCACAAGGATGCATTCCATGAGCTGAGTAGAGTATTAAGAAACAGGAAACTTTCACTAGAAACAAAGAAGAGAGTATTGGATTGCCATGTGGTGTCAGTTCTTCAATATGGCAGTGAATGCTGGACAATGTGATCAAAGATGCAGGAAGAACTTGAAGCAACTGAAATGTGGTTCTACAGAAGGATGCTGCTGATATGGAGTTATGATGAGGTGTTGGAAATGATAGAAACGAAAAGGAAATTAATATTGATCATCAGGAAGAGACAACTGAAGTTCCTGAGACATTCTACGAGGAAGGTACACGCAATGAGGAAAGAGAGCTTGGAGAACCTGATACTAACAGGCCAGATAGAGGAAGAAAAGAGACAGGGGAAAGCAATGGATAACATATTTGAAGGACCTAATCAGGTGGATGATGGAACTAGGGTTGCATGGTGTAAAAGGAGAAGGCGTGCTAAGAGCCACCAGGGATAGGGAGACGTGGAAAGCTATGATCGCCTACAACTTGAAAGGACAAGGCACATAGAAGAAGAAGAATTTCAATAAACTAAACTGAGCACTGGGAGACGGGAAGATTTCGTTGGAAACAAACAAAAAATACTAAACTGTTATGTGATATGTGTCCTTCTCTATGGCACGAATGCTGGACAATCTCTTCAGTGATGAATGAAAGACTTGAAGCAAAAAATGCGATTCTACAGAAGGATGGTGAAGATGCCAAGGACCAAAAAGAAACTGATAGTTAACATCAGGAATAAACAGCTGAGGTTTCCAGGACACGCAATGAGGAAGGAGGGCTTAGAGTATCTAATACTCACTGGTCGAATAGATGGAAAGAAACAGGGGAAGGCAGCGCGAGATATACTTGATGAGTTTGAACAGGTAAATGGTGGAGAAGGGTTTGGGAGAAATACCAGAAGGAAAAGTGTTGAGAATGAAAAGAGATAGGGGCAGGTGAAAGTCCATGATCTTCTACGTCCTGAAGGGACATGGCACATAAAAAAGCAGATATTTCTGACACCAGTGTTGTTCATTTATCATGCTACTTTTCCGCTCTCTCGCTCTCACTCTGTCTCTTTTATCTATCTCTCTATCTCTATCTCTCTCTCTCTCTCTCTATCTATCTATCTATCTCTATCTCACGCAATAATATTTATAATAAGTGTAGCGTCGTAACTCAACTATTGAAATATTCGTATAACGCACGCTGCATAGTAAAGGGGGGCTAATCAAGGCGGCCAGAAAACAGCTTCAAAACAGTGAAAGGTCACGAGATATCGGAGGAGAAAAAGCTAAATTACAAGCCCGAAATAGAATAAAAATCAACACATAGACCAATTCAAGACACAGAAATATTACCGAACCAAATGACCTGGACATAGTTTTGCAAAAGAATATCTGAAAATGCAATCGACAGTATCAGTTCGGTTGATGTTCATTAGAACAAACGACAGCAGATGTAAAATAGGCGGAAATAACAAATGCAAACAGAGAGCGCAAGACAGAAAAATAAATCTTCTAAATGAATATGCACAATTAGCTCAAAATGGAAACAAAGATAAGTAAAACCAGAGCAGCGGGAGCTACTCATTTTAAATCAGAGTAATATATTAGATTGATGATAAAAACACGATGACAGGAGATATTAACTTGAATAATCTGACCTGTTGAATAAATAGACATGTAAAGTTAGTTTGAACATCTAAACTAAACAGTATAGCTCGATATATTATTATTATTATTATTATTATTATTATTATTATTATTTTGTCATTTTTCATCATATTTCGATTTCTGCTTTGGTCTCACTACCAACCAAGTCTACGGGGAGACCTAAGGCAGGTAGTGGCGTGTTGTTATGGCTCCATTTCATGTTTTTCTATCTTCCCTATCATCCCCAGCATTACATAGATAAAGTTTTCCTTAGTGTGTGGGCTGTACTTAATAAGACAATTTTTTGTATATCTCTTAAGCTGGGGTTTCCAGGGATTCTTTCAATGTGTTGTTTTGTTTCCATTTTTTATCATTCCAAGTGCACCTACTATCATTGGCACAACTCTTGTTTTCAATTTCCACATTTTTTCTATTTCAATTTCCAGGTCTTTATATTTTGACAGTTTTTCAAATTCCTTGATTGCTATGTTAAAATCCGCTGGACAAGCCATATCAATTAATAGACAAGTTCTCTCCTTCTGGTTTTTAACAATAATGCCTGGCCTGTTTGCTTCAATTAATAATTTTTTTTTCTATCTCCCCTAACATCCCTAGCGTTACATAGACAAAGTTCTCCTTAGTGTGTGGGCTGTACTTAACAAGACAATTTTTTTATATCTCTAAAGCTGGAGTTTCCAAGGATTCTTTCAATGTGTTGTTTTGTTCCTTTCTTTATCATTCCAAGTATACCTACTATCATTGGCACTAATATTATAATGTGTTCATTTTTCATCATATTTTTATTTCTGCTATGGTCGCACTACCAAGGAAGTCTGCGGGAAGACCTAAGGCAGGTCGTGGTGTGTTGTTATGGCTCCATTTCATGTTTTTTTCTATCTCCCCTAACATCCCTAGCGTTACATAGACAAAGTTCTCCTTAGTGTGTGGGCTGTACTTAACAAGACAATTTTTTTTATATCTCTAAAGCTGGAGTTTCCAGGGATTCTTTCAATGTCCTTAATAAGACAATCTTTTGTATATTTCTTCTTCTTCTTCTTCTTCTTCTTCTTCTTCTTCTTCTTCTTCTTGTTGCTGTTGTTGTTGTTGTTGTTGTTGTTGTTATTATTATTATTATTATTATTATTATTATTTTTTTTTTTTTTTTTTTTTTTTCTTGGAATTTTGTTGTATATATTCCGTATCTCAACTAAAGACTTACGGTCAAAAATACCTTCTTGACATATTCCACTGATCTCCAACTTTTTTCTTCTTTTTTCCTACTTCTCTTTTTTTCATCTTCTTCTACGCCCTCGTCTTCTTTTTTTCTTCTTCTTTTTCTTCTTTTTCGTTTTCTCCTTCTTTTTCTTCTTTAACTTCTTCTATTTCTACTTTTATTTTTTCTTCTTCTCATTCTCGTTTTTCTTCCCCCTCTTCTTCTTCTTCTTCTTTAACTTATTCTCTTTCTGCTTGTATTCAACCCATAACTGAAAGAAAAAGAAACGCGCAAGTACCCTTTTCCAAGGGTACTTGCGCGTGAGTGAATGCAAGGAATTCAAATGGAATTCGAACTCGGCTCCCCGATTTCTCGATCCAAGCCGATATCTACTTTCCCATTTACCCAACCCTCATTCTCGGTATCCTTACCCGTCTATCACCCTCCTTCTGACATTTCCTATATCTAACCACTCTTTCTCATCACTTTTCCCTATATAGCCCCCTGCGCAAAAGTGGCAGTGCAATGCCTTGCTTGGAGTGAAATGATTAAAAAAAAAACTGAACTAGAATTTAATTAACATTAGACAAGACTTTAACGGATGACAACCGTTACTACGAAGCAAAAATGCTACGAAAGGTTATTACAAGAAGAAGAAGAAGAAGAAGACGATAGAAATAGAAAGAAGGAAAACAAGAAAAAAGAAAACGAAGAAGAAAAAAGAGAAATAGAAGAAAAAAGAATAAATAGAAGGGGAAGAAGAAAAGAAGAAAAAGAAGGAGAATACGAAGAAGAAAAAGAGAATAAGAAAACAAAGAAAAAGATTACGAGTATGAAGAAAAATAGAAGCAGAAGAAGGAGGATACTATTACTGAGACAAAGAAGAAAAAAGAAAGAGAAGAGGAAGAAGAAAAAGAAGTAGAAAAAAATGGAAGGAAGAGGAAAAAAGCTCAAACTAAATCATTGTACAAAATTTAATAAGATTAAAAGCCATTAAACCAAAAATAATTATCCAACTACAGATCGCCATTATTAAAGCGACAAACAAGAAACGTCTTCGAGATCCTTCACTAAACATAAGAAAAAGAACGAGCCAATATATTTAACAATATGTACAGCTTTGTGCAAATTAATGGAAACAACTGCTTTATTAACCTTTCGTTTACCATACGATCAGTTTAAATCCACTGGACAGGATGTAATCGATTTTTTTTCCACAGATTAGGTCACTTGCTGTGGTGTGCAGTAATATGAATCTAATTTACAGGTGTATGATGAAATTTGTTGGCCTTGAAAAATATTCCGTCATACGTAATTGCATCAGAGTTTTATCACGCCCAAGCACTATTGTCTCAACGCTAGATTAGTTGTCCTACGGGAATTGTCTGCGGTGAACGTCACTCCAAGAAAGCGTACGAAAACTGTAGTGCTACACGAACACACTGGCAAGCCTTACAGAGAGATCGCGGATATTTCAACTGTCAGTCGTGTCAACAAGACGAATAAACAAACTGGATCCATCGCTCCAAAACGTAAAGGATAGTGCGGTCAGAGGAGAGAATTAGCGCCAAGAGATGACGTATACGTGATCAGGGAATGAGTGAAAGATCCTAGGAAGGCAAATTTATGTTTGTTTTAATTACTTTGCACAGGTTTGCATGCATTCTTTGAAATTTGATTGAATTTGAAGTCTATTTGAGGTTAAAGTCGTTAAGTCTTATTTTAGAATAGAACTATGCGGCTTTTCAACAGTAAAGATAAATTGATATTTTTGTTATAAGCCATTTTCACTATTGAGCTGTAAGAGACAGAGCTGGGAAAATATTACAGGAAAACAGTGAGAAAGAGATTAGAGGAGATAAGATTAAAGCTATTAAAGTTAGAGAAGATTAGAGAAGATTAGCTCAAATATTTAAGCAAGCCGAGAGAAGATCAGAATAGAGCTGTTATAACTTGATCAAATAAGAGTTTAGTTGTAAAGCTTAGATCATCTGAATGCCAAGAAAATATATTTTGACGACTAAATTTACTGATTGCTCATTTCTCCTCGTATAACTGTCTCTGTTTAAGTGTATCATGCTCTACCATTCATACTTGCATTGAAAACTGCTGCCATATCTAGTCTGATTCTGCAGTATATACACTACCGGCCATAATTATTATGCCACCCCAGTTTTAAAAAAACAATTAATAGAATGCAATGAAGAAGCGGGGCTTGGAGAATCTGATACTAACAGGCCAGATAGAGGGGAAGAGAGACAGGTAAAAACAGCGTGTAACATACTTGACTGGCCTGTGCGGGTGTATGGTAGAAAGGGGCTTGCGCGGTGTAACAGGAGAAATTGTTCTGAGAGTCACCGGGGATAGGGAGACGTGGAAAGACATGATCGGCTACGTCTCTGAAGGACAAGGCACATAGAAGAAGAAGAAGAAGAAGAAGAAGGAGAAGGAGGAGGAGGAGGAAGGAGGAGGAGGAAGAAGAAGAAGGAGGAGGAGGAAGAAGGACGAGGAGGAGAAGAAGAAGGAGGAGGAGGAGGAAGAAGAATAAGAAGAAGGAGGAGGAGGAAGAAGAAGAAGAAGAAGGAGGAGGAGGAGAAGAAGAACAAGAAGAAAACTAGATTGGCCTTCGGACCCCACCCTTTTACCTTTTAAACAGTTTATTGCCATTTCTGTTCCAACAGTTTGTTTTCTCGCATATTCTGCTTATGTAATTCACTTGCCTTCCTGATAACTACAAACTCCAAAATGTTAAATGTAAAATCAATCGCCATATTATTCTTTCTTGAATCCCGTTCATATTTTATCCTTTATTCAAGGAAACGGAAAAGTAGATATAGCAGCTAAAAGATCATTAAACGTCAACATTAGTGATATAAAAGTACCCCACACAGATTTCAAACCTCTAATCAACAACTTTATTACGACAAAATGCCAAGAGTTTTGGAGCTCCTGCAAAAATAAAAAAAAACTCTACAAAATTAAACCCATCCTCAAAGAACGGATAGAAGCTAAAATTTCCAATAGGAAAATGTCAAGAAGAGAAGTAGAAATGACTAGACTTCAAATAGGCTACACCACTGTCACCCATTCACACCTACTAAAAGGTGAGGAGGCACCAATTTTCATTTCATGTCAGGAGCTCTACACAGTAAAAACATATACTAACAAGCTGCATAGATCTTAAACAAATGCGATTAGAATACTACCATGAAAACAATCTGAAAGACATCTTCAACAAAGCTGATCCAAATGACCCTTTATAATTTCTAAAAGCAACAAAATGATATCACAAAATATAGTTGCAAAAGAAGATAGCATATAGCCATCACTCATCAAATCACAACATCTCTATTTATATCTCGACAGCAATAGACTTACAGTTAGATCAACAAGCAGTAAACAAAAACCAAACAAATTCTTCAGCATTAAATGCCCCAAAAGGGTAGATATATAGGTAAAACAAACAACTAAACTAAACTAAAGTATCTATCTATCTATCTATCTATCTATCTATCTATCTATCTATCTATCTATCTCAGTATTTGGACATCTATCTATCTATCTATCTATCTATCTATCTATCTATCTATCTCTCTCTCTCTCTATATATATATATATATATATATATATCATCGCAGTATTTGGATATCTATCTATCTATCTATCTATCTATCTCAGTATTTGGACATCTATCTATCTATCTATCTATATATATATATATATATATATATATATATATATATATCGCAGTATTTGGATATCTATCTATCTATCTATCTATCTATCTCAGTATTTGGACATCTATCTATCTATCTATATATATATATATATATATATATATATATATATATATCGCAGTATTGGGATATCTATCTATCTATCTATCTATCTATCTATCTATCTATCTCAGTATTTCGATATCTATCTATCTATCTCAGTATTTCGATATCTATCTATCTATCTATCTATCTATCTATCTCAGTATTTCGATATCTATCTATCTATCTATCTATCTATCTATCTATCTCAGTATTTCGATATCTATCTATCTATCTATCTATCTATCTATCTATCTATCTATCTAATTCCGTGTGTTCATATCTATCTATCTATCTATCTATCTATCTATCTATCTATCTATCTTTTAGGATTTCTAAAAGCAACAAAAGTATATAACAAAATATAGTTGCAAAAGAAGATAACATATAACCATTACACATCAAATAACAACACCTCTATTTATATCTCGACAGCAATAGACTCACAAAAGATCAACAAGCAGTAAAAAAAACAAATTCTTCAGCATTAAATGACCGAAAATAGTAGATATGCTGGTAAAACAAACAACTAAACTAAACTAATCTATACTCTATCTTTTCTTTTACATTTTCCCTCTGTAACCTCCTGCGTACTAGTGGCATTCTCGCCATGCTCGAGTTAAAAGGAATTTTAAAAATCTCCAAAAATTCTTGATTTGGTCAATTTTCATTATTGAGCTGTTAGAGACAGAGCTGGGAAAATATCATATCAAAAATGTTCCTTCTCTTTTCTATGTTACGTTCAGCCCAAAACTTGAGTGGAACTATTATACAGCCTTTGAGATTTGAAAAATAAATCAATCGACCGGCGGTTGAGAGGGCGAGGGAAAATTTACTCGCCCACAAAATAATTTTACTCGACCGACTCTATTTTCATAATAGTCGCCTTACGTAAACATAAAGTTAAATGCTGACAGAAAACAGAAAATTAAATTTTAATTTGAATAGCAAACGTGTTAGAAAGGATTAATTTGTAAAAAATTAGATTTCTCCTCTTAATAACAGCATAAACATTTTGATTTTTGTTTTTATTAAGTTTGAGCATTTTTAACATTATGAAATGCATTTTGTTTGTTTTTTTTTGTTTTGTTTTGTTTTTTTGCTTTTTTGGCAATTGAGTAGAGGTACTTAAATTCTTAATTTCTTTCTTCTGTTTGACTACAACCTCCATAACATAGATGATAAAAAAATAACAAATCTGATTTTCTCAACGATTTTCTATAAAAAAAATTACTTAATTTGTTTTTCAGTGCGTGGTTGAAAGAGGTATGCGTATTTGTTTTTTCTTTCTTTCAAATTTTAGTTTTTACTTTTCGTAAGCGGTGAATTATAGATGTTGAGTCAAGGATAATATTTTTCCAAATGAGTTTCTAAAAACTGTGAGCGTCTGTAATGTGGGCGACAGAGACATTTTGGCTTTACTCTAGAAGCGATAATCAAACGAATGTTTACACTGACCGGGACGATAAAAGATTTCATGTCATTTTAGGTCATTCTAAGTAACTTGTGAATCTTCAATGGCATACTTTTAGGTTGTAAAAGGAATCAGATTTCCCTTTTCAAGTATTTGAAGGGATACGTTTCATTGCGAGATTTTTAATCGACTGAGGGCGAGTAAAGCAATAAACTTTAATCGCCCAAAGTCGATAGGGCGAGTTAAATCTTAAAGGTTGCTCCTATATCATCCATCGCCAGTGTTACCGGAAAAAGGACTGGGTTCACTGTACCCTTAAGTATTTGATTCCCCTTCGTCCTCTTTTCTTTTATGAGATCATGTTGAAAATACACTTCTTCTTCTTCTATGTGCCCTGTTCCCTTCAGGACGTAGGCGATCATGGATCTCCACGTCTCCCTATCCCTTGTGGCTCTTAGTATGTTTGCTGCTGTTGCTCCTGGCAACCCCCGTTCCGTCATCCACCTGATCAGACCCTGCAAATATGTTATCCGCTGCCTTCCTCTGTCTCTCCTTCCTTCTATCTGACCAGTCAGTATCAGGTTCTCCAGGCTCTCCTTCCTCATTGCATGTCCCAGGAACTTCAGTTGTCTCTTCCTGATGCTCAGCATCAATTTCCTTTTTGTTGCCATTCTTTCTAACACTTCGTCGTTGCTTGTATGCTCAGTTCCACGATATCCGTAGCATCCTTCTGTAGAACCACATTTCGGCCGCTTCCAGTTTTGTCCTAATTTTCGATGATATTGTCCAGCATTCACAGCCGTATTGAAGAACTGACATCACGTAGCAGTCCAGCACACTTTTCTTCGTTTCTATTGAGATCTTCCTGTGTGTTAGTATTTTGCTCATCTTCTGGAACGCGTCCTTTGCCATGCCAATTCGCCTTCGGATGTCCGTGTCGCACTTTCCATCTCCTGTTAGAACACTTCCTAGGTACTTAAATTCTTGGACTTGCTTGATTCTGTTATCCCCCACCTGTATTTGGCATTTTGGGTTGTATCTTTTGCTGATGACCATGCACTCAGTTTTATTGCTGCCTATATATGAGCAGGAATTACCGAGTCGTCACTTTTCAGGTTTGATTGTCTCTAAAGTTTCTTGTGGGTGATGAATGATTTTCCGAGTTCAACCCCAGTTTCCAAAAGACAGATCTTCGAAAACTTTTCTCTGCTCTATCGCTATTTCTAAAGTTTTGAGAAGAATTACACTAACCTTTACGTCTAAGACCCACCATGCCACGCACATCGTAACGAACCACTCTTATGCTTTGTATTCCATAGATGCAATGTAAATTTCAGTCGAGCTTCTTCCGTGAAACACTTCTTTTTAGAATCAACTCCCAAGCTTCCCCTTCACTACCATCTTAACCTTTTCAAGTCTCGAGTTAATTATTATCTTTTCATATTATATGCCCGTAAACTGTTTCTCTTATTCTGTAACCTACTAGCTCGAGGGGCTCTTGGGACTGATACAGGGTGAATATTATTGTTAAAAGAAATATTTTTATTTACTTTATCAAAATTTTTTTTAATACTTATTTTCATATTCGTACACACACAAACATATACGTGTGTGTGTGTGTGTGTGTGTGTGTGTGGGTGTGTGGGTGTGTGTTTATTCAGCAATGAATTAGAACACTCTCAGCTATTGGGCGTGCATGATGATAAGATACACGCTAAAAAGTCTCCCTCCTTCTACCGAGCGCCCGGAGCTCAGAGGTAAAATCTCCGACTGACACCAATTCGGTCGGGTTTCAGTTCTGGGTAAAAGGCAATCGGCTGTCTAACCGGACTGATGAGCTGTGATATAGCGAAACAGATCTGTCTACGGATGATTATATATATATATATATATATATATATATATATAGTTTCTGCTTTCCTATTAATATTTCTACTCGTTTCGTTACTTCACACCAAAACCCCATCATTCTCGTGCGTTCGATTTTTTCTCTTTTTCTCTTTTTCTTTCCGTTTTTCATAATCTTACTATTTTTCTTCTTCTTCTCCTTCTTCTTCTTCTTCTTCTCTTTTTCCTCTTTCATCACTTTGTGCTGTTTGCTGTTATTTCTCTCGCCATCCTATTTGGCTAAGATGTCAATTTCGTCGTAATACATTCCCCTTTAGATTCTGCATTTGCTTTGAGCGTACCGTTTGTAGCATGATTTATGTTTTATTAATGGGATCGCGGCCGAGAGCCGGGAAATAATTAATACACAGTTACCTCCCCTGATATGACCTGGCGCCTACTGACGTGACTCCCGTGAGATGTTAATGGCGGGAAGTTTACCAGAGACGCAGTACACATATGTGTTCGTAACTGTATAGATATGCGCATTCTAGGAGCGTCTGCACCATCTTGTACAGACGGTGAGTGCGTTGTGTAGAAGTAACATTAAAAGGAAACGTAGATATGTTCTTAGCTTGGCTAAGTCGGAGAATGGAAGTGATTGGTGTTTATGGGTCGTGTATCGACTAGAAGTATACGGTGCTTACACGTTTGTGTGACTCTCGTAAATCTAAGTTTGTATGGGCTTTTTCCGAAGACGTTGTGTGTGAGACAAGTAATTGGTTGGGCATGTCTTGTCGAGCTTTAAAAGTTGTTTGATTGCAAATTCAGCTTTCCCTTTGTGCCTATATATACATGCTAATTAAATCAAATTTTATATTTATGTAAGTACGCCATCGTTTCGTATGAAAATATTTATGCGTTTACATGTCAATGCAGAAGTGTAATACTATGTGTCTATGTTAATAAGTGAGTTCGTTTTCAATACATATTTGCAAGATAGATAGATAGATAGATAGATAGATAGATAGATATGAACAGACTGAGATAGATAGATAGATAGATAGATAGATAGATAGATATGAACAGACTGAGATAGATAGATAGATAGATAGATAGATAGATAGATAGATAGATAGATATGAACGAACGAACGAGGATAGATAGATAGATAGATAGATAGATAGATAGATATGAACGAACGAACGAGGATAGATAGATAGATAGATAGATAGATAGATAGATAGATAGATAGATATGAACAGACTGAGATAAGTAGATAGATAGATAGATAGATAGATAGATAGATAGATAGATAGATAGATATGAACAGACTGAGATAGGTAGATAGATAGATAGATAGATAGATAGATAGATATGAACAGACTGAGATAGATAGATAGATAGATAGATAGATAGATAGATAGATATGAACGAGCGAACGAACGAGGATAGATAGATAGATAGATAGATAGATAGATAGATATGAACGAACGAATGAGGATAGATAGATAGATAGATAGATAGATAGATAGATAGATAGATAGATGAACGAACGAACGAGGATAGATAGATAGATAGATAGATAGATAGATAGATAGATAGATAGATAGATAGATAGATAGATAGAATGTACAGGATGCAATCGGAAAACTGTCATTTATCGTCTTAACCTTGCGCATGTGCGTTGCTTGCTTTTCATTTTGTCGTCATGCACAGCATAGTATGGTCAGTTGGGCACTATCTGTACAGAAAAGCACTATGATGCAATTTACTCTGCCAGAAATTTTGGAAACGGAATGTTCTACTGCTTGGCATTTGCGCTTGAATACGAACATTTTGAAGTATTTGCTTGTCAATCTGAGGAGTGTGTAACTGATTCGAAAAGGGTTGCATGATATATCTCGTCAACATCAACGTGTTTGGAGTGATTATTAGTGTCTCCATTAATTTTTCCCAAGGGCTTGATATTCAACACAGGCGCCTACATCAAGTGACATGAGGTGGTAGTGTTGTCTGTCAACAGAATTCTGCACCATGCCACACAATTTCGATAATTCTTAGGCTGCAACCCCATTGATTACTATCTGTAGGTCACAGTTTTTTTTTTGTTTTTTTTCTTGTTTTTTTTTAATAATCATATCGCTCCAAGTAAGGCATTTTACTGCCACTGTTTTGCAGAGGGTTACATAGTAGGACAGTTATGAGAAAGAGTCAGACTTTATTGGGGGTGTCAGGAAGTGGGTAAGAAAAGGATGAAAATACTGATGAGAGTGTAGTGGACAGAGAAAGAAGCATGAAAGAGAGGACGCAGATTAGTGAGATAGGAGATGACTACTGACTTTACATTTAAATTCTTAGAGATTGTAGCTGTCGGGGAAGCAAGTAACCGGAAGGGAATTCCACAGGCGGGAAGTGCGAAGTAAAGAAGCTGTGGAGTAGAATTTGCGTTTACATTTTATTTGTTTCGCAGTAAAATGGTGAGACCTAGTTGCTAATCTTCTGGCTCGAGTAAATTCATATATAGGGGGCACCAGTGATCTAGGTTTATCGGAGCAGAAGACGTGAAAGTATTTGTAGAAGAGACACAGGGAAGCCACATTGCACCGACGAGAAAGAGACTGTATCTGAGCTGCTAAATCGGAATCGATGATATTACAGGTTCTCCGATGAATTTTGTCAAAGACCCCTAAGTGGATAGCATGAACACCTGAGCAGATATGGCAGCAGTAATCAATTCAAGGGCGGTTGAAAGTTGATTGAAAGACTTTTTGGAATACCAAAGATTTCTTGAAGGCAAGGACTGAAGCCAATGGTGATTTTATCTTTAGGATTTGAAGAAGATTTTTGTGTGATTTTAGTGAATAAATCTGTTAAAATGAGATATTTTAATTTTCATTTTTGCGTAATTTAGACAGTAATTTCTCTAAGTCAATCTGCGTGTTTGTGTGTGTGTGTGTGTGTGTGTGTGTGTGTGTGTGTGTGTGTCCTAACCCTACTAACCAAAACCGTGTTAAACAGCCTGATGTCCATATTTAGTTCTGTACTTTTCTACTAGTTTCGACCGTCGTAGTTATTATCATTTACTGGGTGATCCCGCATGCGCGGCAAATCTTAGATAGCTGGATCTTGGCGTTTTAATTTTGCTACTATTAAATTTCATTTACATATATACTACCGGCCATAATTATTAGATCATACCAGTGTCTTGAAAAATGATGTATTTCATATTATTTTTTAGTATTTATTGCCATCTAAATAATTGTAAATGAAAATAGAATGGTTCTTTTGTTAACACAGCACAATAACAAGGGCATCAAATGAATTTATAAATATTCAAAAGTTACCTATATTTCAGTTTCATCAATAAAAAAATGAAAAAAATTTAGGGTGATTCGAACGAGTTCATCTTTGCTTCCTTGCCTTGCAACATTTTGCAAAGTAATAACAACAAAAGAACGATTCTATATTAGAATTATCCACTTGGCAATAAATACTAAAAATAGTATGAAATACATCATTTTTTTAAAAACTGGTGTGGCCTAATAATTATGGCCGGTCGTGTATGTCCCTTCCCACTACACTGAGCAAGACATACAAAAATAAATACACATGAAATATATAAAATAAAACTGGTATAATATAAATCGCTTTTTGTTCAATACCTGTTCATGTGAAATTTTTTATGCTTTTCATATGACTTTGAAATGAAAACATATCTCAAAAGAAAAACATTAACAATCGAACTACAAAGATGGCGACGACAAAACATATTTCAAGATCGTATTGAAGGAAGGCGATTACATCACATGAAAGTATCTGAGTATTTCACATTAGAATTTTGAATAATTAAACTTAAATTTTAGGAACTTATTAATGGAACTGATTAATTACACAGTTTATTTTGCTCGGGAAAAATATTGCCTAAATACAGATACATACATTATTTGTTTGGATCAAATTTGTACAGATTAATAAATTTATGAATAATTACTTTTCATAGTTATTTTAATAATGATGAGAAATTATTACTCATAAATTTACTAATTTATCCACTTGGCAATAAATATTAAAAATAGTATGAAATACTTCATTACTTAAAAAAACCAGGGGTATCCTAATAATTATGGCAGGTAGTATATATGTTCTTACATTCTTCCGTTTTGAAGTAATGAAGTGCAGAAATTGTCCATATTTTCTACTGATCCAAGCGCTTTCCGCCTCTTCTTTAGACATTTTAAGAGGTTTTGTTTGAGTTGTTAATTTTCCCTCATATTTTGACTGTTTAAGATGTATTTTATTTTTTTATTGTTTTGAGTAGTAGGGGCGTTTAATCCGAGACTTCGAATGTGTGAGCGCGACTTGAACTCGTGTGGGCGTTTTTGTAGTGTTTTAAAAACTATCAACACCCACTTCTTACCTTTGAATATGGTGAGGTTGTTGATATATATATATATATATATATATATATAGAGAGAGAGAGAGAGAGAGGGAGAGAATTTAATGGCCATCTACTGCGTGTAAATCTTCTGCCCAGTCAATCATGTCTCTTTCAAACATATACAGTTATAGTTTATAATGTAGTTAGAATATATATTTAAACATACATATATATATATATATATATATATATATATAGTCATCCGCAGACAGATCTGTTTCGCAGCTCGTCAGTACGGTTAGACTCCGATCGCTTCCTAACCCAGGATTGAAACCCGACCGAATTGGTGTCAGTCGGCGATTCTACCTCTGGGCCACGGTAGAAGAAGGCAGTCTTTTCAGCGAGCATATCATTAGACACGCCCAATAGCTGGAGTGCTCTAATTCATTATTGAATAAGCGATGCGTATATGCCGAAGTAGCTACTGTTTACAAAGCCTCCCACTCTTCCAGAGTGCTCAATCAGGGTGTGAGAGCGTAAATACTACAGTCATCCGCAGACAGATCTGTTTTGCTGTATCACAGCTCATCAAAAGCAATCGGATATCTTACTGTACTGATGAGCTGTGATACAGCGAAACAGATCTATCTGCGGATGACAATACATATATATATATATATAATGTATTGCTGCAGCAGATAAATTCCTAACCATATACTGTTAAATAGAACAGACAATCAATCTTTGTTATGTTTAATCATGAGCTGTTCTAAACATCGTATTTTGGTTTTTATTTCGGGTAAAATAGCCTCTGTTATTCGGTGAATGTTATCGTCGCATGGCAACACAAGATAAAATCATCTTTGATGGTGGATATCTTTATGTAACCTTTCTTACGATGAAGATGAACAGTTAGGTTATTAAGCTGATGCCATACCAACTGTACCACGGGCCCTAACTGTTGGGTTTCGATTCCTGGTAGTGGATGCGCACTGCTGAAGAGTCCCACATATAGGACGAAACGGCCGTCCAGTGCTTTCTGCATTCTGTTGAGGTCGAATATAAAGCTCGATGATTTACTTAATAATATATATATATATATATATATATATATATTTAAATTCAGATACTTTAATCCAAGTGAAAAAAAGCAGGAAGGTAAATTCCAAAAACCCGATCCTAATTAATATTAAAAATTTTATTTTAATATTAAAAAATGATACAGAAAGAGAGCTCCATGTAATAAAATATTACAGAGCAAATATAAATTAAAATAGGAACAATTCAAGGATGTTGGATGACCATTTCGATGTGAAAATCCCCACGGGGGATAACAGATCACCTCAGCAACCGAAAAATCCTTTCAGAAACTGGAGAAAAATCAGTCTAATTTTCCTTATATATATATATATATATATATATATATATATTTGTGTGTGTTTGTGTGTGTGTGTGTGTGTGTGTGTGACTTAACTATTTTTAAATATGCTCTTTCAGAACTTTATGAGTATCCATACCTTCCTTTAATATGAGTGAAATGCTTAGGTGAATTGTGAAGTGATTTTTCAATTTTTTCAGTTGTTTAATTCCGAGTTTGCTTTGATTAAAATGATTTTCAATCAAGATTAAAGCTACGAGTTCAAGCTCTAATGTAACATATAGCTAGGAGGCAAAATGATTGGTTCATGCCTCTCCAAAATGCAATAATTAAATGCATTAGACGAAATCGAAAATTTGAACTTTAACCTCATTGATTCCAATCGCCATGAATCAAAATCTAACGCTATATTCTATTCTCTCAGATGATATAAATAAAAATATATCATATATAAATTCTTGACAGGTTTTAAACTTTGGTGCGTGACATTATTCCCCAACGGAGTCAATCATTGTCGTTCGTGACCAGTTACAATTCTCAAAACAAGCGAGTTTGGATCACTTGTTTGACTGATGTATTTTTACCCAAAGGTCATTGAGTGCTTAGCCAAAATGTTGCTTATTTTCTAACATCTATAATAATCAAATTAACAGCCTTGATATAAATTAAAGCATTTTGACAGTTACGTATTTTAAACAAGTCAAATTTAAAAATTTTCTGATTGTTTTCTTTTTTTTTTTGGAAAACAGGTTTCTGTACAACCATGGAAGTTAAGCAACGTAACCGCTTGGAAATACCAGTCGCTGTAACCTTGGATGTGTGGGTGGTGTAATGTATTCTGACTCAGGAATTGTTAATCGAAGACCTATGTTCCAGTTTTAGACAAAATCGAATACCGTTTGCAAGACGCATGAAAGTTTCTTTTGTTATATCAGTCAAATATAAGTACCATACGTGATACACGCTTGGGACATGAGACATGAGTGACCGAACAGATTTTCCCGCAGTAGGTTGCCATTTCTTTCTGTGGTAGACTGGTTACCAACCAAGGCTAAAGAACCCAATCTGCTCTGATCTTCAATCTTTTATCCATATCAGTCAGTTAAGTACCATACGTGATACACGCTTGGGCGACCATGTCTCTTTGGATCCATTTTTGTCTAGGCAGAAGATATTAGGTTGCTATTTTTTAAATAATTGTTTGCGTAAAATTGCTGTTTGAAATTTGTATTTAAAGTTTGAACCTGTAGGTATCAGTCAATCATTTAAAATTCCATAAGTGCTTGGGCGATCATGTCTTGAAGGAGACATAATTGACTGGGTAGACGATTTTCCCCCAGTTGGTTGCCATTACTTTCTGCGGTAGACTGGTTGCTAACCAAGGCTACAGGACCCAATCTTTTCTGCTATTTAACCCATTGCTTGAGAGAGAAGTAATAGATTAATATTTTTTCCAACGGTATTTGCACGTATGTGAATGCAACGAATTTAACTGAAATTCCAACTTGCATTACTCAGGTTAAAACAAAAATATTAACATATTATTAACATATTATTAACATATTATAAACATATAACCATAG
>JBBBDQ010001662.1:1105000-1197500 GCA_037127315.1 Ascarosepion bandense | reverse complement strand
CAGTCAGAATGTAATGATTGGTTCAGTTTAGACTTCAAGTAAAAAGTAAAGATTGGTTCTGTTTACATTTAAGACAAAGAAAGTTATTCACTTTAGACTACATTTAAAAAGTATAGGCACGGTTACGTTTACACTCGAGCCGAAAAATATAAGTTGTTTCAGTTTGAACTTTAACCAGGAATTCAACGATGGTTTACTTTACACTTAAACATAAAAAGGTTCTTTGAGCTTGCACTGTAGTCAGAAATTAAATATTGGTTCAGTTTAGATTTCAGTTAAAATCTAAAGTTAGTACAATTTAAACTCAAGTCATAAATGCTGGTTCAGTTTACATTGAGGTCAAAAAGTAAACGTTGGCTTACTTTACACTTAAACCAAAAGTAAATGCTGATTTAGTTTACACTTGAACCAAAAAAAGATTAATCTTTGTTCTGATTACACTTGAATCAAAAAGTAAACATTGGTACAGTTTACACTTGGCCCAAAAAGTAAACTTTAGTTCCGTTTACACTGGAGAAAAAAAGTAAATGTTGTTTCACTTTACACTTCAGTATAAATTAAATGCTGGTTCGGTATACATTTGAGCAATAAAGGCTGTTTTAGTTTCCACTTGAGCCAAAAAGTAAATGTTGGTTCAGTATACATTTCAGAAATAATGGTTGTTAGTTAAATTTATTCCCGAATAAAAATATATTGTCACTGTTTATACATGTGTCAAAAACTAAAATATTCTCTCCGGTATAGTACATCATTTACGAAGTAAACATCTGCCTATTTAATATTACCTACATGGCATTGTTTTTCTAAGAAATATTTAATTAAACTCTGATCCGAAAGGTGACAGGTAAGTCTGCGGGAAAGCGTGGTTGTAATAAAACCAATATATGTAGTGGGTTTATTAGTAGTACCAGAGATAAAATCTGTGAATGGGCATGTGAATTGATACACTATATTTGCATCAATATCAGACATCTACATTAAATTAAAGCAACCCACACTTGATAAAACTACGTTTAAATCTGGTCATAACACATGACATTGCATCTAAATATATGGTTCTGTTATCATTTCGAGCTCTGACGCGGTGTGACGTAATAGAACTGCATTACAAATTTACGAACTGCGTTTGCTATTTGGTAACTGTTATCGTTGCTTAGCAAAGTTTTATGTCAACACAAAATAAACTCGTTTTTGATGGTGGGTGTTTTGTGTTATCGTCCCTGTAACCTCTCTGAAGATGGCTTATGTGAGCCGAAAACTTAGAACCAACAATAAAATTTATCCGAATTTTGGAGAACTTATGTCTTTATTTTCACCTGAAAAGCCACAATACGATGTTTAGAACGGCTCATGATTAATCATGAAAGACAGTCATTGTCTCTTATTTTTAACAGTATATGTTTAGAATTATCTACTACCTCCGATAAACTAAATATATATATATGTGTGTGTGTGTGTGTGTGTGTGTGTATGCGTGTGTGTGTATCTCAAGTTATCTCAGAGAAAGAGAGAGAAAGAAAGAGATAGATAGATAGATAGATAGATAGATAGATAGATAGAAATTGTTCCGATTATGATCTGAAATACGAAACGCGTCACAAGTTAACATTTTCCACTTTGATATACAATTTCCCAAACACTGTTCGTAATATATATATATATATATATATATATATATATATATATATATATAATGATAATAATAACTACTTAGACTCTGTAAGAATGCACTCCGTAAATTTATGCCAATATAAACTTTCGAAAAAACCATTAACAAACAGAACCTAAATCCGTTACAATCCTGCGTACTAAGTCGTCGGATAAATGGGGAGAAAAAAAAAAAGAAACCAGAGGAACAAGAACAAAACATTCAAGATTCCGCAGTAAAGAATCTTTTCCCTGACGATCCGTAGTGTGAAACCGCGGTAGGTTTTGGTTCACTTTAGATTTTTCGTGTGTATATATATATATATATATATATATATGAGAGAGAAAGAAAGTGAGAAAAAGAAAGAATGAAAGAGAGAGAGAAATAGATAGATAGATAGATAGATAGATAGATAGATAGATAGATAGATAGATAGATAGTAAGGACGGAAGGAAGGAAGGAAGGAAGGAAGGAACTTTTTGTAATTATTTTAAAAGTAATATGCCCAAGTTAGAATTCCAGTTGAATTCCTTGCTTTCACTTACGCGCAAATACTCTTGGGAAAGGTATTAATCCAATTTCTTCCCTCTAATTATGGGCTAAATAACAGGAAAGATTGGGTTCTATAGCCTTGGCTAGCAACCAGTCTACCGCAGAAAGCAATGGCAACCTACTGCAGGATAATATTCTGCCCAGTCAGTCATGTCTCTTTCGAGACATGATCGCCCAAACGTGTTTCACATATGGCACTTAACTGAATATGTGCAATATTTTGAATAAATAGTGTGGAAAAATAATTTCCCAGCTATAATCCTTTACAACGTGAAAAAGGCCATAAGATACGAGAATCACTTCGGCTTTTTAATTTTATTGGAAGCCAAATTTCACAAAGATGAAAGGGAACCTCAAGTCACCTAGACGGAAGCCGCGTCGTCACAGACCTCGTTGGATTCGTCCCAGCTTCCCCGACGGCGGTCATTTAAAACGTTTTCATTGTAAAATGACATTGCTCCTTTTCATTGGCTATGAAGTTCTAAACTTGTAACTGTCTACGTATTCTGTTTGAAAAATTATGATGCGTTATTAATTAATGGCTTCGTATAAACGCCATAATAATTGCTCCTGGGTGTTCAGGTGGCACACCGTTTATTGGTATGTAAAGTGAAACGGTCGTCACTTTACAATATTGATACCGACCAAAATTGTTTATGCCTTCTTGTAGTGATACGGGATGTGCGTTGTGGTGCAGCGGATATCAACTCGGAATGACAAATCGAGGAGCCGAGTTCGAATTCCGGTTTAATTTCTTTGCATTCTCTTACGCGCAAATACCCATGGAAAAGGTATTAATCCGTCTCTTTATGGGTTACATTATAGGACAGATTGGGTTCTACAGTCTTGGTTGGCAACCAATCTATCGCAGAAAGTAATGACAACCTACAGTGAGATAATCTTCTGCCCATTCAAGAGACATGATCGCCCAAGCGTGTAGCATGTATGACCATTAACTGACTGTAGTGGTAGGTTTATCCTCCACTGGGAGGCCTATTCTCCACGGTTCAGCCTTTTTTTCTCACAGAGTCTGTAATGTGATCGATACCGACTTGGCAGACCGCCTGCAGTCACTTTCTCACCGGTGTGACGTGCCTTCCCTGTGCCTCTTCTATAAATACTTTCACGGCTTCTGCTCCGATGAACTTAGATCACTTGTTGCCCCTAGGTACGAATTTGCACGAGATACTATATTAGCAACTAGGTTCCACCCTTTTACAGTGAAACCGATAAAATGTAACCGCAATTTCTACTCTAACAGCTTCTTTACTCACACTTCCCGACTGTGGAATTTCCTTCCACATGATTGCTTCCCCGACAGCTACAATCTCTAGAAGTTTAAATGTAAGGTCAATAGACACCTCCTAACACAGTAATTCGCATCCATTTTCTCAAACACTCTTCTCATCTGCCCAACTCTCAGCCTCGGTATCCTTACCCGTCTATCACCCTCCTTCTGACATTTCCCATATCTAACCTCTCTTTCTCTTCACCTTCCCCTATGTAGCCCCCTGCTCAATATTGGCAGTGGAATGCCTTGCTTGGGGTGAAATGATTTAAAAAAAAAAAACAACGTTTAAATCCTGTCGCTGATCTGTCGTTGTTTCCACGACAGATCTTTAAAGGAGCTCTACTGTTTCAGGCATTTACATCCATGCAACAATCACGAAGTCAATTTTCGCATATTTCTCCCATATTGCAAATATAAGAAAAGTACCTTTTACTCTCTCTTCTCTAAGAGCGTATCACGTATGGCACGTAATTGACTGACTGCAGTGGTACGGGGAGGCCTATTCTCCACGGTTCAGCCTTTGTTCTCATATATATAACGTCGGTTTCTCATCTATCACTTTTTCCACGGCAAATCTTTAAAGGAGCTCTACTGTTTTAGAGGTTTACAGACATGCTACAATCACAAAATCGATTTGCAAATTGTTCTCATGTATTCTATATGTAAGAAGAAAATTATCTTTTACCTAAGAAACGTTGCCTTGTCTAATAGTTTTCCATGTCGATGATAATCTCACGAGAGTAAAATATTTTAATCAAGTGTCATTCGTTATCTGTCATCCTTTTCTTCATAATCTCCCCGTCTTACTATTATTCCCTTTTACAAATTCATACCATACATGGCATTCAGCATAAACAATAACCCTCTACCCTAGATGGCTATCGAGCATTGTATCAGCGAACACGATAAAAGCAGTTCCAGATGAGAGGTGAAAAACAAGGTAAGGGTATGTTCTTTGCTATAATATTATCAGAAAGAGCAACACAAGTTGATATACACCTGTTTTTTATATACTATGCAAATGCATTCGGAGTACTCCAAATAAATTTTTTTATAGCTGCTCAACAACCTTGATATTTCTTTTAATCATTTCACCCCAAGCATGGCATTCCACTGCAACCATTGCGCAGGGGGTTACATAGGGGAAGGTGGTGAGAAAGAGTGGTTAGATATAGGAAATGTCAGAAGGAGGCTGATAGACGGGTAAGGATGTAGATGGGAAGAGTGTTCGAGTGAATAAATGCGTGTTAGCGTGTTAGGAGGTGTCTATTGACCTTACATTTAAAACTCCAAGAGATTGTAGCTGTCGAGGAAGCAAGTATGTGGAAGGGAATTCCACAGGCGAGAACTGCGAGAAAAGAAGTAAAAATTGCGGTTACATTTTATCGGTTTCACTGTAAAAGGGTGGGACCTAGTTGCTAATCTAGTTGCTCGTGTAAATTCATACCAAGGGGGGCAGCAGTGATCTAAATTCATCGGAGCAGAAGCCGTGAAATTATTTAAAGAAGAGGCACAGGGAAGGCACGTCACGCCGGTGAAAGAGTGACTGCAGGCGGTCTGCCAAGTCGGTATCGATCACATTACAGATTCTCTGTGGTATTTTTTCAAGAACCCCGAGAAGAATAGCAGGGGCACCCGACCAGATATGGCAGCAGTATTCAATATACGGGCGGATGGTAGATTTATATATGTGCAGAATAGATTCTGACGGGAAAAACTTCCGTCCCCTGCACAGAGAACCGACTTTCATAGCAGTGGATTTAGCAATGAATTCGATAGATTCCGAAAAGACATTAGAATAATCAAGAAACTATACTGACACTGAACCTGAGAGGAAATGAGTTCAACCGATATAGAAAAATAGAAATGAGTACTAAAACGATGTGTCTTCTCGCCGAATTTATTCAACCTTATAGCATGTGGGATGTGCGTTGTGGTACAGTGGATATCGGCTCGGAAGGAGAAACCGGAGAACTGAGTTCGAATTCCAGTTGAATCCATTGTATTCACTTACGCACAAATACCCTTGGGAAAGGTATTAATCCGTCTCTTCCTTCCAGTTAAATAGCAGGACAGACTGGGTTCTATAGCCTTGGTCGGTAACCAGTCTACCGCAGAAAGCAATGGCAACCTACCGCGGGATAATCTTCTGCCCGGTCAGCCATGTCTCTTTTGAGACATGATCGCCCAAGTGTGTATAACGTATGGCACTTAACTGACTGACTATAGCATGTGAGCAATGATGACGTTTTGGAAAGGATGGAAATAAAATGATGACGTTTTGGAAAGGATGGAAATAAAATGATGACGTTTTGGAAAGGATGGAAATAAAATGATGACGTTTTGGAAAGGATGGAAATAAAAAGGAAATTAATACTGAGCATCAGGAAAAAACAGCTTAAGTTCTTGAGACATGTGATGAGAAAGGATCTCTTGGATAATCTCATAATCACATGTCAGACAGAGGGAAAGAGAGACATGGGAAAGCAGCGTATAACATATTTGACGGGCCTGAGCAGGTCGATGGCAGAACGGGGTTTGAGTGGAGCAATGGGAGAAAGCGTGCTTAGAGCCACCAGGGGGAAAAACGTGGAAGACCATGATCGCCTAAGTTTCCTGAAGAGACATGGCACATAAAAGATCCTACCAAGGATTCAACATTGGCGTCTACAATCCTAACAATATAAGGTCTACAGATGACACAATGCTAATAGCAAATATAGAAGAGAAACTACAGAACCTCCTAACGAAGGAAAGCGAGAAGAAAGGACTA
The DNA here is from genome assembly GCA_037127315.1 of Ascarosepion bandense. Lineage (NCBI taxonomy): Eukaryota > Metazoa > Mollusca > Cephalopoda > Sepiida > Sepiidae > Ascarosepion > Ascarosepion bandense. Next base: position 1,191,236 of record JBBBDQ010001662.1, on the reverse strand, counting down.
AGTATAAAGTACAAGAAAACTGAATGCATGGTCATCAACACAAAGTGGAACCCAAAATGTTAATTACAGGTACTAAAATCAAGAAGGTGCAAAAATTTAAGTTCCTGGGAAGTGTTCTAGAATATGACGGAAAGTGCGACACTGAGATGCAAAGTCGTATTGGGATGGAGAAAGATACATTCCAAAAGCTAAGCAGAGTATTAAGAGACAGGAAAATTTCGTTGGAAACAAAGAAAAAAGTACCAAACGTTTACGTGATATATATCTTTCTGTATGGCAGCGAAAGCTGGGCAATCTCCTCAGAGTTTAAGAAAATACTCGAAACGACAGAAATATGATTCTACAGAAGAATACCGAGAAGACCATGGACCGAACATGTGAGCAAAAATATTTTGAAAAGAATGGAAACAAAAATAAAACTTACACTTAACATCAGAAAGAGATACTTAAAATTTTTAAGACACGTAATGAAGTAGGACGGCTTGGAGAATCTGATACTCACAGGGCGGATAGAAAGAAAATTGGAACAGGGAAAAACAGCTCATGATATGATTGATCGGCTTGAGTAAGAGGATAGTACAGCAGAATTTAGCAAAAAATAACACGATAAAACTTATTAAGCGCTACAATAGATAGGAAGATGTGGAGGGCCATGATAACCAACGCGCTGAAAAAATACAGCATATAAAAGAAGAATAAGAGAAGGTATAATTTCGATAAGTGAAGTGATAAGAGGCAGGAGATAGACTTATTCTTTAAGCAAATATTATCTGAATCAATTTCTTAGTGATACAAAAACTAAATTTGATTATTGATTTGGATCGTTTGTTTAATAAATATATCAACACATTATGGGTCATTTAATGAGAAATTCTACTTTACTGTCATGTTTGGTATTTTTTTGTTTTCCTGATAATGTATTGCTGATAATCTTTATTTGTTTTGTATTCTTATTTTTTTAATTATTTATTTATTTATTTATTTATTTTAGGGGCTATGAAATGTATAGTTGTTAATTTTTACTTATTATTTAAATTATTATAAATAATAATATAATAACAAATTATTATTTTTGTATTTTATTTTGATATTTTTATTTTTTGGCAATGAAATGCATTGCTGGAATTTGTTACTAATGTATTTTTTAAGTTCAGTTTAGATATATGGTCATAGCTGACATGTGCTTCCACTCTGAGCCAGAGTAGACATGGGAACAACAGCATAAGCACAGGACAAAGACAAAACCTTCGTGGCTTACATCAGAAGAAATGTATTTTTTAAGTTCAGTTTAAATATATGGTCATAGCTAACATGTGCTTCCACTCTGAGTCAGAGTAGACATGGGAACAACAGCATAAGCACAGGACAAAGACAAAACCTTCGTGGCTTACATCAGAAGAAATGTATTTTTAAGTTCAGTTTAGATATATGGTCATAGCTAACATGTGCTTCCACTCTGAGCCAGAGTAGACATGGGAACAACAGCATAAGCACAGGACAAAGACAAAACCTTCGTGGCTTACATCAGAAGAAATGTATTTTTTAAGTTCAGTTTAATTATATGGTCATAGCTAACATGTGCTTCCACTCTGAGTCAGAGTAGACATGGGAACAACAGCATAAGCACAGGACAAAGACAAAACCTTCGTGGCTTACATCAGAAGAAATGTATTTTTTAAGTTCAGTTTAAATATATGGTCATAGCTAACATGTGCTTCCACTCTGAGTCAGAGTAGACATGGGAACAACAGCATAAGCACAGGACAAAGACAAAACCTTCGTGGCTTACATCAGAAGAAATGTATTTTTTAAGTTCAGTTTAGATATATGGTCATAGCTAACATGTGCTTCCACTCTGAGTCAGAGTAGACATGGGAACAACAGCATAAGCACAGGACAAAGACAAAACCTTCGTGGCTTACATCAGAAGAAATGTATTTTTTAAGTTCAGTTTAAATATATGGTCATAGCTAACATGTGCTTCCACTCTGAGTCAGAGTAGACATGGGAACAACAGCATAAGCACAGGACAAAGACAAAACCTTCGTGGCTTACATCAGAAGATATGAAGATTTATATGAGATTGATTGCGGGAATTGGTTAGACACGAAAAAAGTACGTCTAATACTTAGGAAACTAGGGTCAAATGAACACGCTAAATTAGTATGCTACATCCTACCGAGAAAAACGAATGAGTTGACCTTCGGGGAAACCATGAAACTCGTAACGGAATTATTCAGTCCGAAAACTTCGCTATTCCACAAAAGGTGGAAATGTTTAAATTTAACAAAAAAGGATAGCGAAGATTATATAACATTCGCTTCCGTAATAAACAAACACTGCCATGACTTATTTGACGTATTTATATGACTTTATCTGAACGTAGCGCTGACAATTTTAAATGTTTGATATTCGTCCAAGGCCTGGTTTCGACTAAAGACGCGGAGATCAGACGGAGAATTCTAACAAAACTTAAGAGTAAACCAGAATTGACGCTACAAAATTAGCTGAGGACTGTCAGAGATGTATGAGCGTAAAAAAGGACTCGAAAGATATCGAATAGTCCGATGTCGCTAACATACTGAAAGTACAACGAAAAACACGTTTCTCACCACCGCCACCTCAGCCAAAAAAAAAAAAAAAAAAAATACTATTACTTTACTAAAGTCAAATGAAACTTCAGAAGAAATCACCACCCAGTCAAGGCTATTGCTGTGGAACTCTGCATTGTTACCAAAGATTATCCATACCGCTATAAGACTTGTCTGTCGTGCAATAGAGCGGGACATAAAAGTTCGCACTGTAAAACAAAGAAAGAAAACAAATGTTGAGTAAGTACCAGTAGAAATGACCAAGCAGACGGGATAAATATACGAAAATATGTGCAAGTGAAAATGTGAAACAAAAAAAAATCAGATTACAATTGGATTCTGGATCCGATTTAACTATTATTAGACTACGGTCACCGAAAATGGGACACATTCTATTGAACAGGTTAAGAAGCTCATCCCTTGTTCCCTGTTTAGGATGTGGTTTCCGGTTTTCTCTTTTCCAATCTTCTCACTTTGTTTTTTTTTGTTTTGTTTTTTTCAATTGGAGTAGATAGATCTATCTATCGCCCAGTTCACACTCCACCCACGTCTTTTGAACAGGTTAAGAGGCTCATCCCTTGTTCCCTGTTTAGGATGTGGTTTCCGGCTTTATCTTTTCCAATCTTTTCACTATTACGTAGCCCCCTGCACATCAGTGGCGTTACCGCCTTGCTCGGATTGATACGATTAAAAAAAAAACAAAGTTTACATCTGCGAACTTTCAAGAATTTTATGAAACCTTCGAGGTGAAACATATCAAATCTCCGCCATATCACCCAAGGTCAAAAGGTCAAGCGGGGAGGTTTGTAGATGCACTAAAAAGAACAGTAAGGAAAGCTTATGGCATACCAACAGTTCTTTCAAGTGTATCGCCGGCGGAAGTAATGTTCGCCCGAAAAATTAAATCTGTATTCGACAAGTTACTGCTAAAACAGACAAAACAAATCACGAACTTCGTTTTTACCGAAAAGAAAATTGAACCCAGGGGAAAAAGTTGTTTTTTTTAATGTTCAAAAGCAACACATCCTATTGGGAGCCAGGTACAATAGAGAAACGGATCGGTAACATGATTTACATAATTCAGGGTCCGAAGTTCTCACAAAAAATTCATTTAAATCAGATTAGAAAGACATTGTTAGAGGATTCTAACGGTCTACCTCAGGAAGAAGAGGAAATAATGGGTACAATTTTTGACACATTCGATATGCAAAGGCCTCAAGCAATTTCAGAAACACGGAAATCTAGCAGAAAAAGAAAATTTACAGAGCCTTTGATGATTAATCCGAGGAGGAAAAATATTAAAGACCCCTGCGAGATAAAAGCTTGGTAGGTGGGTGTCATTGGCCCTTACCCATAACTCCAGAATGAACACTTCCTAACACGATAAATACTGCGCCTCTCAAGAGAGAATCGAGTTGGTAGTAGTTCACTCTAAAGAGACTGGCAGTCATACTAAACCTTCCACATTTTGTATTGTTATTTCTTGTTAATATATATTTGTTTTTTATACCCTGGTGGTGGTGTTGTTCTTTTCGGACCTTAACCTGGTTCATAACAGAAAGGCAGCGAAGTTTTTTTTTTCTGCTAGATAGGTTACCTTTTTGAGTTGACGAGCTCTATATACTCGAGTCAGGAGTGTATGAGGTGCCAGTGGCAGGCCTTTGCCATCCATTAATTTTTCTTTCAGTCTACGGTTTCGCTTTAACTGGAAACAACTATTGCTCTTTAGTCTTTTGTGCCAACGTCCAAAGAGTCTGAGCTCCAGGACCATGGATTAGTTTTAAAGCTTTCATTACACCCGAGCAACGCCGGGTTATACTGCTAGTCATTTATAATAGAGTATATATATATATGTATATATATATATATATATATATATATATATATATATATATATATTAAAAAAGGATTAATTCAAAGAATTTGAATGGCCATTTCGATATGAAGATCCCCACGGGGGATAACACATCACCTCAGCAACAGAAAAATCCTTTCAGAAACTGGAGAAAAATTAGTCTACTTTTCCTTTTAAATAGATTTGCAAATAAATTAAATTATGTAATTTATGAAGCCCGTATTTCTCCATCTAATAACAAAGACAATTACCGGACTTATATTGGCATGTCCGCGGGCCCTTTCAAACAGAGGCTTTATAATCACAAGTACTCGTTTTCGAACCCTAAACAAAGATTCCAGACGGCACTATCACGTAGGTTCTGGGAAATGAAGGAGGAAGGGCAGGACCCTATAATCAGCTGGAAATTAATAGGCGCAGCTTGTACTCCTAAAAATTTTCGTGATAGGTGTCGTCTATGTTTATTGGAGAAGATTCTGATTTTGAAATATCCTCATCAGGACTTACTTTTGAACCTCAGGAGGGAATTTATTAATATGTGCCGCCATAGGGCGGATTTTAAAATTTAACTTTTAATTTTAAATTTAAATTTTAAATTTTTCTAAAATTTTTCTATAATTTTTTAAATTTTTTAAATTTAAATTTTTTTAATTTTTAAGTTTTTAATTTTTTAATTTTTAATTTATAATTTTTCTTTTTATAATTTTTATGTATATGTGTATGTTTTTGTGTGTGGATGTGCATATTTGTATATATATGTATATATATGCATAAATGTGTTTATGTATGTGGGGTATATGTATTTTTGGAAAAAAATTTTTTTAGCTATTTAAATGCTCCTTTTCATAATATTCATTTATTTTTTATATTTTTTTTATATTATTATATGTATGTGTGTGAGTGCATATGTAATATGTATATATGTGTGTATGTGTGTGTGTGTGTGTGTATGTGTGCATGTATGTGTACACATATATATTGTGTGTATATGAATTTTTTGTATATAGGTGTGTACACACACATATATATATATATATATATATATGTGTGTGTATGCGCATGTATGTGTTTATAAATGTGTATGAAATTAAATGTATGTGTGTGTTTGTGTATGTAATTCTTAATCGCAGAATTGTGTGTGTATATGTATGTATGTATGTGTGTACTTCTATATGTATGTATAATTGTAAATGAATTTTTTTTTTACCTAGTGTTGTCTTTATTTAGTTTAATTTAAATGACCTAATTTTTTTTTAAATAATTTTATTTTAAGTCCTATATTTTTATTCCCTTTTATAATTAATTATACCTTTTTAAGTAAAGGCCTTTTTTCTAATACTTGGGAAATTAGGTTTTTGAATTTGTCCAGCGTCTGTAATATTTAAAAAATTTCCTTTCTTTTCTTTTTCCCTCCCTTCCTTCTTTTATATCCCTTTTATCTCTCTTATCTCCCACCTTTTTTCCGTGTTGCTTAACCTTACATCAATTCAACACGGCTGTCTGTTAATTTTTAGTTACAATTCCCCTTTTTTTTGCGAACCCAGACGATGTCAATTTTTCTTTTCTTGTTTATTTGATTTTATGTTATTTTATCTTTTTCTTTTTCTTTTTCTTTTCCTTTATTTTTCCTTTTTATATTTATTTAATTTATTTGCAAATCTATTTAAAAAGGAAAAGTAGACTAATTTTTCTCCAGTTTCTGAAAGGATTTTTCTGTTGCTGAGGTGATGTGTTATCCCCCGTGGAGATCTTCATATCGAAATGGCCATTCAACTTCTTTGAATTAATCCTTTTTTAATATATATTTGCTCTGTAATATTTTATTACATAGAGCTCTCTTCCTGTATCATTTTTTAATATTAAAATAAAATTTTTAATATTAATTAGGATCGGGTTTTTGGAATTTACCTTTCCTGCTTTTTTCCCTTGGATTGATGTATCTGAATTAAAATATATATATATATATAGTTTTTTCACTACTTGACGACATAATTATTCAAAAATTAAATGAGCTGCCTCTGCTTTCAACAAGGTTTCTCTCTCCATTAGCGAGACAGGAAGGATATATATATATATATATATATATATATATATATATATATATATATATATATATATCGAAACAGACCCCTACTGCGTTATGCATATATTGAAATAGTCCCCTTCTGAAGCCGCACCATTTATCCTTGACAAAAAGTATACTTGGAACTCTTTCTTTCGGGGATACATATTTTATTGATTGCATTGTTGTTTTGAAATGTTAATCCTTTCAAGTCAGATATGAATTCTGAAGAGGAAAATGTCGAAGTTTGTTCTTGGCTAATAGCTATTGCACAGGCCATGCGCTGATAGAACCTTGCGACGACGATATCCAAAATATTTTCCTTCCAAGCACTTCAATGTACAATGGAGGCGAAAGAGAACTTTCTTTTCTTAATGCGCATGCAGAACAGAGTTCACAGTCTCAGCTTCTTACTTTACCTTCTTTACCATACTTACCAGTCCTAAAAGTGTTTATAAGTCCTCGAACATATATATATATATATATATATAGAGAGATAGATAGATAGATAGATAGATAGATAGATATGTGTGAGTTTGTAACCCTGGGTTTCACGCTCTTGCAATCGTCGTTGGGGTTTGTCTGACGATCACAAGAGCGTGAAATCCAGGGTTACAAACCCACACCTATCTATATGAATGTCAGCTCTATCACCGATATTGAGCGCTTTCTAATAAGTACCACTCATATATAATATATAAATAATATAATATACATAACAAATTGCATATATATATATATATATATATATATATATATATATATATTGATATCTATAATTATATGCATACACTTTTCACACACACACACACACACACACACACACACACACACATATATATATATATATATATATATATATATATATATATATATATTAGTAAGAACTAATAGAATAATATTCCACAGTTCGTAGAACATAATTTTTAACAGTGCTCGGTACGTAGTGGAGCAATATTTTAGTATTATTCTTATTATGATGATAAAAATATTTTTTTACAATACAAGAGCTGTTGTGTTTTAATGCCATATTCAACACCTCATCAGGATGTGTTGCTAAGTACAGCATTGTAACACAACACTTCATGTAGCGAAAAATGTTTTTTATTATCATAATAAGAATATTACTACACACACAGACATATATATATATATATATATATAGTAGGTTACGTGAGTCGAACATAATTAAACACAAATATAGAAATTCTAGGAAATTAGCAGCGGTAAGAAAGTGACTCAAGTCGTGTCAGCAGATCAGGACTAAAAATATTGCTGATTCTTCTTTGGATCTTATCCAGGAGCTCAAAGTAAGTAGTAGGAGCACCTGACCACATATGGCAGCAATATTCTAAAACATGGACGAATGCTAGTCTTATAGGTAGGTTTTCCTTAGCTACATAAAATATTAAATAAAATTTGTTTTTAAAAAGTACATTTATCTATCATCCAAAAATAATGGAAGTTTTAGATTTAAACAAAATATTTTAAACGATTCTTTCGTCAGTTGCAGGAATCATTTGCGTATTCCTCCATTTCACTTGATCATTTCGTCGGCTTTTTTATGCTGAGATCAAAGTGTAGTACCAGATAGACTACAGTTTATCTATTGATTGCCTGTCTTCGGTCAGAGTGCAATTCAGTTTAACCTACTTCTTAATGTCGGCGGCGCGTAATTACTTGCAGTTTCTTTATAAAGAAACATTCAGCATTCATTGATCAAATAATGCTATAAGAATTATGATTTCCTTCGCTTTCTGATAGGATCAAAGTGTAGTATCTGCCTTCTGGCGGATAAACTACACTTTGTCTTTCAATTGCCTTTTGTTAAAATGCAAGAAAGTTGAATCTCTGTCTTCAGACAGTGGAACTAAAAACATAATTGATAGATATGTAGTCTCCGGATGTGAACCCAACCGATGGTTGCAGTATATGGGATTTTTTTTTCCGAGTTAAACTGATCTTTGGTCACATCCTGCTAGAGTGGGAAGACAAGTAGATACTAAGTGGAGTATCTGCCTATTCGGCGGACGTGTCCTCAGACAAACCAAAAAATTATAGATTCCTTGTGCTGAGAATTCTAGACCGCGGGAGTCCTCGGTATGACTATAACATACTTCTGGAAGCAGGTCTTCTGATAGGGTGGTTTTGAGGTGCGTGGAATTACCGCATAATTGCTATTATATATATATGTATGTCGCATTCACCCTAGTCGGGTTGAGCCAGCTTCCTCCCTGACGGAGCAAGTCTCATTGGGATTTGTTTAAGGGCAGGGTCCCAAGTCCTACCCTGTTATTTAACCCATAACTGGAGGGAAAGGACGGATTAATACCTTTCCCAAGGGTACCATCGCGCAAGTGACTGCAGGGCATTCAACTGGAATTCGAAATCGGCTCACCGATTTCTCTTTCCAAAACCGATGTCCACTGCACCACAACGCACATCCGTCACTATACGCTTACAGCACCTGGTATTCCCAAGCGGTCACCCATCTAAGTACTGACCAGGCTCAACGTTGCTTAACTTCGGTGATCGAGCGAGAACCGGTGTATTCAACGTGATATGGCCGTAAGCCATAATTGCTATTGTTCCAAGTTAACTCCTAAAGTTGGGTGGTAGTACCTGTTAAGGCTCTAATTATGGGCAAATAATTAACCTCCAAACTGAGGTCAAAACATTATGAAAACATAAGTATACATTCTTATAGTAAAAATATAAGCACTACATTTCCAAAAAAATATTATCAGCAATACAATTTTGAAAATAAATTGCCAGAAATACACTTAAAAATTAGTAATACGTATTCTATTTATACGAACATATCCTAAAATCTTATCGGTATTAAATGACCCAATGAAGTGTTCATAGGCTGTAAAACAAAATAAACCAAAGCTAACCCCGCGCTTCCACCTCCTTCAATGCACGAAAGAGTGAGTGTACTTGGATTATTGATTCCAGTGCGACGTTGACTGAGGAGACAGATCAGTGTCATAACTTGGCCCACCTGTATGCCTTTGGGCTCTCACTTTAAAGGAGACAAGTAAATATTAAATGCATGTTCTGCCTATAAAGCGGACAAAGTACATTTTATCTCACAATTGTGTTTCTATCTTCCGGTTTCTTGCTTCACGGTCAACTTTGATCGTCAAAAAATAAAATGCAATGTCCATTGTTATCTTCTATCATTTTAATTTTTATTCTTTTTTTTCACCTGTCCTTAATAGTAGTTTGTTTTCTCAAATTCTCTAGCAATCTGATGTCTTTGCGGCTTTAATGCCTTACTTGGGGTGAAGAGATTGAAGTAATCACGACTAGAAGATGAGTTACGGTTGAAATAGTTCGATGTAATCGTAAGTTTTGTCCTAATGGTTTCTTCTCGCGCACTTCTCAGTTGATGAACTGTATTCTTGCTGCTTGCTTTCCAATCATCTATAATCTTCAAAAGTTTGACTGCAACGTCAATCCCCATCTTCTTCAAGATTTTTCTATTATTTTTTTGTTCTTCTATCTAAAGTTTTCTTACCTTATTACCCTCTCGGTAAACCCTTGTTTCATAGTGACTTTATCGCCTTTCAGGGGTATCAAAAAAGGTCATCATCTTATATAAGAACATTGGAGAGTTTCTAAGCATAATTCATTCATTTGTTTCCATAAGAAACAAGAATTGTTTCGAATGTGTCTTTTAGAATATATATAAAAAGATATACACAAATATGTGAGTAAACTTTAGAAAGGTATTGCGAATTCTCTTCTTTTCTAGCATGGGACTACGTTAACGTGTATCTGTGTGGTTAGCTGTGACATATGTGTGCCATCAAGGACAAAAGAAACGAAAGAAAAGGGCGCAACTGCATGATATTCAATGGAAGAGTTTAGAGTATCTACGATTAAGCCAATAAGCTGCCCGCCTACTGAGTGGATGTCACGTGACAGAGCAGAGGGTGTGTCTTAAGCCTGTCACATTGCCTGCCACAGAGGTTGATGGCCGGCAGCTCCTGGGGAAAAGAATTCTTCTCCATTTAGATTCTGACGGATGCAATCTGACAGAAAAGGAGACTTAATGTCCGGAGGCTAGGCAAAAATGAAGTAAGCGGAATTAAGAGTAAAATTTTATTTTTTAAAGCATAGATAGATAGATAGATAGATAGATAGATAGATAATGAAATGAGATGATAGATAGATAGATAGATAGATAGATAGATAGATAGATAGATTCTCTCACTGAGTGATAACACATACAGATAGATGGATTGATAAATTCTCTCACAGATTGATAACACATAGATAGATAGATAGATAGATAGATAGATAGATAGATAGATAGATAGATAGATTCTCTCACTGAGTGATAACACATACAGATAGATGGATTGATAAATTCTCTCACAGATTGATAACACAGATAGATAGATAGATAGATAGATAGATAGATAGATAGATAGATAAGACAGACTTAAATAGATAGATAGATAGATAGATAGATAGATAGATAGATAGATAGATAATCAACACTCACACTTAGGAACACACAAAATTAAATAATAGAACTGAGCTCATTTAATGTCTAAGCTAAAAGATTTTTTTCTTGGCGTCTTCAGAAATGATGGATATGTGCTGAATATGCATATTACAAAAATTCTTTTATTTTTCTTATAAATTATTTTAATTTTCTTATTTTGAGGTAAGATTTTCCCTTTCCGTGAATTTCATCCAGTTTTACCGTATATGTTTCTTAATCTTTTTCTAACTGAAGATAGATTTTGTGTTTTTAGGTTTAATCTCCCACTGAGAAATAAATCGTTGCTGTATTTGATATAAAAATGAAAATTGGCAGAGTGCTTCGATGATATATGCTCAAAAGACATCTCTGAGCTTGGAAATTGTTGCTAATATAAGACACGGCCGTTATCACATGGGATATACTGTAACTAGAGAGCTAATTAAATTTACTGATCGATAGACGGAGACAAACGAAATAGATAGATAGATAGATAGATAGATAGATAGATAGATAGATAGATAGATAGATAGATTAACATTTTTTATAGATAGATGGATGACACATGCAGATAGACAGTTATCAGCAGTAACGAATATCCATCGAATGATAACTGGAACGCGAGAACGTTTTGTATAGGTAGTAAAAGAGATTACTATCAGGATGCCTATAGATCTAGACAGATATAGATATATAGATAGACAGATATAGATATATAGATAGACAGATAGACAGACAGACAGACAGATAGATAGATAGATAGATAGATAGATAGATAGATAGATAGGCGATTTTCTAAGCGCCGTTTAGATTTTTTTTATCGTTTCCCCCCAAGCAAGGCGGTAACGCCACTGATGCGCATGGGGCTACATAAGTGCAAAGAGTTAGATAGGAGGAGAGTAAAGAGAAAGGCGAACCAGTTACAGTGGGTGTCAGAGAAAGGGCAAGAGAAGTTTGAGAATACAAGTGTGGTGACAGTTGCAAAGGTAGAGAGAAAGGAAAAAATATACAGGGTGATGTAGAAAGAACTAGAGTCAAGTGGTTTAGAGATTAGTATTTTTGCATTGCATTTACATTCCTAGAGGTTGTAGCGGTCAAGAAAGCAAGAATATGGAAGCGAGTTCCACAGGCGGAAGTGCGGGAAAAGAAGCTGATGAACTTGAATTGTCGTCAGCATTTGGATGATCTAAATGTGAACGGGTGAGACCCGGTTGCCAGCCTGGTTGCACGAGTAAACAACTGTGACAGGGGCACCAGTGACTTAAGTTCGTCGCAGCAGAAGCCATGAAAATATTTATAGAACAGACATAGGGAAGCCACATCCCGACGGGGAGAAAGTGGATGGAGTAGAGCCCTCAAGTCGGTACGTATCACGTTACTGATTCTCCATTGGAGACTGTCAAGAATACTGAGATGACCAGCGGGGGCACCTGACCATATATGACAGCAGTATTCCATGCACGGACGGATGGTTGAGTTGTATATGTGAAGTGGCACAAGGCGGGAATTGTGGGACACGCAGTGAGAATAGATAGATAGATAGATAGATAGATAGATAGATAGATAGATAGATAGATAGGCCATTTTCTGAGCGCGGCTTTGATATGGCACAAGGCCGAAATTAAGGGACATCCAGTGAGGATCAAAAAATAGATAGATAGATCGATAGATAGATAGATAGATAGATAGATAGATAGATAGATAGATAGATATGAAGAGACTGAGATAGATAGATAGATAGATAGATAGATAGATAACATTTTACCGTTCCGCACGTCGTTGTGTTTACAGTTGTGCGCTTTAGGTCAAAGATCGAATGAATATGAATCATCATCATCATCATCCTGCGGCCTCGGCTGAGATAGAACTCACTACACCCTTTCAGTATTCCCTATTTGCCATAGCAACTGTAATGTCTTCTTTGGCGATAGATGTATCTCTATGTCTCCTGTCTAGAAAGGTTAACTTGCGATATCGATTGTGAGATGATGGGTCCTCCATAATACAAACGATGAAACAAGTTCATCTGTGGCACGTGCACAATGCCTAGCAAACTGGATACGTCTCTTTTGAACTAAGGTTGATACGCTTGGTAGGTTTCCATATATCATTTCTAGTGTTGGGTAGTTTCGCCATGAAAGATCAAGTACTCTTCTGAGAAGACGAGTATAACATCTATCTAAACGGCGCTGTTGTTTTGCTGAAAGAGTCCAAGTTTCAGATCAATAGATTAAGATTGGTTCAATAAGTGCGCGAAAATCTTGGATTTTGATCTTACGATCAAAATTGGATTTCCAGATGTTATCCATTTTGTTACAAGCAGTCCATACTATGCCTAATAATGTCTAATAATGCTACCATAAGTAGAGAAGCATTTTTATGCATTTTTCAAATGCAAACGATTGAGCATTTTGATTTAAATATGCGTGTATGCTTTCATTTTCTCTTCTGAGCGCATATGTCGGTTCAACGTCGCATCTTCTTGCTTAGGACGAGAGACAGCCACTGACGTAACTGCTGGCATGGATCTATCCCTTCTCATCACCAACAGAGAGAAACCCAGCCCCCAGAAACTAATGTCCAAGTGGCACAATTTCCCTACACCTTTCATTTAATTATATACTTCTTGTTGGGGATCACCCCTTTTTGTATACAAAAATGGACTCGCCTGTTGTGCACTTATAATCCTGGTTATAGAGAGAACAGCAGGGTTTAGTAAGGAGTCAGTTGGTCAGTAAGTTGGTGCAGAGTTAGTTGGAGTTGTTTAGATATAGACTCATTGCCCGGACATACTATTTCACTGCAAGACTCTATAAATTAATTTCTACTAAAAGTATTCCTGAATTGACTCACCCGTATCCCAGTGTGTAAATTTTGTTCAATAAGTTATATTGAACAAAATTTACACACTGAGCCCCAAGTGAGTCATTTTCTATCTCCATATCTGTTTTTGTTATTTACTATTTTGTGTGGTTTCTCAACCGGAATCCAGAACACTTCTTTTTGTTCATTTTTGGTTAGTGGGTTGCCGCTTTGATGATATTATTCCGTAGATTTTTATCTCGATCATAAGAACGCTTCATTTGGACAACACGTGATAATATTTAAGTTGAAAGAGTTGCGGACCCATTGCTCAGCATTTAAATATAACAGGAAGCCCTGCAATACTTTATTGGAATAACACTACTATCTGCTGAAAAAATTCGAACGACCAGCCCGCATCATTTATTTTACATTAACCACGAAAAAGTTTCTATCGATATCTATTAAAATTTTCTGTGGAAAGTTCTTTAAGGAGTGTGCTGGGTTCGATTGACGTTTTTAAGCTAATCAAGTGCGGATAAAAATGACGAGCATTCTTGGCGCCAATTTACTAACAAAACATCAGAAAAATAGAAGTCAAATTTCTAAGAATATTTACAAAAGTATCATCAAATAATACATGTTATCATGAAATACTGTATTAGTTTAAATTTTTATCCATATCTACCTGAACGACCGAGCTTTAATAAGTCTCTACCTTGGGGAATTTTGTATTGGATGAAAAATAGGAAGTTCTGGAGAGCCATGATCGCTTTCATCAGGCAGTTTCAGAGTAGATTAAAAATAAGAAAAATACACAATCATCCGTTGTGTAAAGGAACTAATTTGGAAAGATGCTGAACTCGCTGCAATATTTCGAAGACATGGGATTTATTTGAACCTCGAGCAATGGTTCAACTGTGTCGAAGGAAAAAATAACTTCTAACTTCGTAATTAGTTAAGAGCGTTGTATATCGATTAATTGATTGGTCGTTTCGATTTAGAATCGATTGTGGTGGGTAAAAAGCGATTATCTTGCAAAACATCGCGGGTTATTGCATCATTTCATTGACCATACTTTGTGGTTTGTTACTTGCAGGTCGATACAGAGACGCTAGTAATTATAAAATAATTTAATGGAAAAATAAGACTTCTGAAAGAATCTTACTTTTTTTTATATATCTTCATGTGCGTTTATTAGCAAATCAATCAAAAGAAGTAATAAATGGGTCAGTGGGAATTTCAAGGTATTGATTGAAATGTTGCGAAATTAGGATTTGTCAAAAAAAGTTTTCAGGTTTGTTTTGTTGTCAATACTTCGGTTATTCATCTCTTAGATTTCTTTTTTTTTTTGTTTTTTTTTTTTTTTTGCTTCTTTGATTTCATTCAATTTCTTTTTTTGTTTTCCTTTTCTGTTTTTTTTTTGTTCTCGTCTTTTGGTTCAAGATTCTTTGGGTTTTTTTTCTTCCTTACTATTTTCTTTTATTTCTTTTCTCACCTCATTTTTCTTCTTTTTCTCTTTTTCATCTTCTGTCAGCTATTATCTACCGTTCTTATATTTTATAGCGGGTTATCCATTCTTTTTCAGTTTACAGTGGAGAATCCGTTTTAGTGAAGGGTCGTTGTATATTGTTGCAGATTAACGGAATTTGGCCTCGTTGTAGATAACCCACTATAAGTCGTAAAATGTTTATAAATCAAGAAAAGCAAATTGAGTTGAAAAATAACATTTTATATATAAACATATCAATTAAGGTTTTTACAATTAAATTAATACTTGAAGTATAGGTCCAACGGACGTTAAAATGTTCATGGCAATAAAATGCTGAAAAGAGAATTAATGCTTACGAATGTGGGAGCGTTGTAAGTAAGGGATGTATTTGATGTATTCGCTCCTTAGATCAGTAAGTAGTTTTGAGACAGCGAAAGATAAGAGGAGAGTGAAGGGAGGCTAGGATAGTAAGGCGCTTGACGTAGGTCAAGGGGATACTGATTACACTCCTCTCTCTCGAGTCTGGGTTTGTCTTTCTGGGTGCTTTCTGTATCGGATTTATATTTCGACTTTTTGGATCGCAGCAAATCATTTGGTTATTCACACTTGTATTTGATTCTGGGCTTCCCATTAGCCGATAAATAAAATTCGCGTAAGCTCGCGAACTGGAAATTTAATATTTAATTAATTTTTAGTTTTCAACCGAAATATCTGCGCGAACTCGGATGCGCAACGACGACTTTTGGTCATTTGCTTTTTGGTTGTTATAGAGCAAACATCCGGTCCCTCGCTTTGCTCGGTCGGTATCACCACAATTTTACCGCTTTCTTCATAATATTATAAAGTAGTTAAAAAATTAAAGAAATCTGAAGAACTGCATAAGAATAGGTGAATTGCCAGAACATGAAAGGGAATCAGAAATGGATTTAAAAGGAAAAAACATGACATGGCCGGATTAAAAACTAAAACGGAAGCTTTATTCTTGCAGCCCAAAACCAGAGTCTTTTCACTAAGAGCTTTCCCGCAGTATTTGTCTATATTCCTGCGATGAGGTAGTATTTGCAGTATTTACATTATTCGGACTAATGTCCTCATCATTGTTGCTATTTGTACGACGTTTTGGTCGTTGTACACACCGGCCTTCTTCAGGTGCTAGGAATTTCAAACTTAATGACACATGGCCTAGTGGATATAGACGTTGGTTAGTTCCTGTGAGTTGAGCGAAAGACTTGTAAAATCAATACCAATCTACAGCACAGCAATGGTGAACAAGTAACTTGTAGGTTTAGAAAGAGATAACTCATGACTTCCAATCGAGAATATACGCAAGAAATGAGGATGATATATACCTCAGTGATTGTACTAAAGAGTTCGGTTCGAAATTTCTAGCACCTGAAAAAGGCTGGAGTGTACAACAGCCGAAACGACAGATAGATGGCAACAAAGATCAGGACCATAGTCCGAATAATGTAAATACAGCTTTCACGCAAATAATATACATAATAATATAGATAAAAAAAAATTCAAGTTCTTTAGCAAATATCAGGAAATCATATAGAATCTAATCTCAGGATGTTCTGTACTTGCTCCAAATTAATATAAAAATATTCAAATTAGAGTTGTGAAATATGGAAAACACTTTGGAAATAAGGTAATAAACTCCCATATGAGCATCACTCAGTATGGTTCTTAATTGGATGAGTTATGACAAACATTTTGTTTACCAATATTATTATTATTATTATTATTATTATTATTATTATATTAGCTCGAAGTCAGCAGGAAACTGCTCAGTTAATGTGACAAATCATTACACACACACGCACACACACACACACACACACACACACATATATATATATATATATATGTATATATATATATAAAGCGACACAGGACAGTCTGCGGATGACTACGCTCTCGCACGCTCTTTAAACACTATGAAGAAATGGTAGACTTTAAAAGCAGTAGCTACTTACACATTTACGCGTCGATCAATCAATAATGAATTTGAACACTCTCGGCTACTGGCGTGTGTTTACATTGTGTATATAACACGCTAAAATCCGTCTTCCTCCATCGAGCGACCATAGCTTAGCGGTAGAATCGCCGACTCATATCAGATTTATATATATATATATATATATATATATATGTGTGTGTGTGTGTGTGTGTGTGTGTGTGTGTGTGTGTGTGTGTGCGTACAAACAAAGGTCTTTATTATAAAACATATACATATATACATATATATATATATATTCTTAAATACTTGACGAAATGATATTAAAAGAAAAAATTAAAATAATAACTGTTAAAGAGCAAACATCTGGCAAGAGCTTTCATAACAGGTAGTAACATTTATTAACTGGTAGTAAAGAGAATGAACTGCGTCGAATTAATAGCAGTTGCCTCACAGGTTATCCCTTATATATATATATATATATCAGGGAAAGCTGGCTAACGAGGAAAGAAACAAACGACATGTATAAAGGAAATTCAATCAACCTACGTGATCAAGAAAGAAGATACCAAACACAAATAGGGGAGAACTTTCTGATAGAAAACAAATCTCATTTTTGATTTCATATATTTTAATTTTTTTTTATATTAGTGAATGCAAAGACGAAAACAAAAGACGAAATCCAAAAATGATACAAACCCACCATAAGCAAACTTGATCCAAAAGCCAAGGTTTTCTATGCCTACATTTATTAAATATTTCATTTTCGGAATTCAAGAAATTATTGTTTTGTTTATACGATGCTATAGCAAGTTTTTGCTCTACACACCACCTCCAAAATTTCTGGCCGGCTTTATATTTAGCACATTTCTCCTTAATACTTCCCATTTCAAAATAGGGTCTATATTAAGCTCTTGTTTTATAAACCGCACATAAGTGGATAGGGTGGGGCTATCTTTATACTGTTCATTATTAAAGCTGCTAGCATGATTGTAATATCTTTCTTTTTGCAAATATCTTGTGTAGCACCAAAGTATATTTTGGATTCTGTATCCTCAGCGTTTTTATAAATTTTAAAACGATAGACGACGCAATCTTGCTGACATTTACCCTGTAAGAGACAATTATTTTTAATCCTACAACTACAACTACTTATGCCAGTACGCGTCTAACTTTTTCTTGTTTAATCCACTAATAATTTTCTCCAAATTGTGCATACAGCAATAACTAAGTTTTACGTTGTTTTTGTTAAATATTTTATACAACTTATTATCTTTACCAAAAGTTTGGTCTAATAAATTGAAAAATGTTTTACCGATTTTGGTCTTAACCGCTAAATTAAACGGGGGATTAAACCATAAGATGTTCCTACCTCTACTCTTTCGTTTGTTTCTCTTAGTGTCCGTATATACTAATTTATCTCTATGACCAATTTTAATAAGTGCATCTTGATACACTTTTTAATGATTATTGAAGATATATTTAATAGACGAATTGTTTGATAGTCTATAAGAAATACTTTTAGCAATTCCCCGCATAATATGTAGGGGTGATTAGATTTAGTGTTTACATATTACAGATTTTCGTTTTCTTTGATGTATCGGAATATGGATTCATTCAAAAGATGATGTCTAAATAATTCTAATTATTGAGATGATGTCTAAATAATTCACCACTTTTAAATTTATTTCAACATCCAACAGGTGTAGAGGCTCATCCCTTGTTCCCTGTTTAGGATGTGGTTTCCGGCTTTCTCTTTTCCAATCTTTTCACTTTTCTTCTTTTCTTCTTTTTTTTTTTCAATTAGAGTAGATAGACTGAACTATTGTCTGGTTCACATTCCACCCACGTCTATTGAACAGGTGTAGAGGCTCATCCCTTGTTCCCTGTTTAGGATGCGGTTTCCGGCTTTCTCTTTTCCAATCTTTTCACTTTTTTTCTTATTTTTCTTTTCAATTGGAGTAGATAGACTGAACTATCGCCCGGTTCACACTCCACCCACGTCTATTGAACAGGTGTAGTGGCTCATCCCTTGTTCCCTGTTTAGGATGTGGTTTCTGGCTTTCTCTTTTCCAATCTATTCGCTCTTATGTAGCCCCCTGCATACCAGTGGCCTTACTGCCTTGCTTGGGGTGATGTGATTAAAAAAAAAATTTTAAAATCGTACTTTTTAAAAAACAAATAGAGTTTTTTGCGTATATTGTGACATTTTTAGGGGTTAACGTTATCGACTATGATTAATCCATCATCACGGTATAACCAGTGGTTCTTAAAATCTATGTACTTATTAAGCTTATACAGCAATAAGCAACCTATTAATTCTGCTACCTCGGCCCCATCATACGCTCCCATGGGGTTGTCAAAGTTGTTTAAGTCATCCTTTTTTATCCATAATATATTGTTGTGGTATAATAATAATTTCGGCAATGCCTAACAACGTCTATTTCTTGATTAGAAATTTTGCTAATTTCCTTAGCCAAACTGATGTCCTCGTTGAAAGTTTTTTTCGGAAATAGATGGGTAATACTCTTTAATATCATATTTAATTAATGAGCAATGTTCATATTTATCGTAATTTTTAAACCATTCAATATAATCATTAGTGGATTGCCACTGGTTTATATTATTAAACATTTTTAGTGACTTACATACCTTCTGCAAGATTACTTTATTTATTTTACCTAACTCTGTTTTAGTAGGGTTCAGTAATCTGTATTCAGGGTTATATGGAAAATAACTCTTATTATCTTTTACTGTTATGAAACAAGGATTCAAAGTTAATTTATCCAAAGGATTGTATAACTCAACTTTGCCGTCTAGAATACTAGCTTCTTGATGAATTTTAGTCTCTATATCAGTAGAAGCTTTTTATAGTGTTTCATAACTTCTTTGTGTAACGCTTTTTTATAATTGTTAAGGCTCATTTGATATAAATATTTAGTCTTATCTGCTTTAATATAAATTTTTATACTCCACTTTATTTCATTAATGTCAGCACTAATTTTTTGCTGCACAATATTATTCCTTATCTTTCTATATTTTAGTTTTTTAATTATACCGATGAACTCAGTTTCAAATCTGTCTAATTCTTTGATATGTTGGGGGGTGAGCAAGGTTTTAAATCCATACTTTTCACTAGTATTGTTGTCATTTAAATTGTTATGATACAAGTACGCTTTCTTTCTCATATTTGCAATGCACTTCTCTATTTTCTGAAATAAACATAATTCATACATATGTTGGTCAGGTATGGGTATATGTTTAAGTGAACATCCTAAATCTATGCGTTCCATGTTATTTGATTTAAGCAGTGCTCGATAGGTTAACCTTGAGTTATGGTAAATGAGATTATAACGGGTTTTTTTTCTTTAGGCTACGTACTGACTCGGTCTGAACCCTTTTAACTGATGTTCATGTACTTAGCTCTTTCTTTTTTAAAACCATTTTTCCCTTCTTCGTAGATTCGTGGAAGGTTTTTCGGCACGAGTATAGTTATATTCTCATATATACATATATATGTATGTATGTGTGTGTGCGTGTGTGTGTGTGTGTGTGTGTGTGTGTGTGTGTGTGTGTGTGTGTGTGTGTGTGAGATTCAATAAATTGCAAACATTGTGTCTACTTATTTTTAAAAAATCATTTCATACTCACGGATAATCATTCGCGTCTTATAATAAAAAGATGTCAAACATGAGCTGTAACGTTGAAGAATATATGGGTTTAATACACATAATCGATGCTGAGTGATGCTCATATGAAAGTTTATTATTTTCTTTCTAAAGTGTTTTCATATTTCACAACTCTATTTTGAATATTTTTATGTTCATTTGGAGCAAGTACAGAACATCCTGAGATTAGATTCTATATGATTTCCTGATATTTGCTCAATAACTTGAATTTTTAGATCTACATTATTATGTATATTATTTGCGTGAAATCTGTATTTACATTATTCGGACTATGGTCCTGATCTTTGTTTCCAGTTGTACGACATTTTGGCCGTTGTACGCTCTGGCCTTCTACTCTTGCCAGGAATTTCGTACCGAACCTTTTATTACAATCACTGTGTTATATGAACTCCATTCCTTGAGTAGTAAAGCCTCTTCTTGTAGCCTGGTATTGAACTCACAACTCTTAAGGTCAAGTCACAGGAACTAACCAACGTCTATATCTACGTCGTTAAAGACACTGGGCCATGTGTCATTAAAGACAAGAACAACTGAATTGTTGAGACTTATAAACCTAGTATCTAGCAACCCTTTTTTACCAGAGTTCATATTGCAATTTTTTATGTTAATGATTTTCTCTAGTACAACGGCTGAAACGTCGTACAAATGGCAACAAAGATTCGGACAATAATCCGAATAATGTAAATGCTGTACTTTAAAATAGTTTGTCATTAATAGAGAGAACTGAACTAAAAGTGTCCAAGTTCATAAAGTCAATTCTGACTTAATTTACGCTTGGCATGTCATACATTCCCCATTTGGAGCATCTACTTGTGATCTCTTTTGGGAAAAGGTATTAATCCGTCTCTTCCCTCCCTTTATGGGTTAAATAATAGAACAGATTGGATTCTATAGCTTGGTCGGCAGCTAGTCTACCGCAGAAAGCAATGGCAATCTACTGCGGTATAATTTTCTGCCCAGTCATTCATGTCTCTTCCGATACATGATCATCCAAAAGAGTGTATCACGTATGGCACTTAACTGACGGACTGAATATAATAGTTGGAAACATGATTGTCTTCTACTGGGCATAAAGTGGGGGATCGGTTTTCTATTGTTCTGAAGTAATCAAATAATCCCCCACTAATTACTAATTAATAATATAATACATTTCTTCTCCATCTAGCTATGAGTTAAATAATAGGACACATTAGATTCTATAGCCTTTACTGGTAACCAGTCTACCGCAGAAATAAATGGCAACCTACTGCGGGATAATCTTCTGCCCAGTCAGTCATGTCTCTTTCAAGAAATGATCGCCCAAAAGCGTTTATCACGTATGGCATTTAACTGACATTTTCCAAACATTCCAGAACGAGACTTACCGGAAGTTTAAAAAATTAGAGATTTTCACTGCCCGCTCTTGCTATACCAGAAATTTGAAGACAGAGGACAGGAAAGCTAATATTTGTGGCCAGGGATCAGGTCAGCTATTACAGTACTAACTCAAAAATGGCAGAAGATTATCCCGCAGTAGGTTGCCATTGCTCTCTGCGGTAGATTGGTTGCCGACCAAGGCTATAGAACCCAATCTGTCCTGTTATTTAACCCATAACTGGAAGGAAGAGACTGATTAGTACCTTTCCCAAAGGTATTTGCGCGTAAGTGAAGGCAATGAATTCAACTGGAATTCGAACTCGGCTCATCGATTTCTCGTTCCCAGCCGATATCCAATGCACCACAACGCACATCCGATATTACTAATAATAATATTACTGATTACTAATCGTTAAAATACATAAAATCTGCCGGATAAAATGGTGATAGATATAATAATAAAATAATGCAATTACGTTCTATTAAAGTTGCATATTAAAAATTGCATTTTCAAGAACATTGAACATTGGTGTCGTTTCTTATAAACGCATTTGTCTTACAAACAAAATTTTATCACAAATCGATTCTGCTTTTAAATTTACATTCAAGGTCGGTCTCTTTTAAATGATATCATTGCTTTGGTTTTGATGGCGAAGCCCTTGATAAAAAAATCGGCTTCTTTAATCCAGTTTTTACTCTTCTTATTTCAGATATTGGAATTTTTTGTCAAATAGTATCTTCAAAGAATATTCACACATATGATGGCCGCCAAGTTCCATTGTCGTCTAACTTTTTTGCTCGGATAAAAAAAAAAAGAAAAGAAACGGTTACTCTGCTGAATGAGCAATTAATTCCTCGCGAACAAAGGAGCATGACAAAGGGCTTTCTCGAGAGTTAGATGCGAGAGTTTAGGCATACTCACGTAGGTTGAACTTTTACGATATCTTTCAAAACAAAGATTTTCATAAAACGATACGTTTTCGACATTGATTTGACCAGTTCATATCTTCCATGATCCTGTTATATGTGGGATTAATATGATATAACATTTTGTTTTCTTCTAAGTCTGTATCAACGTGTAATATGGTTAAACATTTAGGAAATCAGGAAACATGTTGTCTAAATAAGGATATATCAAAACAATTGAATGCCTTATTTCTGACCCTTGCAATTAATATACAGGGTGTGGCAAATGTAAGACCCCTTTGCAATCTATTTATTGGGCAGAAATTACTGAGTTTAAGATAGTTTATAAATATAGTCACATCAAACAATAGGATCTGCTTTGATTAACAATAAAACACTGAACACTATCAGTAACACATTTACAAACAATTTGACCCATTTATACATTAATGTGCGTTGTGGTGCAGTGGATATCGACTCGGAACGACAAATCGGGGAGCCGAGTTCGAATTCCTGTTGATATTCCTTCCATTCACCTACGGGCAAATACCCTTGGGAAAGGTATTAATCCGTATCTTCCCTCAATTATGGGTGAAATAACGGGATAGATTGGGTTCTAAAGCCTTTGTCGGCAACCAATCTACGGCAGAAAGCAATGGTAACCTACTGCGGGATAATCATCTGTGTTTGTTCAGAGCTTAAAGGCAATTATGCTGAACAGATGCAATTATGCTGAACAAACCCTAGTTAAATTTTTTAAATTTCATTGAACTAGGCCAAGGGTGCGCAAAACCTCACTGACTTTGACTTGTGTCTTTCCGCCAAAACAATCAAACAATTCCGTGTGCCCAAATTCACTCAAAAGTTTTCAGTTAACATGTTGTATGGTTTTGACAGGCAATTTATAGCACCAGAAATATCTCCCTGGTTCGATACCATCAAGAGCTTACCTTCCGAACAAATCAAATTTGTTGAACCTGGGTTTCATGGGCAAAAAAGTCGCAAGGGTGCTATCGTCAACAAATGAATTAGAAGTTAAATGTAGATCTTCGAGAATAGAGGATTTTAGGAGGCTGGAACCACCTCGGTTCGAACTTTCTTGCACCTGAATAAGGCCGGAGAGTACAACGGCCAAAATGTCGTACTTCGTACAATAGTCCGAATAATGTAAATATTGTAAGTCAAATCACTCAAGTGGCATCCAGGATCACTGCTTTTTTTATTCATGACTGACAAAGCTCTACTTAAAACGGGTGGAATATAGAGCCGTTCCTCGCTCTCAGCTCGTGCAAGGGCGCGGAGAAACGAATGCGATTGCCAACTGCACCACTTTTGATAACCTGCACTAGCACCGTGGTATAGACTGGTTTTCCAACTAAGGTTATAATATCTAATCAGTCCTGCTAAACAACGTTTATTTGTAGGCAAAAGAGATGGATTCCCAAGAATATTGTTGTTTTGAGAATGTAGAAAACTAGACTGAAATTTGAACCCAGCTTACAGATATCTCATTCTGAGCCGTTACACATGAAACCTCACTGCTCATCCAGAGGAATTAGTAATGGGTTACAAAATGTAAACACAATTCGAATCTTAGACGAGTAACATTATTCATATTGTTATTTTTTAGAAATTAATTAATTTAATGAAAGTATAATTTATATTATTCGTTTTCTCATGGACAGCCCGTTGCGCGACACAGTCGGAAACCATGTTGTTGGAAATTAATATCAAGAGATGTATTTTTTGCGTTTCTTCGATATTGGTTATATTTGGTCAATGATATATCACTTAGACTGTTGTCTTCGCCTGCGCCAATCGTTATTTTAGCCGGCTCAATATTATATTTAGAAATTAGTTGGGGAGGGACTCAGATACAATACAGAGACCGACAACAAGTGCCTTGGTTAGATAGTGCTGATTTGGTTCAATTTGATG
Source organism: Ascarosepion bandense (assembly GCA_037127315.1). Classification (NCBI taxonomy): domain Eukaryota; kingdom Metazoa; phylum Mollusca; class Cephalopoda; order Sepiida; family Sepiidae; genus Ascarosepion; species Ascarosepion bandense. The sequence goes on along the minus strand of JBBBDQ010001662.1, from coordinate 1,166,087 downwards.
GCTTGTGAAATACACCATGTCTGGCAACAGGTTTCTGCACCATGCTACACAAACAGAAGAATCCTGTAATGGCTGTCAGACTATTTCCGAGACCACATCACCCCTTATATTTGACCACCTAACTCTCCAGCTTGCAACCTTTTTGAACATTATGTGCCGAACACAATTTAGCGAGAGATTAACGAAATTACTTGTAACAACAAAGACGAGCTGAAGGCAAGGATTATAACAGCACTCACCAACTGAAACAAGAAGGCCGTCCAGAAGAGTTGCAAGAGATTGCGAAGTGGACGTGAGTCTGTGGTTGAAACTAATGGTATTTTTATTTATTTATTTTTAGTATTTCACGATATTTTGTGACATTTTTGGTTTGAGCATCCCGACCCCAAAGTTCATAAAGTTTTTTTGACGCTTGCTATATACATATTAATATAATATACATGTTATATATATACGCATATATATATATACGGATGTGTATACTTATATATATATATATCTATGAAATGAATTGTTTGAACATTATTTTTTATCGATACTCGTATTTAAGTAGATATTCTGTTTTTAATGAATCAGTATTATATATTTATATCTACCGGCCTGATTATTTACGATAAATTTTTATTACGAAAATATGTGCCATACGGCAGGATTCGAACCTGCGACCCTATCTATATATTCGTGGTCGAGAGGCCTAAGACGTTACCAGATCAAATAGTAGCTTCCTGTATATAGATAGGGGTCGCAGGTTCGAATCCTGCCAAATGGCACCTATTTTTGTAATAAAAATTTATCGTAAATAATAAATATATAATACTGTTTCATTAAAAACAGAATATCTACTTAAATACGAGTATCGATAAAAAATAATGTTCAAACAATTCATTTCAAATTGTCGGTTGCTTATATCCAAGTTTCGTTAAAATTCGTTGATTTCCGTAACATATATATCTATCTAAAGTTAGCTATAAGTGGAACATTGTCTGTCTTAGTGTGTGTGTGTGTGTCCGTTACCTATAGACTCCGAAACGGCTAGGTTTTGTGACGCGGTACCCCAGATAAATATCGATAATCGAAAAAATCGGGTTATAGAAGCAGTGGTCCGATTTTAATCAAATTTGATACACTCATGGACAAAGATATAAGAAACAATATTCAGAAGTTTCAAGGTTGCAGTTCTTACAATAGTGCAGAAAATCGATAATATATATATATATAAGGCAAGATGTGTGTGTGTGTGTGTGTGTGTGTGTTTATCTGCCTGTATGTCTATATTTTCAGCTCTTTTATTTTAGTTTTTGCTTTGGGTTTGATTGTAAGTAGATATAATTGGAGTTCTTAGTCTCAGCCATAATAGCATTTACTCAGAGGACTTATTAGCCTTCAAAATTCAGTTTACGACGTAAAAAGGAAATCAAAATTTGACTTACATCCATTCATTTTTCTTTCAGTCTACGGTTTTGCTTTAACTGGAAAAAACTATTGCTTTTTAGTCTTTTGTGCCAACGTCCAAAGAGTCTGAGCTCCAGGACCGTGGATTAGTTTTAAAGATTTCATTACCCCCGAGCAACGCCGGGCTATACTGCTAGTACGTAATATATATATACACGTATATATATATATATATATATATATATATATATATATATATATATTTTAATCGTTTCACCTCGAGCAAGGCGGAAATGCCACTGATGTGCAGGGGGCTACATAACTGTAAAAAGGTTAATTAGAAGTCAGTGAAGAGGAAGACGAACCAGTTAGAAAGGAAGCAATAGAAAGATGAGAATGCAGGGGTGATGACAGTTTTAAAGGTGGAAAGAAAGGAAAGGATATACGGGGTGGGGAAAGAGCTAGTGTCAAGTGGTTAATAGATGAGTATTGACATTGCATTTAACTTCCTGGAGGTTGTAGCCGTCAGGAAAGCAAGAATATGGGAGCGAGTTCCACAGGCGGGAAGTGCGAGAGAAGAAGCTGCAGGAGTAGAATTGTCGTCTGCATTTGGCTAACCTAACTGTGAATGGGTGGGACCCAGTTGCCAATCTGGCTGCACGAGTAAACACCTTTTGAGGAGGCACCAGTGACTTAAGTTCGTCCGAGCAGAAGTCATGAAAGTATTTATAGAACAGACAAAGGGAGGCCACATTTCGTCGGTGGGGAAGTGGCTGTAGTCGAGCCGCCAAGTCCGTACCTATCACATTACTGATTCTCCTTTGGAGCCTGTCGAGAACACTGAGGTGAACGCCAGGGGCGCCTGGACATATATGGCAGCTGTACTCCATGCACGGACGAATGGTTGATTTGTATATATGCAGGATGGATTCAGGCGGAAAAAACATCCTGGCCCGACACAGTGACCCAACCTTCTTAGCAGTGGATTTAGCTATGGACTCGATGTAGTGGTTCCATTTGAGATCAGAAGAGAGGGTAAGGCCGAGCAGGCGCAGTGTATTGCACTCAGAGAGAATCGCTTGGTCCATGCTGATGGGAGGCTGGAGAGGTTGCCTATGATGATTGACAGACAACAGCTTGGTCTTAGACGCATTGAAATTGACAAGGCACTTCTTTCCCCAATTTACCACAGAATGTAGATCCCGTTCAGGGTCAGCAGCGAGACGGGTTTCTTACTGATGCGGGAGTAAATTGTGGTGTCTTCTGCGTAGATGCCTACTTGGCACTTGATCTCATCTGGGAGGTCGTTGATGAACATAAGGAAGAGCGTCGGGCCCAGGATAGAGCCCTGTGGGACACCAGCATTTGTGGTCGTTTTGAATGGGCATGCCTCTTCAAGGCATGCCCATTCAAAACGACCTTCATTCTACGGTTATTTAAAAAGATTGGATTAGATCAAGCAAGCGTCCGGTAATACCGTAACCCCGTAGCTTGCATAGAAGGTCAGAGTGGCAAACCCTGTCAAAAGCCTTGGAGATATCCACAGCAACAGCACGAGTCTCGCCTGACTCATCAAGTGTCTGGAGCATGTACCCCGTAGCGGTTGTTAGCATGTCGGCCGTGGACCTGGTAAAGCGGAAGCCATATTGCCTGTCAGAGAAGAGTTTGTGGGCAGTAAGATGTTGAACTATTTCAGCATTAATTATGGCCTCGAACACTTTCCCGAATATTGGTAGAAAACTGATAGTGCGATTGTTGGATGGGTTCGAGGGTTCACCACAGTTCTTAAATACAGGAACAACTGAAGAGAACTTCCAGCATGCAGGGAAACAGGAAGCAGAAAGGCAGGTATACAGTTTAAAGAGGTTAGGGGAGAGTTCACGAGCACGCCTCTTAAGGACTATCACCGGGATTCCATCACCACCGCTCGCCTTATGGTGGTCAAGTTTTGAAATTACTCGGAATACTACTGTCGGGGTAATATATACGTCGTGCAGTTTGGCCTCAGTTCTAATAGGGAAGTCGGATGTGTGTACTCCAGATGAGTCAAATGTGAAGTTGAATGAGAATCTGAGAATCCTCTCGAATTTATATTTAAATTTGGGGTCATCAGGAGAGAATGGGCGCCGTTTCGTGGCCTTCTTTTCCTATGCGTGTGTCTACGCCTGTATTTGTGCTTATACGTACATATGTTGGAGGTGGAAGTTATTTCTTTTTTAGAGAATGTTTTTCAACACCTTATATTCTTTCACTATTGCTTTACTCTTTTTTTCTTTATTTTCGGCTCTAAGTGTCAAAAGTTAACTTAACAATTATGAATTATATATATATATATATATATATATATATATATATATATATATAAGAAAAATTAAGGCAGACACGTTATTTCATAGTAAATCGGATGTTTAGGCCTATTTCAGGCGAACTGTCATCAGCTTCCGTCGTACAAAAGATTTTACACGAATGAAATTCACAAAGACCTAAAAAAAAACGAATAAAAATAAAGGTCGAAAAAATTCATAATTACATCAGTTCAGCGAATACACACACATATTTATACATAAGCATATATATACGCAACATATAATTAAATGTATTTTTTCTGAAATTTTCTCTTTTAAGGGAGCGACGTTTATTTTTATTCGTGTTTTTTAGATCTTTGTGAAATTCATTCTTGTAAAATCTTTTGTACAATAAAGACGGAAGTTGATGCTGATTTGCCTGAAATAGGCCTAAACATCCGATGTACCATGAAACAACGCGTCTGCCTTAATTTGTCTTATATTTGCTTTATATGTATTTAAATATATATATATTTAGAGCTCTCTTAGAGAGTTATCCTACCACTGTATGTACAGGATACTACTTTGGATTCTTCTGTATCTACACCTCATGTTTATATATATATATATATATATATATATATATATATATATATATATATATATAAACGTGATTATAATTATGCTTATCTCGAAAAACCTCATCGAAAACTATAGAATGAAGGAAAAAAATGGTTGTAAAAAAAGAAAAAGTTTTGGGCATGAAAGTCAGTCCAAAGTGTTCGGACCGAAATCAGCCCGAAACCCGAAGAAAAAAACCGACACGAGTAACCATCTAACAGAATGCGCTCAATACAAAGCTAGGGTGATCTAAATAGTACCTAATGAGCCAGACGTAGCTACCTAGAGCTTTCCCTGACAATCCGTTTAGGAGAAACCTAGGTAGGTTCGTCTGGCTTATTAGGTGTTATTTTATATATATATATATATATATATATATATATATATATATATATATATATAATAAACTGTCAATTTTGTTTAAGCATGAAGCAGACTGTAGCCGTTGGGTGTTGACCTCAATGTCCACTGAATGTTCAGATGAGTTCATATGACAGTCACATTCGTTGTATTCATTTACGCAAAAGTAGCTTTGGGAAAATTATTAATCCAACTCGTCCCACCTAGTTACGGGTTAAATATAAAGAGATTTTTATTTAAAAAAAATCATTATCTCCAAATTATTGTGAATACTATACTTAACTCGCCAAAAGTGTTTTATATTTCTAATCTAAAATAATTTTCATTTTCTCAATACTTTGGGGGAGGTTATTTATCCTACCCCCAAGTATTGATAAACCGTAACAAAATTATTAATCGATTCCGCTTCTAATATTATTTGCAAGATATCTTCACATAATCTCAATATTTAATATAGACCGTTCATGCCTCTGGGGAGACCGGGTTGACACGTAATTCGTTTCTTGTTCAATGCATTTTCCAAGTATTTTCCATAAAATTTTGTGATAAAATGCGAAGCGTGTTAATGAAAACGGAAAAAAGGTAATCAAAATAAAATTAAAACTAATTTATAAAAAATTAACTTTTTGGGCAAGCTGGGAAAAAAGAGATGAGTTTGGTTTTTGTGAAAGGAGTCAGAATTGAGTTTTGAAGTGACCATGTATGCAGCGAAATTCAGTTCAGCACCCACCCCAGGTTAGTTCGTGTAGTATCCTGACCCCAGGCTTTAATTTGAATCTTTTGAGAGTTTCCCTATTCTGAAGAAATTAACTTTTTTAATATTACTCTACCGTCTATGTTATCTCCGAGTCAATGAGACTTTTACTTGTTACTAGTAGGAACCGAACCACATTGGAAAATTTGTTTCCTCTATGTTTAATCGGATGTGCGTGGTGGTGCGGTGGATATCGGATTGGAACGAGAAATCGGAGAGCCGAGTTCGAATTCCAGTTGAATTCATTTCATTCACATACGCGCAAATACCCTTTGGAAAGGTATTAGTCCGTCTCTTCCCTTCAGTTATGGGTTAAATAACAGGACAGATTGGGTTCTATAGCCTTGGCTGGCAACCAGTCTACCGCAGAAAGCAATAGCAACCTACTGCGGGATAATCTTCTGCCCAATCATTCATGTCTCTTTTGAGACATGATCGCCCGAGCGTGTGTCACGTATGGCACTTAACTGACTGACTGAATATAATAGTTGGAGACATGATTAAGGCTTCTACTGGGCACAAAGTGGGGGATTGGTTTTCTATTGTTTTGAAGTAATAAACTGATCTCCCACTAGTTAATAAATAATAATATAATACATTTCTTCCCTTTCAAGGCATGAGTCAATTAACAGTACAGATTGGGTTCTGTAGCCTTGGCTGGCAACCAGTCTACCGCAGAAAGCAATAGCAACCTACTGCGGGATAATCTTCTGCCCAGTCAGTCATGTCTCTTTCGAGACATAAGCGTATATCACTTATAGTACTTAACTGACTGACTGAATATAATAGAAACATCATTAAGGCTTCCACTGGGCATAAAGTGGGTGATCGGTTTTCTATTGTCATGAAGCAATAAACTGATCCCCCACTAATTACTACTTATTAATATAATAATATAATTCACCAGTCTACCGTAGAAAGCAATGGCAACCTACTGCGGGATAATCTTCTGCCCAGTCATTCATGTCTCTTTCGAGACATGATCGCCCGAGTGTGTGTCACGTATGGCACTTAACTGACTGACTATGTATAGTACAGAAGGGTCAAATAAGAAATCTTTTGTTCGTTTTCTTAAAATTGTAATCATTTTTCTTCCCAACAAGGAAATTGTCAATATTTGTTTCCTTTTTTTTTTTCATTTTCTATTTCTTTGAATTTTTTTTATTCCATCCTGATTTTTCCTATTTTCAGTTTTCAATATATCGTATCTATTCAATATATCGTATCTATTACGTATCTATTCAATATATCGTATATATTCAATATATCGTATCTATTACGTATCTATTCAATATATCGTATCTATTCAATATATCGTATCTATTACGTATCTATTCAATATATCGTATCTATTACGTATCTATTCAATATATCGTATCTATTCAATATATCGTATCTATTATTTTTCTAATACGCATATTGGTTTTAGAAATATATTGGTATTATATTACGAATAACGATCACTAAAATTTGTAACATCAACCATTGCTGCTTTAATCCAGGCGTCATATTAGTTGGCCATTTTCTCATGGTTGGCTAGTTTCTGATGGTATGCCATTTTCTGATTCCTTTTATTACTGCCTAAGCAGAAATGCTGATAATCCAAAGACTGCAAAATGATTTTAAAATCCCCGCCTTATAAATCGATACTGAATTTTATTAGGCGAATAATTTAGATCAAGTCAAATGGCTGCGTTACACATGCATGAAGGTTTATGGTTACATATGATAGCGTGTGTGAGTATGTGTGCGTGCACGCGATTGAAAATTTTGTTATGTTAACTAGACAAAAAAGAATAAAGACATACCAGACTGAAATTTTTAATGTCTTTTATGTATAGGCATAAATGTACAAAAGGATCGGTCCGTGGTATGAAGTTAAAATGCATCCGGCAGCAAGGCCTCTGATTGAGAGTCTGTGAAGAGAATGGAACCACCTATTGATTCCTGCTGTTCTCAGGTCTACTCTGACCTGGAGTGGTAGCACCTGTTAGGGTCCAAGCTATGGGCAAATAGTTACTCGCCCCCAAACTGAGGGGGAAAACATTATGAAAGTATAAAAATCGACTTTTATAGAAAAAAAAAACACTTTTGAAGAAAAAATAGATTATTACCAGCAATACATTTCTGAATACAAAACAAAATATCTTCAGTTTTCTAAAATAAAAAAAAAAAAGATTTTCATCAAAATTTGACTAAATCAACTTTCTCATTATAACTAAATTTAAAAAAATACCTTAAAACCACAAAGGTTGATATGCCATTAAACAAATCTCAAAGTTCAGGCCAGCATTTATACGTAATCTGGTTCGATTAAGAAAATTCACTGCGATAGATAGATAGATAGATAGATAGATAGATAGATAGATAGATAGATAGATCAGTCAGTCAGTTAAATGCCATAAGTGATACACGCTTTGTCGACATGTCTCGAAAGAGACTTGACTGACTGGGCAGAAGATTATCCCGTAGTAGTTTGCCATTACTTTCTGCGGTAGACTGGTTGCCAGCCAAGGCTATAAAACCCAATCTGTCCACTTATTTAACCCATATATAGAAAGAAGAGACGGATTAATACGTTTCCCGAGGGTATTTGCACGTAAGTGAGTGCAACGAATTCAACTGGAATTCGAACTCGGCTCTCCAATTTAGATAGATAGATAGATAGATAGATAGATAGATAGATAGAATGAAAAGAAAGGAGAGTATTTTTAATATCTTGTTGTAATATATTACCTTGAACGGTGGAAGGAATTGATCGGTTGAAATAGCTGTAGTTAAGGTCAACAAAAGTGACAGCCGCCTTGAAATACGTGGTTTATAGATGCATCTAACCGTAGATTAAAGTCAATAAACACACAAGAATGGTTAACAGATATATCCGGTCGTAGATGATGTCAACAAAGAGCAACTAACAAAAATATCGCGTAGGAGCTTTAAGACGATATAAAATTCTAGAATTTTTAGTTGGAGATACAGAAAATGGCTAACAATTCACGACAGCCTTTTAGTGTGTGTGAACACTCTTCGACTGCTCTCTTGCCCTACACAAGCGTCACCGACGAGAAATAAAAAATGTAAGATTATTTTTTTATATGTAGGTTCTCCTCGTTGTGTGTATTGGCGTGGATTCGCAAAATGAAGTATGCTTCAGACCACGGGATCTGGTTCGATTAAGAGAATTCCCTAAGATAGATAGATAGATAGATAGATAGATAGATATCTTGTGGTGAAATAAGTCATATATAAATATAAATAAACCTTAATCGATATATATATATATATAACGAAACTTATTTATAAATAGAATGTATGTGTGTGTGTATGTGCGCGTGTGTGTGTCCGTTAACTATAGACTCCGAAACGGCTGAACCGATTTTCTTGAAAACTTACACAGTTGTACTAGAAACGTCTGCGAGTGTTCTTAGCTATGTTTTGTGTCGAGTTACCCCCGATAAATATTGATTATCAAAAAGATCGGGTTATAGAATGAGTGGTCCGATTTTAATCAAATTTGATACACTCATAGACAAAGCCATAAGAAACGATATTCAGAAGTTTCAAGGTTGCAGTTCTTACAATAGTGCAGAAAATCGATAATACATATATATATATATATATATATATATATATATATATATATATATATAAAAGGCAATATGTTTGTGTTTGTGTTTGGTCCATATTTTTTTCAGCCCTTTTATTTTAGTTTTTGCTTCGGCTTTGGCTCTAATTAGGTATAATTGTAGTTCTTAGTCTCAGCCATGATACAATTTACTCAGAGGACTTATTTAGCCTTCAAAATTCAGTTTACGACGAAAAAAACTTATTTGATATCGATACCAGGAAATCAAAATTTGACTTACATCCATTCATTTTTCTTTCAGTCTACGGTTTTACTTTAACTGGAAACAACTGTTGCTTTTTAGTCTTTCGTGCCAACGTCCAAAGAGTCTGATCTTTAGGATCATGGATTAGTTTCAAAGATTTCATTCTACCCGAGCAACACCGGGCTATTCTGCTAGTATATATATCTACACACACACACACACACACACACACACACACACACATATAGATAGATAGATAGATAGATAGATAGATAGATTGTGGTGAAATCAGTCACTGATAGATATAAATAGACCTAAATCGTTATATATATATATATATATATTCACATAGATAGATAGATAGACAGATAGATAAATAGATAGATAGATAGATCTCTTTAATTACAAAATTTATATATATTGGTATGTATATATATATATATATATATATATATATATATATTTGTGTGTGTGTGTGTGTGTGTGTGTGTGTGTGTGTGTGTGTGTGTGTGTGAATAAAATTTAGGTAGAGAATTAGATATATCGTGTACCTAATGATAGATATAGACACCGATTCTAACAGTTTCTTTTTTCACACATCTTACCTGTAAACCTTCATAGATAGATAGATAGATAGTTAATGGTGATTGTGGTAAAATCAGTCATAAATAGATCTAAATAGATCTAAATAGATCTAAACACCAAGATGAGTGGAACAGATTTCGGGGGCCCACATGTGATCATTTAGCATCCAGCGGCTTCATTCCGCCTTCGACATGTAATTAAATTAATAAAAAATTGTTAAGAATTATCCTCTCGTTTCATCCTTTTTACTTTTCTCCACGAAACCCTATTTTCTTCACCTGGGAACATAAAAAATTGTACGAGGTACGTCTGAACAACTAGGACACATTTATAAGTACAGATATATTAATTCAGCGCCTTTTACAACAACAACTCCGCTTGATAGAATCATTTTCTGAGATATTTTTGGTACCCACATCTTCAGATACAAAAATATCCATATCGGCAGAGGCAGTTGCACGTTCAGTCACGGATCTCCACTCATAAACCGACTTTCTGCACATGGTTTGCGCGATTCGATGATCTTTTCCGAGTGGAATTTAAAGAACAGTCGGACGACTGAAAAGTCAGGCTCCTTTTACGGAAACTTGAACCCTCAGAACATGACCGCTACGCAAACTACATTTTACCGAAACAAACACTTGGCAACAATTTCGGCGAAACAGTTGAGACACTACGTCAAATATTCGATGAGCAACCTTCTCTTTTTAATAGGCGGTTTACAATATTACAAAGTGTTACTAAGTCGATTTTGCTACTGATGTTGTTATCGGGAACAAAGAAGGTGAGTGTTTTAAAACCGCTTCAATCACCTATGCATAGTTTAAGTGTTTAATCCGTGTATGTGGTTTGGGATCGGCATATCGTGCGGACATTCGACAAAATTCAACTAAACCCTGATATTACTCTGCAGCAAGTTGCAGTTTAGTGTCAACGACTGGTGAATCTTAAACACGATTCAATTATTATACAACAGTCGGTACCGTCAACAACAACCCTAGTAAGCACTGTTCAAAGACAACACTGTACTACACTACCGGGTTCGACAGACAAGAAACCTTCATCTGCTTGCTTGAATTATGTCTGCTGGCATTTTAATTGATATTGTCAATTCAAGTTACATAAGTTACGTCGTTGTCGGGGATCTAACAGAATGGGACACAAAAAAGGATTCCGCACCCCACCATGACGCAAGCAAAGCACAACACACAGTAGCCACATAAATATACAGTAGAGCGACCTCTTGTTGTTAATGACCGTTTTTTATGCACAAACGATTTGCTAATGTTAATTGATCCGAAGTGAGCGACCCCCACCAGAACGCGATCAGCGACTAACATCAACGAGTGAAAATCACTGATCAAGCGACCGCTTAAAAAAAACACTCCGTTTTGATCGTAAGCTGCGAACTTCTAAATTAGGAGAAACTAAATGAGTAATCTATTTCATTTTGATTTGATCAAAGCCAGGAACACTTCATCATTGTTTTGTTATTGTAGTGTTGTATCAACCTGTTATTTCTTGTTGAAATGTACATTGCCTGAATTCACCTCAAGGTCAAATATCGGCTGTTTTGTACGTGTATTGCATTAGACATGTTCAAGGGATTTATCGCAGTCTCTGTACTGACTTGGATCAATTCAGCGATTGGGCAAATCACAATTATCTCCCGTTCTCAAATGTCTATCTATTTTGTTCCTTTATTTTTTGTGTATTTATCTACTCTATTTCTATCTGGGTATATCTATCTCTATCTCTTTGTTTCTCTGTCCCACCCACGATCGCTGTCAGTTTTTTTGTATGTCTTTTTTTCCATGTATTATCGCAGATTCTCTTTTTCTATTACTCACTTCTAAGAAAAAAAACTGAAACCGTATACATTTTTTATGTCCACTTAATAAATATTTTTATGAATAAATATTTTGATCTCTTGTTGACCGTTGTAAATACGTTTTTAATTTTTTTTAAAAGTTTATACTGAATAAATTTCTTTGAAGTTAGACCAATTTCTTATATTCTATTTGGTTTATTACCAGATTACATAGTAAAATTCTAATATGTATATTCTGATGAGTGGAATATACGTTCCTGGCATAAATAGGTTATGACTATGAGCCTTTAGTGAGCGACCACCTGCTGTATGAGACCAGTTGTTTGTGGCAGTTGGGTGGTCGCATACGACAGCTTCCACTGTATTTAGCATACGAAAAACCCACACCAACAGCTGAGTTGAGTTCTCCCAAACTCTAAGTCGAACCGCAAATATGCGTCAGTAAAACTGAATGGTTCGTCTACAAATTGACACAGCCTCCGATATAACACTCATATCGCAAACACTAAAGGAAAACCAAAAGCCAGTCTTCACTAACACCAAGAGGGCAAAGTGCGTCCGAAGAGTGCGTTCATATCAAACATCACACTCAAGTATAAAACGGTGTCAGAAATTATTTGCATTTCAAACGCTAGTAATAACATACTGGGACTTGATTTTATTGAGTAACATGGTTTTTGGGACACTCCACCCAACTTTGTATTTAACGGGGTATGCAGACATGCATACCAGGGTATCATTACCGAAGTGACCAAAAAGATAATCAGTAAAGCTCTCACGTGTTTTACTGAAAGCAAAAGGAGAGCGAACAATGAGAGAGGAGACACTGCACGCTTTTTTTTTCTTTCTTTCCGATCAACACTAAATAGAGCAGTGAGAAATCGTCTATCACCAGTAGATGCACTCATAGGTCGAAAGCTCTGTACTTATCAGGATTCCTTACGGCCCCAACAGCAGCACTACACAAACTAAAAAAGGAAAGGGCAGTACATCTATGATGTACAAGTAGAAAATCAACTCTGGACATGGCACAAAAATTAAATACGTCCCAGATTTTTTTTTCATAATGGTGTCATCCCAAGCAAGGCATTTTACTGCAACTGATGAGCAGGGGGTTACACAGGACGTAAGTTATGAGAAAGAGTGACAGGTTACAGGGGGTGTCAGGAAGAGGGTAAGAGAAGGATGAGAATACTGCTGAGAGTGTAGTGGACGAAGAAAGAAGCATGAGAGAGAGAGAGAGGATGCAAGTTAGCGAGATAGAAGATGACCATTTTCTTTACATTTGAATTCTTGAAGATTGTAGCTGTCAGGAAAGCAATTAAAGGGAAGGGAATTCCATAGGTGGGGAGTTCGAGAGAAGAAGCTGCAATACTAAAATGAGATAGTTAGCAATAGTTCAACCATTCCATTTGATTTACTGAGGGACACTTTTGAATTTCCGTCTTAACTCACCTCATTCACAAAAATCGAAATGAGGATGAGAGATCTCGTAGACACAGGAAAAAGTGTAATCGCAATTTGACCAAATACTTACACAGGGAGGACGTAGGGCACAGTTCGCCCTAAGATCTATTTAAGACAAGTTATCCTCCTTTGACATGCTTGGTAAAAAAAAAAGACATCTTTGTGCCGTCCCCTATTTGGGATCAGGGCATTTTGGGTACAGAGAGTTTTCAGCCATGACGTTAAGTCGAGCAGAACAGATTTCGAAGGACCACTTTTTATCATCACGCATCCAGCGGCTCCAGTAACCATCAGACTTGTAATTAAATTAATAAACCTTTGTTATTTTTCCCTCAAAACCACATTTTATTCCCTTGGGAACATAGATGAATAGATAGACGAATAGATAAATAGATAGAAACAGACTGGAATATATAGATAGATAGATAGATAGATAGATAGATAGATAGATAGATAGATAGATAGATAGATAGATCTATTTAATTACAGAATTTATCTATATTTGTGTGTATATATATATATATATATGTGTGTGTGTGTGTGTGTGTGTGTGTGTGTGTGTGTGTGTGTGTGTGTGGAATGAATAGATAGAGAGCTAGGGAGCGAACTGATATAGATAGACAAATAGATATAGACACAGGGAGAGGAACATACCTTTAGAGAGAGAACAAACTGAAAGAGATAGATAGATAGATAGATAGATAGATAGATAGATAGATAGATAGATAGATAGAAATAGAGAGATAGAGAGAGAAAAAACTGATATAGAACAAATAGAGAGAAGAAACTGAGAACAGTTAGATATAGTCACAGGGAGAGGAACAGACCTTTAGAGAGAGAGAGCAGACTGAGATAGATAGAGATAGATAGATAGATAGATAGATAGATAGATAGATAGATAGATAGATAGATAGATCAGACCTTTACATAGAGATGAACAGACTGAGATAGATAGATAGATAGATAGATAGATAGATAGATAGATATGAACAGAATCAGTGGAAGTTGAGTGAAACTTAGAGAATACAAAAGCGTGCGTCTTATTAATGATGTGAATGCTGATGATACTAAAAGCAAACAATTAATACTCTGATGATATAATTTCTGAACATGCATATGACGATAATGGTGCCGGATTTAAAATGTCCGAGTTAAAATTGGCCGTTGCGACAATGCCATTGGAAATGACCGCAAAAGATGTTTATTTGATGTGTTCGCTTTGCGGCGTGTTTCAGTGATGAAGATATTGATGTTTGTCCGCCATGTTGGTCGTTCTGTTTAGTAGATTTTTTTGGCCGACGATGACTGGCGGCGAATCAGTTTTTCCTGCTTTTTCCCTCAGAGCAGTGTTTGTTTCGTCTTTTGAATTTGTTTACTGGTTGGTTGATGGAGGATATGGACCTGTTTGTCTGTATTAATATTTCTAAATTTCTAAATATTTTAATTGTCTTCTTTTTTTAATTCTTTTTTTTTTTTTTTTATTGTAGGGGGGTGCTTTAATCTTCCGTTGCATTGTTTGATCGCTTTTTTTTTTAACTATTTCGTTTTCAATTTTATATCTCCTGAACGTCAATATCTAAGTCCGGGCCTATTAAAAATGAATATTCATTATCTAAGTTACTGAAGCATTAGATTAAGCAAGAACAACAACTAAGAATTGTTATAAAACATTTCTTTTAATTATTGATTTTTTCAGGTATTTTTTAGAGTGAATTTTTCAAAATTTTAGTTTATTTTTTTAAATCCTTAAATAAATACAAAAATCCTAAAAAATGAAAAATTCCAAAAATTTCATTTTAATTAAGGAATTCTTTTAAGAATTTTAATTGATTATGAAAATGCAATTTAATAAATCAAACTAATTCGTAATTTGTAAAGAGGTATTAGAAGTTAAATTATCTCATTGAAATTTAAAATTCTCATTAGAAAATCAAGTTTTGAATTGACGAATTCAAAAATTAAAATAAGATATTCAACTTGTCGATTACTTTCATCTTATAACTAAAAATTTACTTATTATTTACTCTGAAGTCCTTTCTTTAACGAAAGTCATCTTACCTTTCATATTACATGTCAAAATCTTAAAATATATGCACAGAAGCTGTTAAATCCACCCTTCCTAGGCTTGGTAGAATTCAAAATTGCTTACACGGTCGTGGCCAAGAGTCCCAGAGTACTATCTTCTTTGGAAAGGACCGTGTCCATGTAATCCAGTTGTCCGAACAGACAGAAAAGGAACCAGTAGAGCGCCGCAGCTCGGGCGGCATTCGGTGCGCTTTCGACGGCCCTGGAAAATCCGGGTCCGGTTTTCTCAGCACTCAAGTCGCTCCGTACCTATTCAGCGGCCTCTCCCCTACAGACGCTGTATTACAACCCTTTTCTCTACTCTATCTCTATATCCATGGAAAATGTTCGGATAGGCTGCATTTTTTATGTCGACCAGTTAAAACCTATGGATATAGGGCAAGCTATGCCATTTTCACGGAGATGAATTAACCATCTGCCTGTTATCTATAGCAGACGTGGAGAGCAAGACACTACGCCTTCTTGACCTCACGTTTCAAGAGACTTGAAGTGGAGTGACTACATCGAATCAATAGCTGCATCTACAAAAAGATAAGTTTGGTCACTTTTGTGCCATAAAAATTTTCTCGCCAAAGTCCATCTTACACATTAAAAAATCTACCATTTATCCGTGCATTGAATACTACTGCAATATCTGGTCTGATCCTCTTGCATTTTATCTCGAGTTCCTTGACAAAATCCAAAGAAGGATCTGCAGTGAAATCGATTTTCTTACCAACATGGCGTTGCTTCTCTCTGTCCTTTCTACAAATATTTTTACGGCAACTGCTCTGACAATTTTTCGGGCTTGGTGTCCCAACATGAATTTAATCGTGCTACTAGATTGGCGTCTAGGTCCCGCCCATTTACTCTTCAAATAGCTAAATGCAACCGTCACTCCAACTCCAATAGTTTCCTATCTCGCATTTCCTGCTTGTGGAAATCTTTTCCGCTTAATTTCATCTTTTGTCCCCTTGATAACCGTTCATCATTTGCCCTTTGAAAAATCCTCCCTATGTACAGTCTTTTCTCAGTCTTTCCTTCAACTGATTGGAGGACGTTTCCAATTATAAACTGTACAGAAATGGATCGCAACCCTATATTCTATTATGAAGGCCAGCAACTCACATTGAATACCGCAGCTATATCTAGTCGGGTGCTCCTGCTATCCACCTAGGTGTCCTTGACAAAATCCAGAATCTCTAATGTGATAGATCCCGACTTGGCAGCTCAGATAGAATCACTCTCTCACTGGCGCAATGTGGCTTCCCTGTGTCTCTTCTACAAATACTTTCACGGCTTCTACTCCGATGCACTTAGCTTACTGGTGCCCCCTATATATAAATTTCCTCGAGCCACAAGATTAGCAACTAGGTCCCACCCTTTTACTGTGAAACCAATAAATTTTAACCGCAAATTCTACTCCACCAGCTACTTTTCTCGCACTTCCCGCCAGTGGAATTCTTTTCCGTTTACTTGCTTCCCCGACAAGAATTTAAATGTAAAGTCAATAGTCATCTCCTATCTCACTAAGCTGCATCCTCTCTCTCATGCTCCTTTCTCCGTCCACTCCATTCTCATGAGTATTTTCATCCTTCTCTTAACAACTTTCTGACACCCCCTATAACCTGTCACTCTTTCTCATAACTTTTCTCCCGTGTAACCCACTGCAAAACAGTGGCAGTAAAACGCCTTGCTTGGGGCGATATGATTATAAAAAAAAAGTTACATTGTTCGGTATTTTCGGACACAAACTTTAGGTTACGTATTCTACAGTACGTGGTTCATGTTTTTTTATTAATAATATAATAAGCTTACTTTTACAACGAATGCTACACTTTATATATATATATATATATATATATACTTTTCTAAAATAAAAGAGAGGCTAACTTACTTGCTTTCATTTTCTGTTAGTTCTCGAATTGTTTTTCTATTTTGAAGCGTTCTGAAGTGAAATTGCTCTGTGAACCGCTAAAATATTACCGCGGATCTCCAATTTGCTATTTTCTTTTTTTTTTTTTGTGGACCCCCAGTAATGTTATATGGATAACCAGGGTTCATATAGACCACGATAGAAAACATCTGGTATAAGTTGCTAGAGTATGTATTTGTAAAAATTCGACAAGCAACCAATCCACAATCTTTCTCAAGTCTTGGCAATTCACGGATAATAAAGGAAAGTTTCTGTCGAGAAATCCTGAATGCCCATACTTTCAAAGAAACTTTAAACATGTCACGTTACTTTTTTATATAAATAAGATAAACTTATATGAACGACAAAAAACTAATCAGCGAACATGACTGTTTATGATGATATATCGGTGTCAGTATTCAGGGTTGAGGTTGTCTTTGCTTTGGAATCGAATTCAAAACTAACGAATGTATGTGGGGAGGCTGACTCTTCAGCAGACTATCTTTTAGGACAGGATGCTAAGAAGTGAGCTAGGAGCTTCCCTTGATGTCCTGTTTTATCGAAAAGACGTGTGGACTCGACGATCATCTGTGTCAATTCATTAGTGATTGAGAAGTCTCAGTACTATCTGTCGTCTTCATCGGTTTTGTTAAAATGCGCTAACCACTGAAGTCACTATATAGTGATCACTCAATTGCCATACTTGAAACACGATTGGGAGATCATGTCTTTTTCGATCTATGGGCAGAACATTTTTCCGCAATAGATAGCCATTTCTTTCTGCGTTAGACTGGTTGCCAACGAAGGCTATAGAAACCAATCTGACCAGAGAAGAGATAGATTAATAGCTTTCTGAAAGTTATTTGTGCGTAAGTGAATGAGACGAATTCGACTGGAATTTGAACCCCGCTCTTCGATTTTTCATTCTGAGCTGATATTACACACCAATGAACACAGTTCCGTCATCCCAAGACGAAAGACATGGAAAATGAAATAAGTACTTTGAACACATGCTACGCTGAATCACATATAAAGGAGATCAGGGTCCTTCATTGTTTAGGTCCCTAGCACTAGAAGGCGTCCTTAATGTAGGCGCCGAATCCTTTGACGTGGCGATTTTGATGATCATGTTTAACTCTTAAGGGTGAATAGCCTTAGTTTCCGAATCCTTAAAATGAAACAGATACATCGATACGAGTTTCAGACATTAGTCAGATGTCAAATGTGGTGTTTTGAAGAAACAGTAGTTAAGCTTGATTAGTAAAGTAGAGATACTCGAGCAATTCGAAACATAACGTGAGGTATCATACGACTCTAAAAACTACGTGAAATACTAGAAATTTTAAATTTATAATGGGCGAGGTAGTCGAATAATACGAAGCCACAAGTGAGGTATTTCATAGCGTACGACACGAAAAACTACTTGAAATGCTAGAAGAGCTTCATTTATAAGTGAAATATACTCGAGTATCTTTAGAAATGTCTTTCTAGGTTTCATACCAGAATAGCAAAATCTAGTTTCTCTCAGTGATTACTAGATCCTGTTTTTGGCTTGTATTAATTGATACATCTGAAGCACAAAATCACAGAAAAATCTGCTTTATTTCACTGTGAAAGATATTATTTGGTGCATATGGTAATCGTAATGGTAATATCAGCCGTTCCCTTGCAGGAAACAATCGGCCTTCAGTGACTTAACAGTTCGTTTTGCGGTTGAAATATATTAAATCTTTTTACTCAAGGCGCTGATCAACGCCGAATCGGTTAAACATCTTACTTCACAAGGCCGCCTCACGGACAAACAATATCGCGTCCGTTTAACCATAGCTATCATGGACGTATTAATGGCCATAACTGAATTTTTCTGTCAAGCTTTACATAAGAATGGTCATGATCGCGTTGTGGATCTAGATATCTTAAAGGCTTTTTGCTAGCATCTTCTCATGCTAGACCTATCCACAAGCTCAAGGGCTAGAGTGTCACGGGATGAAAATGTGGCTTAATCCAATCGTTCCTAACAATGTAATAACGTTCATGTTGAGCGGGCTCGCTTCCAGAAAATTTCTTACTAACACGGGGGTCTCCAAAGGCTCTATCCTTGGACTTGTGCTGTTTCTGATCTGCATCACTGCCCTCCCTAATGTAATCTGTTCTCAAATAGATATTTACGCAGATGACATTACCATTTATCCTGTCTCAGTAGACAAAGTACACTTTTAATTTGTTTAGTAATGTATGTGTGGTTTGTTGATTATGAGAGGTAAGAAAATTCTAATGAATTTTTATTTAGACATCGCGCTGTGTGCGAGAATTGCCATATAAAATATCTGGCACTCAGTACTAATATTAATTTTTTTAGCAACAGATATAATATTTTTAACGATTTTTGTTTTGTTTTGTTTTTTATAGATAGACGCCAACTCAATTCAAGCCACGTTTCTTTTTCAGAACGAGTAATAAATACTACCTTTATATCAATCGTTTAATTACTTGGCCGATCATGTCTCTTTCGAGAAGATTTTTCCACAGCAGATTGCCATTACTTTTTGCAGTATACCGGTGACCAAACAAAGATGTAGAACCCAATCTGCTATGCTATTCAATCAATAGTTGAAGGGGGAAGTGATGGATTAATATCTTTTCCCAGGCTATTTGTGCTTCAGTGAATAAAACGAATTCATATTTGTGCAGAAATGAAACGAATTCGACTGGAATTCAAACTCGACTCTCTGACATCTCATTCCGAGCCGATATCCATTACACTGCATAGCACGTGTATTTATACAGGCATCAAAAACATAGTTCTTGAACAAACGATCATGAAAAGAAAATGATAGCAAATCCCGTAAAAATATCTGAATTAAGACTTGATACCACAGAACTTAAACAGAATTTTGAAAAGATATTTTAATAAAAACCCTTAGGATCCTTCTGTCATCACTTTTTTAGAGGTGCTGTTGGCAAAAAAAAAAAAAATGAAAAAGCAAAAAGAACTTAAGTTATGAGGAGAAAATGGAAAAGAGAAACACGGTCGAAAATACGATTAAAAAATATATATTTATAAAGATATTTCACATTAACAAATAAAGACCCCGCAATATACTGTAAAGATCGCCAAATTTTAAACATTTACATTTAAAAGTATGTACGTGCATTTATTAGTAAATTTAGATTACATTTTTTCTTAACTATATTAAAAAAAATATTTTAGAGCCGTTTTGATTGCCAGAAACAATAAGATAAACATGCATTCGTGGCGCGTCAAAATTGGAATTATGTAAACAATGTGTCAAGATATGACGTAATTACTGACAGACAGCTGTGGAATTCTCTTCCACATGCCTGCTTCCCCGACGGCTGCAATCTCCAGAAGTTTAAGTTTAAGTGTAAGGTCAATAGACACCTCCTAATACGCTAACTTGCATCTATTCTCTCAAACACTCTCACCATCTAACCAACCCTAATTCTCGGTACCCTTACCCGTCTATCTCCCTCCTTCTGACATTTCCTATCATTTCCATCACTCCCCTGACCCTATGTAGCCCCCTGCGCTACAGTGGCAGTGGAATGCCTTGCTAGGGGTGAATCGATTAAAAAAAATTAATTAATTCGTAAGCTTAAAATAAATTCTTATTGATTATATACTATTAAAAATGCAATTATAAATAGAATACAAAACTGGGAATAGTTATTTGTGGTTTAGTAAAGTTTTTTGATCTAAGTCACCTCTCCATGAACGAATTGCCGACGTAAGGTGAGTTATATATATATATATATATATATATATATATATATATATATAGTAGGCTGTGATAGGTTTTTAAGCACTCTTGATTACAGAAAATTAGTTTTGGGTAATAACGTATCTCCTTCTTTTCTGACAATATCAAGGTCATATCAACCTACTCTTATCTATGAACGATAGTTAACTCATATTTTGCAATGAAAGTTCGTGGAACTATGGAAATAGGTAAATTTCAACGAGGGCAAATAATACGTTGTTATCAGTCTGAAGCTGATTAGAGAAATTGGTAGATTTTTCCAGGTTAATCATCAAACGGTTAATAATCTCGTCAAGCAAATCCTCCATTCCTCCGTTAATCAATAAATTTGAGTTTGTCGCAGCATCTGTGTACAACGCCGAGTGCTTTGCTCGAAGATTCTCTTCCAACTTTACATTTGATTTGTCTGGAGTATCCGCAACTGACCTCTCTCTTAGAACTGAGGCTCAACTGAGAGATGTTTCATAACCTCCTCTCTGGTATCTAAGATAACTTAGAAAAAACTTAACCCACATAAAGCGAGCGGTAGCGACGAAATTTCGTTCATTGTCTTGACGAAATGTGCCTCTGAACTCTCCTCTGTCCACTTTAATCTCTATATATACTGCTTGTCTTTTCCTGTTTTCCTGCCTGCTGGAAGACCTCTTCTGTGGTTCCTGTCTTTAAGAACTAAGGGGAACACTCGCACCTCCCAATTATCGCCCTATCAGCCTCCTACCAATTTTCGGCAAAGTATTCGAGGCTCTCATCAATACTGAAAAGTTCAACATCTCACGCATGCACTATTCTCTGACAGTATGGCTTCCGATTTGCCAGGTCTGCTGCTGATATGCTAACGACTATCATATATAGATATACAAGGCCCACGATAAGTCCAGCGAAGCTCGAGCACCAGCTCGAGCTTCGCTGGACTTATCGTGGGCCTTATCGTGGGCCTTGTATATCCAAAACATTTGATAGGGTTTGGCGCGCAAGCTACATAGTTAAGGTATCACTGGACGCTTGCTTGGTTTGATCCGATCTTTTCTATCAAACCACATAATGAATGCCGTCTTGAACAAGCATGCCCCCACATCCTACCACACGAACGCTGGTATTCCCCAGGGCTCTATCCTAGGCCCGACGGTCTTTCTGACCTTCATAAAAGATCTCCCTGATGTGATAAAATCCAAGAAGGCATCTACACCACCATTTATTCCCGCATCAGTAAAAAATTCGGCGAGGTGGCCAAAGATAACCTCGCTACTGATTTCGAGAAGAACCTCTATTTTGTGATAGACTAGGGTAAGAAATGGCTCGTAATTTTTAATGCTTCTATCTCTCAACCACTACAGGCAGTCCCTCCTACCACCCATCAGCATGGATCAACCGAGCCTTCCTGAAAACAGTAAGCTGTGCTTCCTTAGCCTCACCCTCTTTTCCGACCTCATCCGACATTGAATCAATAGCTAAATCCACTGCTAGGAAGGTTGGGTCACTGTGTCGGGCCAGGAAGTTTTTTCCCTCCTGAGTCCATCTTGCACATATACGAATCAACCATCCGACCGGGCACTGTTCTCCTATCTGGTCGGGCACCCCTGCTTTTCATCTCATTGTTCTCGACAGGCTCCAAAAGAAAATCTGTAATGTGATCGGTCCCAACCTGGTAGCTCGACTCCAGCCACTTTCTCACCGACGGGATGTAGCTTCCCTCTGTCTCTTCCACAAATAGTGTCATGGCTTCGGCTCTCACAAGCTTAGCTCACTGGTGCCCACTCCACAGGAATTTACCCGATCAACCAGAATGGCAACGAGGTCCCATCTTTTTACAGTTAAATCAACCAAATTCAGCCACCATTTCTACTCTAGCAGCTTTTTTCTCGCACTTCCCGCCTGTGGAATTCTCTTCCGTATATTTGCTTCCCTGATGGCTACAATCTCCAAGAATTTAAATGCAATGTCACTTGCAATCTCTTATCCACTTGACTCTAATCATCTTCTCTCGTCTTTTCCCTCATCATCCTGTGTATCTTGTTCTTTTCCTTTCTACCCTCGCAACTGTCTTTACGCCGGTATTCCCATCTTTCCCTTGCCCTTTCTCTAAGCCCCTCTAACCGGTTCGTCTGTCTTTTTGCTCTTCTCCTGCTTAAACGTTCACGCTTCTCTTATGTAGCCCCTGCGCACCAGTGGCGGTGCCGCCTTGCTTGGGGAGAAACGATTAAAACAAATGAACATGGTCATTGTCGTGTGGAACAATGTTCAGGAAAATCAAGCATCGAAGAAGGCGCTGAAGATGGAAGTCATCAGAAACCGTCGTCAGAGCGTCAAAGATGTCGCCATAAGCATAGAAATGTTGCCATATGCAGTAAAAAGATTTTAAAAGAGCTAGGCTATCAAAGAAGAGTTGCAAAAAAGAAGCACTTGCTTTCAGAGGTTAGTAAGTTCAATGTACTGACTGGGCGAGAGAATTCGAGAGTAAAGATTATGAATTTTAGCAGCTTGTAATTTCGTCAGATTAAAGTAATTTCTGTCAATATTCGAATTCGAGTTTATTTTTGGAGAAATTAGAATGAAACCTGGAACACTGAATATCTGCATGCGAAACATAGAAGTAATGGTGTGGGGTGCTGTCTGGGTTGGAGGGAAATCTGAGCTGATTCTTGTTGACGAGCGGTTGAATGGTTTAAAATACTATCAAATATTCGCAAAAAGACTATTTCCATTATTTGAAACCAATCAGATTAACAAGAATATCTACTTTTTTCAAGATACTAGCAAAGTAGCAAAGGTATGGAAGAAATCGCAAGGAATCAAGTTGCTACCATGGCAAGCCCAAAGTCTTGACATGAATCCAGAAGATCCCGTTTCGGAGCACCTTGACAGAAAAATTCGAGAACTTGTAACCAAAATCATATCACTGGCAACCGTTAAAGGAATATTGCTAAAGGAGTAGCAAAATGTAGATCAGACGATTTTTGAAAACTTGATCAAATCCATGAAAAAATCGAATTGAACCACTGAAATTAACAAATGGAGGACTTACTCAATATTATTTCCAAAAATTGTTAATTTGTGTTGAATTGGGATTACATAATTAATTTTATCAAACGTAGTTTATTTCCCCTAGTTAAAAATATTTCGTAAGTCTCTCTTTGTTTCTCTCTATCCCTCTCTCTCCCTCTCTCTCTCTCTCTCTCTCTCTCTCTCTCTCTCTCTCTCTCGATCTCTTTCTGTATATATATATATATATATATATATATATATATATGCCCGGGTGTAATGAAAGCTTTAAAACTAATCAATGGTCCTGGAGCTCAGATTCTTTGGACGTTGGCACGAAAGACTAAAAAGCAATAATTGTTTCCAGTTAAAGCGAAACCGTAGACTGAAAGAAAAATGAATGGATGTAAGTCAAATTTTGATTTCCTTGTATCGATATCAAATAAGTTTTTTTCGTCGTAAACTGAATTTTGAAGGTTAAATAAGTCCTCTGAGTAAATGGTATCATGGCTGAGACTAAAAACTGCAATTATACTTACTTAGAGCCAAACCCGAAGCAAAACCTAAAATAAAAGGGCTGACAAAAATACAGACATACAGGCAGATAAACAGACACACACACAAACATCTTGCCTTTTATATATATATATAATCGATTTTCTGCACTATTGTAAGAACTGCAACCTTGAAACTTCTGAATATCGTTTTTTATGTCTTTGTCTATGAGTGTATTAAATTTGATTAAAATCGGACCAGTCCTTCTATAACCCGATTTATTCGATTATCGATTTTCGATATTTATCAGGGGTACCTCGACACAAAACCTCGCTAAGAACACCCGCCAACGCTTATAGTACAACTGTGTAAATTTTCAAGAAATTCGGTTCAGCCGTTTCGGAGTCTATAGGTAAAGGATACAAACTCACAGACACACACACACAGACACAAACACAAAGTTCCATGTATAAATAAGTTTATATATATATATATATATATATATATATATATATATATAGCGAGAGATAGAGAGAGAAAGAGAGAAAGAAATATAGATATATAGATAGGGGTATTTACTTTCATTATTGTTATTAGTATTAGTAATTATATAATTCTGTAATATTTTTAAATGAAAGAAGTGAACTTTTTTTTTGTTTCGAATATTGCAAGGAATTAAAATTTGTCCACGTCAATAAATCAATACATCAATAACTGTGCCGGCCAATAAAGTGCTTAAGGCTAACAAATTCCTTTTTGCAGAGCGAAATTTCATATGACGATCGCACGTTTTATTAACGTTTTCTATTTTATTATCGTTTATACATAGTTTTGTTCACTTTAAGATCTTTACTAATTAATGTTGGATTCGCGCCTAAAATAGTTGTCTCCATTTGAAGTTTATTATTATTATTATTATTATTATTATTATTATTATTATTTCACTTTTCATCATATTTCGATTTCTGCTATGGTCGCACTACCAACCAAGACTGCGGGAAGACCTAAGGTAGGTCGTGGCATGTTGCTATGGCTCCATTTCATGTTTTTTTCTATCTTACCCATCATCCCGAGCGTTACATAGACAAACTTCTCCTTAGTGTGTTGGTTGTACTTAATACAACAATTTTTTCTATATCTCTTAAGCTGGGGTTTCCAGGGATTCTTTCAATGTGTTGTTTTGTTCCATTTTTTATCATTCCAAGTGCACCTACTATCACTGGCACAACTCTTGTTTTTAATTCCCACATTTTTTCTATTTCAATTTCCAGGTCTTTATATTTTGACAGTTTTTCAAATTCCTTGATTGCTATGTTACAATCCGCTGCACAAGCCATATCAATTAATAGACAAGTTTTCTCTTTCTGGTTTTTAATAATAATCTCTGGCCTATTTGCTCCAATGTTTTTGTCTGTGTAGATGTACACCATCCCATAGAATGGTGACATGTTCTATTTCTGTAACCGGTGCTGGGTGATGTTCAAACCAGTGTTTGTTTACAGATTTTCCATAGTGTTTGCATATTGTCCAATGTAATTATTGCCCCACTCTATTGTGGCGATATTTATATTCATTTGGGGCCAGTACAGAACAGCCTGAGATTAGATGGTCTATTGTTTCTTGGTGTTTATCACAAAACCTGCATTTTGGATCCATATTATTATGTATAATATTTACCTGAAAGTTTCTAGTAGAAAGATTTTGGTCTTGCGCTGCAAGAATAAAGCCTTCAGTCTCAGACTTTAATCCAGATGCACGTAACCATTTAGCTTTATTCACATTGAGTTATTGGCGCGTTCTGGATGTTGGCCATGCAGAGGTTTGCCTTGCCAGCGTTGTTACATCTGTTCAAGAGCATTACCTTTGGCTTTCATTTTCCTATTTTTTGCAGCAATAGTTGGTTCTTGGCTTCTGTTTTGCTTTTCTACAGAATCTACAAACTGTAAATCTTGTTTGTATTTACTGCCTTCTTTTATTATTGAATATTTTTCTTTCCTTCTTCATGTTGCCTTACTAATTGTATCATCCAGTCCTTTGTTGTATCTATGTATGTTAGTAAGCCAATAATTGTTGTCTTGTATGACAATTCTAGCTGAATAAATCCTCTTCCTCCTTCTTTACGGGGTATGTATAGACGGTCTACATCAGCCTTTGGATCATGCATCTTATGCTTAGAAAGAAGCTTTCTTGTTTTAGAATCCATTCGCCTGATGTCGTTTAAAGTCCAGTTTAAGATGTTGAAATTATATTGGACAACTGGGATTGCAAGGCTATTAATGGCCATAATTCTGTTCTGAGAATTCAATTCAGTTTTTAATATCATTCGTACGCACTACTTCTTTATTTTTTTATGGTGAATATTTTCACTCTCATTTACACCTAGGTATTTATAAGCTTCTTCTGGCTTCAATTCTTTTACAGCAGGGTATAAGCTAATTGAAGATATTTCTTGTAGTGATCCACGTAAAACGTAGCTTTAGCACATTTATTCAAATAAATGATCCACGTAGCTTTAGCACATTTATTCAAATTGAATTTCATTCCAATGTCTTCGCTGAAGCATTTTACAGTTTGCAGAAGACCTTCCAGCTCATATCATCCTTAGCATTCAACTTTAAATCATCCATGTAAAATAGATGGCTTATTTTCTTTTAGCCTATTTTATAACCACATTCAGTCTTATTAAGTTGACTGGTTACTGCTATTAATGATATGCAGAATAGTAAGGGAGACAAAGAATCACCTTCAAATATACCTCTTTTCATGTTTATTTCATCAGACTCATAGGTTCCATTTACATGATTAAGGTAAAGGGTTGTTTTACATCTAGACATGCATTGTTTGATGAAAATGATGACGGGTGATATCTTGTATATATTAAAATATTTAAAATCCAGTAATGTGGCACACTATCGAATGCTTTACGATAATCTATCCAGGCAGTACTAAGATTTTTCTTTGTACTGTAGCAGTTTTCCAGGATCATTTTGTTAATAAGCGATTGGTCTTTACATCCGTAACAGCCACGTTTGCACCCTTTTTGTTCACGCGGTATCAGGTCATTTCTTTCTAAGAATAAATATGTCTGTTTTGTTAAAATAGATGTTAATAGTTTATATGTTGTTGGAAGGCATGTAATTGGTCTGTAGTCTTTCGGGTTGTTTGTGTCACCATTCTTGGGTAGAAGAAATGTAATTCCTTTGGTCATCCATGCAGGAATTGTAGTGGGATCGTCAACGATTTCTTGAAGTTCTTTGGCTAGTTTTTTATGTGCTGTATTTAAATAATATTAAAAGTTAGGCATTTTATCTATACCTGGGAATTTCCAATTGTGTGCTTTTTTTTAGTGCAAATTTAACACCCTCTTCTGTAATTCCAGCCCATGTCTGTTCTGGTTTATTTTTGATTCGTTCTATCTCTTGTGCAATCCAATCTACTTCTTTGTTAAGCCGATATATTTTCCCAGAACTGTGTAACTGCTTCCATTCTGTGGTGGGGGGGACTGTCACTTCAATTCTTTTTTTACTCATTTCCCTGTAAAATTTCTTTGCATTTGTTATTATTATTATTATTATTATTATTCAGCTAAGAAAAAGTCGCGATTTGAGAAAATATAAATGTTTGACAATGTTAAACAATGTTTCAACAGAATGTTTGTATTCTTCAGGTTATATTTAAACAATATTTTTTAGTTTAAAATATATACATTTACAAAAAATCATAACTATTTGTACAAACATTGCTTGCATTGTAATGAAAATGCGACTACACCTGTAATGAGGAAACGAATGGAACGCCGCCAAATGGAATGCAACTGAAACTTGCTTTATATGATGGCGACTATTTACATCTTGATATCTTCTGTCTGGTGATTAGTTACGAAGAGGAATTAGTCAAACAGCTTAGTATAAATCTCATGTAACTCTCCTGTCATTCTCTTCATTCGTTCCTGCTCGACAAATTAGTAAATTATGTAATCATCCTCATCCGTTTTAAGACAAGGCAAATTTTTAGAAAAACTTTTTTTTTAAATTTAAAGATTTTTTTTTAGATTTATATATTTATATATTTAAACAGTTGAGCCGAAAGCTTAAAAGAAAACCAATAAATAATTATCCAAATGTTGGAGAATTTTTGTCTTTATTTTCAACTGAAATTAAAGCAAAAATACGACGTTTAGAACGGCTCATGATTAAATATAATAGACATTCATTGTCTCTTATATTTAATAGAATATGTTTAGAAAATATATATATATATATATATATATATAACTTGAAAAAAAACACATTCTGTTGAAAGACTGTTTAACGGATATTTTTTTTAACTGTTGAAAAATATTAGAAGAGTTATGTCAATCATTTCGCTTACTATTATTCTCCCGATACTTATTATTATTATTATTATTATTATTATTATTATTATTGATTCGTTTGTTGTTTTTTCTTTTGCTTCTTCTTCCTTATTTTTCTCCCTCATTTCTTTCCTTATTTCCGCTCCATTACTTCTTTCATTCTTTTTCTTTCAGTTCGATTTCCTTCTTGCTCGCCTTCCTGTTTCTATGCCTTCCGTCCTTCTCTTCCCGTCTTTCAGTTTATTTTTTCTACCTTTTCTTTATCCTTCCCCTTTTCTTCTCTTTCGCATTTTCCTTCTCCTTTTTCTTTACCTTTTCCTTTTCCTTCTCTTTTCCCTTTTCCTTCATCTTTTCTTTTTACTTCTCTTTCCACTCTTCCTTCTCCTTCCTCTTTCCTTATTCTTCCCATTATCCTTCTCCTTCCTTTGACTTTTTTCCGCTTTTCCTTCTTCTTTCCCTTTTTTTTCACTTTTCCCTCTTCTTCCCTTTTTCCCTCTTTTCCCCAGTTTTTCTCCTTCCCCTTGTTCTTCTTTTTTCCACTTTTCCTTATCTTTCCATTTTTCCTTCCCCTTCCCTTTTTCTTTCTCCTTCCCCTTGTTCTTCTCTTCCACTTTTCCTTATCTTTCCATTTTTCCTTCCCCTTCCAATTTTCTTTCTTCTTTCCCTTTTCTTTCTCCTTCCCCTTATTCTTCTTTTTTCACTTTTCCTCATCTTTCCATTTTTCCTTCCCCTTCCCAGTTTCTTTCTTCTTTCCCTTTTCTTTCTCCTTCCCCTTATTCTTCTCTTCCACTTTTACTTATCTTTCCATTTTTCCTTCCCCTTCCCAGTTTCTTTCTTATTATTCCCCTTTTCTTTTTTTTCCTCTTTTACTTTTCTTACCACTTTTCCTTCCTCTTCCCTATTTCCTTCTCTTTCCACTTTTTCTTCTTCTTCATCTTTTTCTTCTCATTCCCCCTTTTCTTCTGTTTTCACTCTTCCTTCTAATTCTCCTTTTCTTTCTCTTTCCATTTTTCCTTTCTCCTTCCCCTTTTCTTCTCCTTCCCGTTGTTTTTCTCTTTCTCCTTTTCATTTTCTTGTTTTTCATTTTTCATTTATTTTATTTCGCGTCGTAACTCTTTTTATTCTTTTTTCTTTCTTTCTCATTTTTCCTTTTTCTTCTCTGTCGTCTTCTTTTTTATCTCTCTCCCTTTTTCTTCTCTTCATTTCGTTTACATTTTTCTTTCATTATTTATTTTTACTAGATTCACTCTTTCCACTTTTCAATTCCGTTTCTTTCCCGACATTTTGTGCCTCTCTTTCACTTTTTCGTTACACTTCACTGCCTTCTCTTTTCTTTTTTGTTTTTAATATTTTTCTTTTTTTTCTTCTTCTTCTTCTTCTTCTTCTTCATTTCTTTCGTTATTTTCCCTGTCTTTTCTCATTTCGTGTCCCGTTCTTTATCGACTTTTTTCTTTTCTTTTTTTCCCCTCTTTCATATGTCTTCTTTCTGGCTCACTTTTTTCAACTTAATTATTTTTTGCTTTCTTACCTTTTCTTTTATTTTCATTCCTTTCCTTTTTCATTTTCTTTTTTTGTTTTGTTCTTCTCTTTCAAACTCCTTCTTTTCGCCTTTCTTGCTTCTTTCTTATTTTTCTTTTTTATCGCATTTCATCTTTTTTACTACCTTTCTTTTCTTTTCTTTTCTCTTTCTTTCTCATCTTTTTTGTCTTCCCTTTCGCATATGTTCTTTTCTTCTCATTTTCTTTCTTCGTGTTTCTTTTTCGTTTTTTATCTTTTCATTTTCCTTTGGTCTTTTTGCCGCCATTTCTTTATTCATTCTTTCTACCTTCCTTTTCCATCTTTCTTTCTTCCTTCTTTCTCGACGACTCTTCTTCTTGTGGTTCTCTTTCGCGTGTCTTCCTTTCATCTCTTTCTTTCTGTATTGCATTTTCGTTTTTTTTCTTTTTTTTTTTTCAATTCTCATTAATATCATTGTTACAATGCTTTTTTCTCACGCTACTTTTATCAACCGTCCTGGCATCATCATTAGCAATCATCTTAATACAATCTAACCGTTCATCAATATATCGACGCTTTCCTTATTATAATTCGGTTGTAGGTCGTATAGAGTCTATTTTATTTAGAGTTGCTTGTTTTCTTATTCTAATTCCAAACGGTTAATCTAATAAAATTTCAGACATTTGAAATGACAAAAACGACTCCCTTTCACTTAATGCTTTTGTTAATAGATCTGTGCTAATGATCCCAGAAAAGCATAATTCAAATAGGCTTTGAACATTTTTGTCAATGAATTTATTTTGATATTACCATTTCATAGGCATGAAATAACAGCAAGGTGATATGAAAATGGGTTAAGTATGACTCTTCACAACTTCCTGTTTTTATCCATCGATGTAAGTTTTTAACCTTAAGAAAAATAGTCTTCTTCTTTGTGCCGTTTCCTTTCAGGAAATTGTTGACTATGGGTCTCTACAACATCCTGCTCATTGTCGTACTTAAAAAAATTGTCCCTCTGTCAAATCTTCAGTCTTGCTCCGATGTCTATTTAAAATATTCTCAGGGTGATGGCATCCTGACACTGCTTATCTTCCTTATCTTCAATATATGTCCAATGAGTGTTAAATTCGCAAGACATTTTTCCTCATTACATGTCCAAGTTTCCGGAATGTCTCTGATTCCGTACATAAGTGCCTCTTTATTTCCGTTTTCCTTCGTTAGTTATGCGACCGGTCACGGAAATCTCAGCATCCTTCTGTAGAGTCATATTTTATGTTACCTCCAGTGTTCTCTTCATCTGTGAGGAGATCATGTAACATCCACTGTCATACATGTGGTTTGATTGAAATACCATAACGAATCAACATTTTTTTTTGTTTCAAATAAAATTTTCCTGTTTCTTAATTTGTCATTTAAGTGACATACGTGACACACGCTCGGGCGATCATGTCTCGAAATAGAGATGTCTGACTGGGCAGAAGATTTTCCCGCAGTAGGTTGCCATTGCATTCTTCGGCTAGACCTTGTCTGAGTCCCTTTCCATCCGGGGGCAAATAGTCCAAAGTTGTGAATTCAAGGCCGAATTCTGGTTAATTTAATCATCTGTGAAGACAATGTCCAGCATATTCCCCACAAGAGGAATGGTATTACTTAGAAGTTTAGGACTCTTGATCGCACTAATTTTAATAGATTTGTCCAGTCGTATTTTTTTAATTTTGGGGTGAAATAATATTGATCGATTAACAATCATTAGGCTTTTGTCAAAGAGCATCATACGTGAAAATCAAAAAATATCGATTTGTAACATCATTTTAGAATGTTAATCCTGTTTATAGAATGTTGTATCGCCGAGGTGGATACGATACAGGGAGAATGTGTGCTGCGGTTATTATTCAGCACAATATCCGCTGATAAACACAGAACAGTACAATAGTTACAATGACAAACAATAAAAAACTTACAACACAGAAAAAAAGTGTTTAAATCGTAATAGTTGCGGACGTAATTATTCCGAATATTACTCGAATGACACTCTACGCCTCGAATGCTACTATTCTTTACTTAAATAGACCAGGCCATGAAAAAATAATAAAGAACCAACGTTGAAATCTTTACGATCAGTCCCTTGACTGCTTCAATTGTCGAGAAAACCTCATGGCTGAATAAACAGTTAACTTCCTGGATTCTATGTTGGCGATGGCTCTCAGGAGGTCTGGCTTTGTCAGGATCATCAACTCTTTTTCTAAAAGCAGTGAAAATACAAACATTTATTATCTTTTTCTCTTCTCTCTTAACACAAGCACAAAATGGGCATCAGAAAATGCGAGCTAGAAATAGGTGACTACAAAATAAAGAAGGTCATCATCGTCAGTTCTCTGATTGCTTTAACCGACGAGGGAACCTGAGGGCAAAAGAAACAGACAACCTTCTTCAGGATGATCTGTTACTGGTGGTTCTCATATATGGCAGCGAATGCTGGACAATCTGTTCAAGGATGAAGGAGTGGACCAAGCAAGATGAGAGAAGTGCGTTGTTTGTTGTGGTGCAGCGGATATCGGTTCCGAACGAGAAGTTGGGATACCAATTTCAAATTCCAGTTGAATTCCTTGCATTCACTTACACTTACTACCTTTGGAAGTATTAACCCGTCTCTTCCCTCCAGTTATGGGTTAAAAAATAAAACAGATTCGATTCTATGGCCTTGGCTGGCGACCACTATACCTCAGAAAGTAATGACAACCTACTGCGGGATAATCTTCTGCCCAGTCAGTCATGTCTCTTTTGAGACATGATCGCCCAAAGCGTGTATCGCGTATGGCACTTAACTGACTGAATGAGAGAAGAGGGCTTAGTGAATCTAATTCTCACATGACGGATAGACGGATAAACCCACATCTCAAACGTTAGCGTCTATTTCATCATGAAGCGTCTTGACAATAATGGTCATCGATTTGAACATTTGCAAACATGATTCTTCAATTACATTTTTCTTCTGTATTCGAAGCTATTCGATTTCACTCTATTTTCATAAATAAAGGTTTTCTCTTCATTCAAAGTATGAGTACATTTTTTCAGACACCCTGTATTCAACTTGTACAGCGAGACTATTCTGAGTACCCTAGATGTTCTGCCAGGATTTGTCATCGGAGGCCACAATTTGAACAACATAAGATACGCAGATGATACAGTGCTGATTGTAGACACGGAAACAAAACTACAAGACCTCCTACAGAAGGTAGCTGAAGATAGTGACAAAAAAGGACTACAAATAAACTGCAAGAAATGCATGGTCATCAGCTAAAAGAGCAGCCCCAAATGTCAAATACAGGTGGGGGTACTAAAATCCAACAGGCACAAAAATTTAAATACCTGAAAACTATTCTAACAAAAGAGGGAAAGTGTGGCACAGAGATCCGAAAGCGAATCAGCATGGCGAATGACGCATTCCAGAAGCTGAGTAAAGCATTAAGAGACAGGAAACTTCCACTAGAAATCAAGAAGAGAGTACTGAATTGCTATGCGATGTCAGTTCTTCAATGAATGCTGGACAATATCATCAAAGATGAAGGTAAAACTTTAAGCAGCTGAAATGTAGTTCTACAGAAGGATGCTGCGGATATCATGGTTCGAGCATGTGAGCAATGATGAGGTGTTGCAAAGAATGGAAACGAAATCAAAAACTAATATTGAGCATCAAAAAGAGACAACTGAAGTTCCTGGGACATGCATTGAGAGAGGAGGGCTTGGAGAACCTGATATTAACAGTCCAGCTAGAGGGAAAATGAGAGAGAGAGAAAGAGAGGAAAGCAGCGGATAACATATTTGAAGGGTCTGAGCATGTAAATAAAAGATGGGGGATTGTGTGATGTTACAGGAGAAAGTGTGCTAGCAGACACCAGGAATAGGGAGACGTAGAAGGCCATGATCGCCTACATCCTGAAAGGACAAGGCATATAGAAGAAGGGAAGTCCTCATCTTCGTTGCCATTTTTACGACGCTTCGAAAGTTGTACGCTTCGGCCTTATTCAGGTGATAAGAATTTCGAACCGAACCATTTATTACGATCAGTAGGGTATATCATTCTTATTCCTTGTGCAAAGCTGCTTCTGGTAGGCATGAGTTATCTCTCTTTAAGCCGAAGTTCTTAGTCATTGTTTCATCACTGCTGTAGCCTGGTATTGAACTCAAATCTCTTTGAATTTCTGAGACTTATAAACCAAATGTTTCAGTAACCATTTTTTAACATAGATCATATAGCAATCTTTTGAGGTTAATGGTTTTCTCTAGTATTTTTATGTTAAACGTTTTCTCTAGTATTTTTATGTTAACGGTTTCTCTAGTATTTTTTGATGTTAAAGGCATTTTTCTAGTATGTCTATATTAACAGTTTCTCTAGTATTTTATATGTTAAAGGTTTTCTCTAGTATTTTTTGTTGTTAAAGGTATTTTTCTAGTATTTCTATATTAACAGTATCTCTAGTATTTTTTATGTTAAAGTTTTTCTCTAATATTTTTATGCTAACGTTTTCTCTAGTATTTTTATGTCAACTGTTTCTCTAGTATTTTTTATGTTAAATGTTTTTCTAGCATTTCCATATTAACAGTTTCTCTAGTATATTTGATGTTAACGTTTTCTCTAGTATTTTTTATGTTAAAGGTTTCTCTAGTATTTTTATGTTAACGGTTTCTCTAGTATTTTTTTATGTAAAAAGTTTTCTCTAATATTTTATGTTAACGTTTTCCCTAGTATTTTTTTATGTTAAAGGTATTCTCTAGTATTTTATGTTAATAGTTTCTCTAGTATTTTTTATGTTAAAGGTTTTCTCTGAATTTTTATGTTAACGTTTTCTCTAGCATTTTTTGATGTTAAAGGTTTTCTCTAGTATTTTTATGTTAACGGCTTCTCTAGTATTTTTGATGTTAAAGGTTTTCTCTAGTATGTTTATATTAACGGTTTCTCTAGTATTTTTATGTCAAAGGTTTTCTCTAGTATTTTATGTTAACGGTTGCTCTAGTATTTTTTATGTTAAAGGTTTTCTCTAGTATGTTTATGTTAACGGTTTCTCTAGTATTTTTTGATGATAAAGGTTTTCTCTAGTATTTTTATGTTAAAGGTTTCTTTAGAATTTTTTGATGTTAAAGGTTTTCTCTAGTATTTTTATGCTAACAGTTTCTCTAGTATTTTCTGATGTTAAAGGTTTTCTCTAGTGTTTTTATGTTAACGTTTTCTCTAGTATTTTTTGATGTTAAAGGTTTTCTCTAGTATTTTTATGTTAACGGCTTCTCTAGTATTTTTGATGTTAAAGGTTTTCTCTAGTATGTTTATATTAACGGTTTCTCTAGTATTTTTTTATGTTAAAGGTTTTCTCTAGTATTTTTATGTTAACGGTTTCTCTAGTATTTTTTGATGTTAAAGGTTTTCTCTAGTATTTTTATGTTAACGGTTTCTCTCGTATTTTTTGTGTTAAAGGTTTTCGCTAGTATTTCTATATTAACGGTTTCTCTAGTATTTTTTAAGTTAAATCTTTTCTCTAGTATTTTATGTTAACGGTTTCTCTAGTATTTTTTGATGTTAAAGGTTTTCTCTAGTATTTTTATGTTAACGATTTCTTTAGTATTTTTTGATGTTAAAAGTTTTCTCTAGTATTTCTATGTTAATGGTTTCCCTAGTATTTTTTCCAAAGCTCATACTTCACGTTTTGACCAAATTGAAAATGACACGTATAATTATACTCAGGAAATTTCTAATGAGGCTTCGACAACTTGATACACACAGAACATATTGAAGTTAAGAGAGACAGAAAAACAACGCATAATCTACCAAACGAAACTGAGTGAATGAGCGGCAGAGAAGAGAATGTAATGGATGACAAAATTTATTAGGTGTTTACAAAGGAAACAAATTTACGATCAAAGAGAAGCCTTATTAATTACATATACTTTTACCTTCATATCTTACATCTTTTACATATCTAAATATTATTAACGTTTAGTGACAAATTCTTCCTTTAATTATAAGCTGTAATCAAATGAAAAATAATGGTGGTCGTTTGATTTCTGGATTTATCCTTTATAATTGAAGAATTCCCCAAAGAAAATGTGGCACAAAAACTTACTTAAATATTATTAATAACATCAAAAACAAGTTATCAAACTTAATTCTTAATTCGTTTCAAATTTGAATTGACCTTCATATAAGGAATCGTCATGGGGCACACAGTGGGCAATTTCATATAAATATAGCTTAACACACATAGATAGATAGATAGATATGAGCAGACTGAGATAGATAGATAGATAGATAGATAGATAGATAGATAGATAGATAGATAGATAGACTGAGATAGATAGATAGATAGATAGATAGATAGATAGATAGATAGATAGATAGATAGATAGATATGAACAGACTGATAGATAGATAGATAGATAGATAGATAGATAGATAGATAGATAGATAGATAGATAGATATGAACAGACTGAGATAGATAGATAGATAGATAGATAGATAGATAGATAGATAGATAGATATGAACAGACTGAGATAGATAGATAGATAGATAGATAGATAGATAGATAGATAGATAGATAGATAGATAGATAGATAGATAGGGATAGATAGATAGATAGAATAGATAGATAGATAGATAGATAGATAGATAGATAGATAGATATGACAGACTGAGATAGATAGATAGATAGATAGATAGATAGATAGATAGATAGATAGATAGATAGATAGATAGATAGATAGATATGAACAGACTGAGATAGATAGATAGATAGATAGATAGATAGATAGATAGATAGATAGAATGGGATAGATATATAGATAGATAGATAGATAGATAGATAGATAGATAGATAGATAGATAGATATGAACAGACTGAGATAGATAGATAGATAGATAGATAGATAGATAGATAGATAGATAGATAGAACAGACTGAGATAGATAGATAGATAGATAGATAGATAGATAGATAGATAGATAGATAGATAGATAGATAGATAGATAGATAGACTGAAGATAGATAGATAGATAGATAGATAGATAGATATGAACAGATGAGATAGATAGATAGATAGATAGATAGATAGATAGATAGATAGATAGAGCAGACTGAAGATAGATAGATAGATAGATAGATAGATAGATAGATAGATAGATAGATAGATAGATAGATAGATATGAACGGACTGAGATAGATAGATAGATAGATAGATAGATAGATAGATAGATAGATAGATAGATATGAACAGACTGAGATAGATAGATAGATAGATAGATAGATAGATAGATAGATAGATAGATAGATAGATGATATGATAGATAGATAGATAGATAGATAGATAGATAGATAGATAGATAGATAGACAGACTGAGATAGATAGATAGATAGATAGATAGATAGATAGATAGATAGAACAGACTGAGATAGATAGATAGATAGATAGATAGATAGATAGATAGATAGATAGAATGAACAGACTGAGATAGATAGATAGATAGATAGATAGATAGATAGATAGATATGATAGATATGAGATGAGATAGATAGATAGATAGATAGATAGATAGATAGATAGATAGATATGATAGATAGATAGAACAGACTGAGATAGATAGATAGATAGATAGATAGATAGATAGATAGATAGATAGATAGATAGATAGATAGATGTGTATGTGTGTGAAAGAAAATTCATTTAAAGTAATTATAAGTCCTGGTTTTTTTCGACAATCGGGATAGTTAAGTTTGATGGAGTTTTTCATGTGATCGTAGGATTTATTTTTTCTTTTATAAATTATATAATAACTGTCTAATTGTTTTGTTTATATACATATATTTTTCTCTTTATTTTCACCTGAAATTAAAGCGAAAATTTAGAACGGCTCATGATTAAACAGAATAGATATTTATAGTCTTATATTGAACAGTACATGTTTAGAAAATTATCTGCTGTCTCGATACACTAAATATAGATAGATAGCTAGCTAGCTAGCTAGCTAGATAGATAGATAGATAGATAGATAGATAGATAGATGTGTGTGTGTGTGAGTGTGTGTTTGTGTGTGTGTATGGATATACGTGTGTGTGTGTCTGTGGAAAAGAAAACTGTGGAAAAGAACACATTTAAAGCGATTATAAGTCCTGATTTATTTCGACAGTTGCATAAAAAAAGGATATATATATATATATATATATATATATATATATATACATAATTCTAAAACGTATACACGTTTTAGAATATATATATATATATATATATATATATATATATATATATATATGCCTAATTGTTTTGTTCATACGAGCGCTTTCGGCTATACTTTTCTATACTAAATATTTTCATTTTTTTATGTTTAAAATTTTTCTGTTAGATAGTAATTGTGAATGCAAATTTAAAATTTGTCCCAAATTTTTCTTTTTAATTTTTTTTCTTTTTCTTTCTTCCCCTTTTTATCCTTTGTGACGATCATGTTTTTGTGTTCATTTTGTATTTGTCTACCTTGTTTACGTGTGGCTCAAACCATATAATGTTCACTTACCTTGTCGTTAAAACTGTCTTTAGAATTAACTGGGTCAATTCTGTTCCTTAAATTTTCCTCTTCATCATTGATGATATTGCCCAGCACACACTGACATAAAGGGGTGAGATATTACGTGAGTTTAATACTTTTTTCCTGGGGCATGACGGTAAACTGCATCTGGCGGCAAGGCCTCTGATTGGGAGGTTGTGAGGGTCGTGGGAGTTAGGGTACCAGCTTTGGGCAAATTCTTAACCTCCAAGCTGGGGTCAAAACACTATGAAAGTATAAAAATACACTTTTATAGAAATATGGCTCACTGGTACCCCCTATATACGAATTTCCTCGAGCCACAAGATTAGCAAATAGGTAGCCACCCTTTTACTGTGAAACCAATAAATTGCAAACGCAAATTGTAATCCAGCAGCTTCTTTTCTCGCACTTCCTGCCTGTGGAATACTCTTTCACATGCTTGCTTTCCTGACAGTTACAATCTCCAAGAATTTAAATGTAAAGTCAGTAGTCATCTCCTGTCTCACTAACTTACATCCTAACTGGTACTATCACTCCGGATCAGGGTGAACCTGAGACCAACAGCAATTAAGAGATGATTCCATGCTCCTCACAAACTCCCAATCAGAAGCCTTGCCGTCAGATGCAGTTTACCGTCATGCCCCAGGAAAAAAGTATTAAACTCACGTAATATCTCTCCCCTTTATGTCAGTGTGTGCTGGGCAATATCCTCAATGATGAAGAAGAAAATTTAAGGAACAGAAACGGGGATCTACAGAAGGATGCTGAGAATACTAAGGACCAAACATGTGAACAACGACGAAGTTTAAAGAAAAAGGAGAAAGAAATCACTTCTGTTTAATATCAGAAAGAGACAGTCTCTGGTGCACATAATGAGGAAGGAAGGCTTGGAAAATCTGATACTTACAGGAAAGATAGAGAACAAGAGAGGAACATGAAAACAACGCATAACCTACTTCACTAGTAATTTACAATATCACACTATCCCAATATCACAATATCAAAAGCATCTCACAATAAGAAAGCCACTATATACACTCCTGATCAAAAATTTAAGACCACCATCTTTAAAAAGATTTTTTTTTATGGATAGATTTTAAACTCCTCCCACTTAAAGTTACCAATACTACAATCTAAAAGGTTATGGAAACAAAAAGCTACATTCCAAACATTTTATTTAGAAATTTACATTTTTATAAAATGAGGCAATTTACGCATGATCAAAATTATAAAACCAGAGACAAAAATTCTACGAAATTGTACAAAAAGTGTATGAAAATCGGGAGTGTATCAAGCACTTTTTCCTACCATCAACCTTACATTATTTAACAGTGAAAATGAATTTTGAATTTTTTTTTTAATAGACAAACGTCTACGCGATACCTAGTATTGTGTGTCACGTGATAGCTTTAAAGAACGCCCCTTAATAAAATCTTCCTTACCAGTCGTTATATTTTTTTTTCTTACATACAACATGTGACCAATGACCACATGTGCATTTACTTTGCCCTCATCAGCCGCTAACCAAGGGTGAATACACAGTTTCGGTGGTTTAATGCGGGACTGCCACCCCTGGCACCACCAGCAGCAATCGCTACTGGGCAAAGTAAATGACAGAAAAATAAAATCAATTGGCACATTGAGACAGATGAAAACGCTTTAACAGTTTTTTTAAAATTCAAGAGCAGAACGAGAACGGAAGAAGTAGACGACGTCATGCTCTCTTTGCGAATTTCTTCGAATTGCGCCAAATCCAGCATGACGCTTGTCGAACAATAGATTGAAGGCGACATATTTGCTCCTTTAAATCCCTTCCAGTGACGCCTATTTTCGAAAGAAATGAAATAGTGGAGTGTCCTAGAAATCCACGACAGCCAACCTCAATAGGCATCACATTACATGTCCATCCTTTTTCTATGCATTCGGCACGCACGAATTCGTACCGATTTTTCTTTCGTTCATGGGCCTCTGAAAAATTTTCTTCCCAAGGGACAGTAAGTTCAATTAGAAATATACTCTTTTTAGAGTCAGACCAGAGCAAAATGTCAGGACGCTTGTCTGTCTGGAGGATGTGCACTGGAAATTTCAAAGATGTCTTCAGATCTGCTGAAACTTTCCAATCCTTTGCTCCATTTAATAATTTCATATTATTAATATTTGGTCTGTGTTTTTTTCCTGTTGGGCATTTGCCTTCCTGGCAAAACTGACCCTTGGGTTCGCTAGGTCTCACATGCTGTTTGTTGATTAGTGAGACTTGAGATGATATAACTTCTATTAGCGCTCCCAGAACTTGATTATGCCGCCACGTAAACATTGGAACGGATTTTGAGCATGCAGATAATACGTGACGCAAGGTACCTCGATCTTTTTGGCATATATAGCATAAATCACAGTCTATATATCCCCATTGTTTGAGGTTTGATGCGCATGGCAACAGGTCATATGTAGACCGTCTGCGGATGACAATAATTAAGCTCTCACACCCTGATTGAGTACTCTAGAAGAAAGGTAGACTTTATAAAACAGTAGCCACTCGAGAGTGTACGCATCGCTCATTCAGTAAAAATGAATTTGAGCACTCTAGCTATTGGGCGCGTAATATGATATGCGCTAAAAAGACTGCCTTCTTCCACCGAACGCCCCGTGGCCTAAGGATAGAGTCGCCGACTGACGCCAAATCGGTCACGTTTCGAGCCTGGGTTGTGTAGCAATCGGAGACTAACCATACTGATGAGCTGTGATACAGCGAAACAGATCTGTCTGCGGATGACCATAATATATATATATATATATATATATATATATATATAGAGAGAGAGAGAGAGAGAGAGAGAGATCAACATGTTTCGCAAAAACACAGACCCACACATATCTAAACTTAATTATAAATGAAACTGTGTATGCTTTTTTTTATATATATATAATCGTTTCACCCCTAGCAAGGCATTTCACTGCCATTATTGCGCAGGGGGGTTACATAGAAGGGACAGTGGTGAGAAAGGATGGTTAGATATAGGAAATGTCAGAAGGAGGGTGACAGACGGGTAAGGATACCGAGAATGAGGATTGGGTAGATGGTGAGAGTGTTGGGAGAATAGATGCAAGTTAGTGTGATAGGAGGTGTCTATTGACCTTACATTTAAACTCCTGGAGATTGTAGCTGTCGGGAAAGCAGACATGTGGAAGGGAATTCCACAGGCGGGAAGCGCGAGAAAAGAAGCTGTTGGAGTAGAAATTACGGTGATATCTTATCTGTTTTACTTTAAAAGGGTGGGACCTAGTTGCTAATCTAGTATCTCGTGTAAATTCGTACCTAGGCGGCACCAATGATCTAAGTTCATCGGAGCAGAAGCATTGAAAGTATTTATAGAAAAGGCACAGGGAAGCCACGTCACGCCGGTGAGAGAGTGGTTGCAGTCGGTCTGCCAAGTCAGTATCGATCACGTGACAGATTATCCGTTGTATTTTGTCAAGAAGCCCGAGGAGAGTAGCAGGGGCACCCGACCAGATGTGACAGCAGTATTCAATATATGGACAGATGGTAGCTTTATATATGTGCAGAATAGTTTCAGACGGGAAAAACGTCCGGGCCCTGCAAAGAGAACCGACTTTCATAGCGTCGGATTTGGCAATGGATTCGATATAGACATTCCATTTGAGGTCCGCCGAAAGTGTAAGGATAAGGAGGCGTAGTGTTTTACTCTCTTGGAGGCAAGCCTGTACCATGTTAATGGGAGGTAGATGCGATTGTCTATGGTGGTTAGTTGATAGCAGCTTCGTTTTAGAAGCATTGATATATACGACCCATTTCCTACCCCAGTCCACTACAGATTGGAGGGCCTTTTCAAGATCGGCATTGAGGTTCGTTTTGTCGCCCACACCGGGTTTTTGATAGAGGCGAGAGCAAATTGTGGTGTCATCGGCGTAGATGCCTACTTGGGATCTAATGGCATCGGGGAGATCATTAATGTAGACCAGAAAGAGCGTTGGCCTTAAGATAGAGCCTTGAGAGACGCCCGCGTTCGTATGGTTGTTTTGGGAGGCATGTCCATTTAATACTACCTTCAATGTGCGGTTAGAGAGAAATGACTGGATGAGGTCAAACAAATGTCCAGTTATACCGTAGCTCCGCAGTTTGCATAAAAGTCCAGCATGACAGACTCTGTCGAACGCTTTGGAGATATCCAAGGCAACGTTTCGGGCTTTGCCATTCTTGTCAAGGGCCTGGTATATGTACTCGGTAATGGTCGTTAGCTTATAAGCAGTAGACCTGGTGAAGCAAAAAGCCCTACTGTTTGTTCAAGAGGAGCCTGTGGGCCGTGAGATGCTGAATCACCTCGGCGTTGATAACTTTACCGAAGATCGGAAGGAGACTGATAGGGCGGTAATTAGCGGGGTCTGAGAGTTCGCCAGTATTCTTAAATATAGGAACTACAGAGGAGGACTTCCAACAGGCAGGAAAACAGGAAGCAGATAGGCAGAAGTTATAGAGTTTAGAGAGGACAGTGGAAAGTTCTGGGGCACATTTGTTAAGGACTATGATTGGGATTCCGTACCCACCGCTCGCTTTGTGAGGGTCAAGTTTTGAGATTATCTTAGAGACCAGCGAGGGTGTAATGTGGACGTTATTCAGTTGAACCTTAGTTCTAGGTGGGAAGTCGAATGTAGGTACTCCTGAGGAGTCCAGTGTCGAATTGGTGGAGAATCTACGAGCAAAGCATTCAGACTTGTCCGCTGGGGAGATGAGAACCTCAAATTCATTGATTAGTGGGGGTATTGAAGTCTTACTCTTGTTGAGCACGCTTTTGCAGAGTCGCCAGTAATCTTTGGCGCCGAACTTAGAGAATGCTATGCGTTGCTTCATTCTGGCAGCATACACCATCTTAGCTTCGTGCAGTACTTTTTTACGCTTATTACGAGCTGAGGCGAAAAGGCGCCTGTTTTGGTTCGACAAGTAGCTTCGATAGAGCTGGAAGAAATGGTTCCGGTGGGCAATGGCGGCCGAGCAAGCGGACGAAAACCAGGGAGACGAATTTGATTTTAGCTGGAATTTCCTGGCCGGGATGAAAGCATCAATGCCAGCCTTAACCCAAGAGGAGAACTCGGACGCACAGTTTTCGACAGGAAGACGTTGTTCCAGGGGACGTCACAGAGGAAGTCTCGGAACGAATCCCAGTCTGCTCTCTGGTAGCAGTAGGATATTCTGCTGGTCTAGGTTTCTTGGGTAGAGTAAGAGTGGATTGAGATGTTGACGGAAACTACGGCGTGGTCAGAGTTTCCGAGTGGGCAAAGCTGCCTGGTAGTGCAAGAGTTTGAGATGGAAGTGTAGCAGAGGTCTAGTAAAGAGTCCCTTCCGTTAGGGTTATTAGAGAAACGCGTGGGGAAATCCACCACTTGCGTAAGAGCGTGTGCATCCGTTACCTATAGACTCCGAAACGGCTGAACCAATTTTCTTGAAAATTTACACAGTTGTACTATAAGCGTCTGCAAGTGCTCTTAGCTAGGTTGTGTGTCGATGTACCCCCGATAAATATCGAATATCAATAATCGAAAAAATCGGGTTATAGAAGTAGTGGTCCGA
Organism: Ascarosepion bandense; assembly: GCA_037127315.1. NCBI lineage: Eukaryota > Metazoa > Mollusca > Cephalopoda > Sepiida > Sepiidae > Ascarosepion > Ascarosepion bandense. The sequence continues at coordinate 1,121,725 of JBBBDQ010001662.1, read as the reverse complement.
TCTTAATCAAATTTGATACACTCATAGACAAAGGCATAAGAAACGATATTCAGAAGTTTTAAGGTAGCAGTTCTTACAATAGTGCGGAAAATGGATAATATATATATAGAGAAGGAAGGATGTTTGTATGTGTGTCTGTTTATTTGTCTGTATGTCCTTTATACAAATCCACAATTTTTATCCGATTCTCACCAAAAATTTACACAAATATTCTTTTAGCTGAGTCTGAGCTCCAGGACCATGAATTAGTTTTAAAACTTTCATTACCCCCGAGCAACGCCAGGCAATACTGCTAGCATATATATATATATATATATATATATATATATATAATGTTTAATTTACCTGATTGTTACCGACTAGCCTAAAATTGCTCTTAACGTGACGGTGTTCTTATTTGTTAAGGGAAACGCTCTTCTTCTTAGTTCTGTTGTTGAATTTATCAGGTCTTAACTATTTACAAGAAATGTGTGGTTTTGGAGAAGTTTAGCTGAAGCCTTGTAAAAGAATCAATGAAACAAATAAATCTTCTTATCTCTAAATATTATATGCTTTCATTCCTTGATTCGTCAATATTTTTTTCAGGTCTTGCAGATTTCATGAATATTTTTCGCCAATTTCGACTGCATTGTTCGTTAAACAAATTCCAATGAATCAAGTTCGTACTTTTTGGTTTCTTTCTGGTGCATAAATGAAATCGTGTTACCCTCATGTCTACAGTTTTCCTTGTGGAAACTGAATTGTCGCAAAATCAATCAGAGAGAAAAACTAATTTTGTTGCAATAAAAGGAGGGAAGAATTATAAAAAAAGAAAAAAAAGCATTTTTTTAATCATATCACCCCGAGCAAGGCGGTAACGCCACTGATGCGCAGGGGGCTACTTAAGAGTGAAAAGATTGGAAAAGTGAAAGCCGGGAACCACATCCTAGACAGGAAACAAGGGATGAGCCTCTTCACCTGTTCAATAGACGTGGGTGGAGTGTGAACCGGGCTATATTTTAGTCTATCTACTCCAATTGAAAAAGAAAAAAGAAGAGTAAAAAGATTGGAAAAGAGAAAGCTGGAAACCACATCCTAAAGAGAGAACAAGGGATGAGCCTCTTCACCTGTTCCATAGACGTGGGTGGAGTGTGAACCGGGCGATAGCTTATTCTATCTGCTCCAATTAAAAAAAAATAAAGAAATAAAAGAGTGAAAACATTGGAAAATAGAAAGCCGGAAACCACATCCTAAACAGGAAACAAGGGATGAGCCTCTTCACGTGTTCAATAGACGTGGGTGGAATGTGAACCGAGCGATTGTTTAGTCTATCTACTCCAATTGAAAAAAAAAATAAAAATAAAAGAGTGAAAAGATTGGAAAAATCAGAATATCAAGAACTAGAATTCCTGTCCTATTTTAATTATAAATTTTTCTCTAAATGGTCATCTATCTCACCATTGTTTTTTTATCACCATGCTCTAGGGTTTAGTCGACACCACTAGTGCGTACACTCGGGCCAGCGACTAAATTTGTCTAGCCCCCGCAACTGTCGGTTGCGCTGGCATCAGTATGACTACTTATCTCCGTCTATTACAATGAGGGGCTACAGCCGCGGGCAGCTCTTCCCCAGGAACAGCCACCTTTCACTAAATTCCTCCAGCTAGGTCTCTCTCCGCTGACAGAGCCAGAACTAAATCGCACTCTGCCAGAAAACAGGGACGTAACTGAGAGATGATAATGCTACAGGGCATGGGCTGAGGAAATATACTTTAATATATATATATATATATATATATATATATATATATATATATATATATATATGAAACGGATAAGTGCTCGTGATTGTTAATCGGAGAATCGTTTTCAGACTACAGATAGATTCGTTATAATCGCTTTTTTTATAATCATATCGCCCCAAGGAAGGCATTTTACTGCCACTGTTTTTCAGGGGGTTACATAGGAGGAATGTTATAAGAAAGAGTGACAGGTTATAGGGGGTGTCAGGAAGTGGATAAGAGAAAGATGAGAATACTGATGAGAGTGGAGTGGACGGAGAAAGGATCATAAGAGAGAGGATGAAGGTTAGTGAGATAGGAGATGACGATTGAATTTAGATTTAAATTCTTGTAGCTGTTAGGAAAGCAAGTAAATAGAAGGAAATTCCACAGGCGGGAAGTGCGAGAAAAGAAGCTGATGGAGTAGAATTTGCGTTTACAATTTATTGGTTTCACAGTAAAAGGGTGGGACCTAGTTGCTAACCTTGTGACTTGAGTAAATTTATATATAGGGCGCACCAGTGTGATAAGTTCATCGGAGCAGACGCCGTGAAAGTATTTGTAGAAGAGATACAGGAAAGCCACATTACGCCGGTGATAAAGTGACTGTATCTCAGTTGCCAAGTTGGAATCGATAACATTAGATATTCTCCGTTGGATTTTGTCAAGGACCCCTAGGTAGACAGCAGGGGCACCCGGCCAGGTATGGCAGCAGTATTCAATGCATGGGCGGATGGTAAATTTATATATGTGCAGGATGATATATAATGTTTAAACAGGATTAGTGTCCTAGCGAAACTTCATCTTCTTTATGTTCCGTGTTCTTTCAGGACGTGAGCAATCATAGATTTCCACTTGCCTCTGTCCCTTGTCACTCTTAATATTTTCCTCTTGATATCTCTCCAAAGCCTTTCTCTATCATCCACCTGCTCAATGCCATGAATTATCTCTCTCGTTGCTTCCCCCTGTCTAACTTTACCTCTGTTCGTCCTTTAAATACTTAACAGATTGAGCTACAGTGAACTCATGCCGATTGGGCTAGGTCGAATAACGTCATTAAACGAAATTCTTTTCGTCATAGATTCTCGAAATCTGCTCAGTATAATATCTAAAGGTGAACAATGCATTTTTTACAGAAGTATTGTGCTGCAGAGGATATTGGCTTGGAACAAGAAATCGGAGAGCCGAGTTCGAATTCCAGATGAATTTCTTGCTTTCACTTACGCTCAAATGCCCCTGGGAAAGGTATTAACCCGTCTCTTCCCTCCAATTATGGGTTAAAAAACATAAAAGATTGGGTTCTATAGCCTTGGCTGTCAACCAGTCTACCGCAGAAAGTAATAGTAACCTACTGCGGGATAATCTTCTTCCCAGTCAGTCAAGTCACTTTCGAGACATGATCACCAAAACGTGTATCACGTATGGCACCTAACTGACTGACTAACTGAATGGATACTGAATGGATATTTATTAATTTTCTTACTTTAAATGTTATTGTTTAAGGGATAGTCATGGTTGAGGAGGAGAAGCTTCGTTTATCTATGAAACAATATATTTATTTATTTATGTATTTTCGACTACCAACCTGACTATAAGAGAATTTTTTTTTAAAACCCCAAGCAAGGCATTCCACTGCCACTATTGCGCAGGGGGCTACATAGGGGAAGGTAAAGAGAAGGAGTGGTTAGACATAGGGAATGTCAGGAGGAAGGTGACAGATGAGTAAAGATACCGAGGATGAGGGTTGGGCCGATGGGAAGCGTGTTTGATAGAATGGGAGCAGGTTAGTGTGTTAGGAGGTGTCTATTGACCTTACATTTAAACTCCTGGAGATTGTAGCCGTCGGGAAGTGCGAGGAAAGAAACTGTTGGAGTAGAAGTTACGGCTGCATTTTATCGGTTTCACTGTAAAAGGGTGGGATCTAGTTGCTAATCTAGTATTTCGTGAAAATTCGTATTTAGGGGGCACCAGTGATCTAAGTTCATCGGAGCAGAAGCCGTGAAAGTATTTATAGAAGAGACATAGGGAAGCCACGTCGGGCCGGTGGGAGAGAGACTGCAGGCGGTCTGCCAAGTCGGTATCTATCACATTACAGACCCTCCTCTGAACCTTATCGAGAAGCCCGAGGAGAACAGCAGGGGCACCCGACCAGATATGGCAGCAGTATTCAATGTACGGCCGGATGGTAGATTTATAAATGTGCAGGATAGATTTAGACAGAAAAAACGTCCGGGCCCTACACAGAGAAGCGACTTTAATAGCAGCGGATTTAGCAATGGATTCGATATAGTCATTTCATTTGAGGTCCGCTGAAAGTGTGAGACCAATGAGGCGTAGTGTTTTACTCTCTGGGAGGCAAGTCTGGTCCATGCTAATGGGAGGTAGGTGAGATTGTCGATGATGGTTAATTGAGAGTAGCTTCGTTTTAGAAGCATTAAAATTTACTAGCCATTTCTTACCCCAGTCCAATATGGATTGGGGGTCTTTTTCAATCTAAAGAAGAATATTAATTCACCCCGTTTTTCTCAAAATGAAGCCATCATTAGATATGAAGTGCTCTCGGTTACAGAGAGAGAGAGGGGGGAGTTGATGGCCAACAAAGTTTGATAGCGTCTCTCTTCGTTATATCTAGTGAATACTCATATTTCCCAAGGGTATTTGTGCGTAAGTGAATGCAAGGAATTCAGCCGAGTTCGAATTCCAGTTGAATTCCTTGCATTCACTTACGCGCAAATACCCTTGAGAAAAGTATTAATATGTCTCTTCTCTCCATTTATGGGATAAATAATAGGACAGGTTGAGTTCTGTAGTCTTGGCAGACAAGCAATCTACCGCAGAAAGCAACACCAACCTACTGCGGACAATCTTCTGCCCAGTCAGTCATATCACTTTCGAGACATGATCGCTCATACCGCGTATCACGTGTGGCACTCAACTAACTACCTCGTATTTGAATAGACGATCCGCTTATTTGTTCAACTATAATTTTATTAATTTTCGTCTATCAGCTTGCATATTCGGAAAATCTTATTAAAGAGAAATATGCGCTCTCTGAAAGAATTCGAACCTGTGTCCTCCTGAACAAAGGGATCCTAATTGGCAAGAGTTCTCTCTAGCTCAGTCGGCAAGAGCACGTCAACTCTAACGACGGTTCCCTCATTTTGACGAAACAGATATGGAAACGATTCTGTTGCGTAAATAAATCATTGTATATAATAATTTCTTAGTGTCAACTGAAGAAGCCTTTTGTCACAATCAAACGGATATAACCGCCAAGATGTTGGAAACTTACAACTCAAAGAAATAACTGAAATCGTTGAAACGAATGATGAGGCGAAAAGATGGTGATAAGAACTATTGCAACGAGGAATTATACTCGTCATTTTCTATATAAAAAGAAACAGGTTTTGTCTTCTAATCTAGGAGCAGTTGTAGCTGAGTCATTCTGTTAACAGCACTGGAAACTCGGACACACACTTAAAGAAAAGAAGAATGTGAAAAAGACAATAAAGTGTACAAGTGTTAACAAATATAAAAGCAGTCAAGGAAATAATATCAACATGCCGAACATGTAACAAAAAGAAGATAGAAAAGAAACTAAACTATAAAAATGATACTGAAATTAAATTACAGCAACTACTCGTTTCGCGAGAATACAAAAAAAAGTCACGAGGTTTTGCGAGGTTTTGAGGATTTTCACATGAATATATATATTTATTTTTTCCTTTGTAAATTCTTAGTCTTTTTCTACGTTGCCTTCTTTTTGGTCAGTAGGACGAAATCGATTCTTAAACGATGAAGGAGAACTGTCGAGATTTTTCGAGAGTCTTTGAAGTGTGGAATAAATGTATAGTCATTAGATTTTAACTCTAAAGTTTCACATTTTTTTATACTTACTCATATGCACACATACATAGAAACACACACACACACACATATATATATATATATTTATATTATATATATAGAGAGAGAGAGATAGACATAGATAAATATTATTATTATTGTTGCAAGAAAAGTTATATTTAGTGAATACATATGTTAATATATATATATATATATATATGTGTGTGTGTGTGTGTGTGTGTGTGTGTGTGTGTATGTGTGTGTGTGTGTGTGAATACACATTGACATACATATACAGGTAAGGAGATAAATAAATATATATACGTGTATAAGCGTTAATGACCATCAGTATATAAATATTAATCAGATGTAAATGGTACAGTGCTAAATGCAGTATCAGTTAAATGCCATACGTGTTGCACGCTTGTGCGATCATGTCTCGAAAGAGACATGACTGACTGGGCAGAAGATTATCCAGCAGTAGGTTGCCACTGCTTTCTGCGGTAAACTGGTTGCCAGCCAAGGCTATAGAAACCAATCTGTCCTGTTATTTAACCCATAACTGGAAGGACTATACGGATTGATACCTTTCCTAAGGTATTTGCACGTAAGTGAATGCAACGTATTCAACAGGAATTCGAACTCGGCTCCCTGAGTTGTTGTTCCGAGCGGATATCTACTGCACCACAACGCACATGCAGTATAACAGAGCAAAAATATATATTAATGAATATACATATTATCATATGTGTTAGGCACGGCTCATTCACTTACGCACAAATACCGTTGGGAAAAGCTATTAATCTGTCTCCATTTATGGGTTAAATAATAGGACAGACTGGATTCTATAGCCTTGGCTGTCAACCAGTCTACTGCAGAAAGTAATGGCAACCTACTGTGGGATAATATTCTGCCCAGTCAGTCATGTCTCTTTCGAGACATGATCGCACAAGCGTGTATCACGTATGACACTTAACTGACTGACTGAAGATAATAGTTGGAAACATGATTAAGGCTTCTACTAGGCATAAAGTGGGGAATAGATTTTCTATTGTTATGAAGTAATAAACTGATCCCCCACTAATTACTACTTAATATAATACATCTCTTCCCCCTCTAGCTATTAGTATTAGTCAAATGACAGGACAGCTTGGATTCTATAGCCTTGGATGGCAACCAGTCTACCGCAGAAAGCAATGGCAACCTACTGCGGGATAATCTGCTGTCTATTCAGTCATGTCTCTTTTGAGACATGATCGCCCAAAGCGTGTATTACGTATGGCACTTAACTGACTGTCTCTGAGTTTCATGCATTTCAGCAAACTTCGGGTGCTTATCATCCTTATAAGCAACAGACTTTTACCCAAAACGTAGGATAATATGTATATATATTAATATATATATGTGGGGGGGGTGTATACGTTGCGAGGGGAAAATTGACGCTATATTTTATTTTTAATTTCGCGCATGCGCTTTCGTTGTTTTTGAATTTGTCGACTGCAAAGTATAGTAGGGACAGTTGGGAACCGTTTGTAACAAAAAGTGTACTGTGACGCAATTCTCTCCGCTAGAAATTTGGAACGGCATGCTGTACTGCTTGGCATTCGCACCAGAAACTCAAATTTGAACATTTCAGAGTCTTTGGTTGTTAATGAGTCTAATGAACTCGGAAAAAAACACACACGTTGGTGAAGGCTTTAGATTCAATACAGAGGTTTACATCAAGGGCTTTGAGGAGGTAGTGGTGCTCTTAGTCAAAAGGGTGGCTGCTGGAAGACTCTATGCAACAGGACTATGCACTATACCACACAAGCAAGAGAACCCAGTTATGGCTGTCAGATAATGTTTGTGATCACATAGCCCCTTATATCTAACCTAACTCCCGAGATTATGTGTGACGCTCAGTTAATCGAGAGACCAAAAAAACTCCGTGTAAGACCAAAAATCAACTGAAGGCAAGGATTATGACAGTATTGTCTCACTTAAACAAGTATACCGCCCAGAGAAGTTGCAGGAGATTCCGAAATCGTTTTGAGGCCGTAGTTTAAACCAATGGCGATTTTACTGAATAAATTTACTTTTTATATTTCAAGATATTTTTGTGTAATTTTGGTAAACATATTTGTTAAAATAAAATTTCAGTATTATTATCATTTTTTGCGTAATTTGGACGACAACTTATCCATTATATGGAAGACCAGCAGTACAATAATCAAGAATATATTCTTTATGTTTAACATTTTCTTAACTTAATATAACCAGTAATTTAAGAATTTAATTTTGTATCCTATTCGTTTTTATTAAACTTAGTAAAATATCTGTACTGACTGAACGAGTTATAAATTTAAATTAATGTCATAATACATCTCCAATATTGAATAGTAATCAGATAACGCGCTATTTCAGAATTATTTCCGTTATGTACATCCATACGAAAAATAATCTAACAGTTGCTAAAAGGAAAAATAGAAATAAAGTTCTTTTTAAAAAGCTTCACATTAAAAAATGACATTGAACTTTACATTTTTAAAATAATATTAATTTTGATAAATATTTAGATTTTTTTTCTGTTGAATTCTAAAAGAAAATATACATTGCACGGACTATTCCTCAAAAATACTTTTTTTATTGCATTGTTTTTGGCAAAATATGTTACTTATCTATGCCATGTCCCTTCAGGAAGTAGGCGATCACGGTTCTCCACATTTTCCTACCCAATGTATCTCTTAATACCTTTTGATACTATTATCACAAACTCTGCACTGCTACGCATTTACTCAAGCCCAGCATATACGTCACGCATTTTTCTCACTCCTCTTTCCCTCTAGCTGTCCTGTGAGTATCAGATTTTCCAAGCCCTCCTTCTTCATCATATATCCCATAAACTTCAACTGTCTGTCCCTGAGGAAAATGGGAGCGAAAAAATGTTCCATTCTCTTTAAAACTTTGTCGTTGGTCTCATATTTTGTCCATCATGTTCTCAGCATCCTTCTGTAGAACTATATTACTGTTGCTTCATGTCTTTTTTTCAGCGACAAGGACCTTGTGAATAATTCACTGTCATATACCAGTGTATATGACAGTGAATAATTCACTGTCATATATAATCACTGTCATATATCATATACTGTCATATGATAAAACATAAGAGTTTAGGACTTTTTTCTTTGTTGCTAACGAAATTTTTCTGTTTCTTAATACATTGTTTAAGTTTTGCAATTACCTTCGGATTTCAGTGTCATGCTTTCTATATTTTGTTAAAACACTTCAAATATATTTAATTGTTTTGTCTTTGATTTTTGGAATCTACAATTCGCATTTTGGGCTCATCATTTTGCTAACAACGGTAGATTCCTTTTTCACGCAGTTGATGGTTAATGCTTTCTTCTTGATTTCTTTCACTATATTTCGTATGATTTTTTTGTATTTTTCTTTTTGTTTTTGACATCAACATTGTATCATTTACAGATTTTATGTCGTTAAGATTGTGGCCGATAATAAGGAATCCTGGCAGGAATTCTAATTCTCTCAGAATCGCATGCTGTTTAGGTTGAATAACTCCGGTGAGAAGACACATCGTTATCATATACCCTTTCTGTATTTGTATATTGATTAATTTATATATACAGGGTGACTCAAAAATGGACTAACATGCTTTTTTTTTTTTTTTTTTTTTTTTGCTTTTTATGCAGGTGTAATTAATCACATCATGGCAGGAAAAGGACTTAGTTGGGAAAAGAGGAAGTTTGTCCTGAAATGTTACTGGAAGACCGAAAATGCCATTGAAGTGCAAAGACGATTCAGAAGGGAATTCACAAAACCGCTACTAACGCGCCGGACCATTTGCTCGCATCAGAGACAAATTTGAAGCAGATGGAACCGTCCAGAACGTCAACAAGAAACGTTCTGGACGACCACGAACATCCACGAGCCCTGGAAAAGAAGAGCAGGTGCAGGAAACACTCCTTCGATCACCACAGAAATCACTTCGACAAACTGGTAGGGAAACCCGCATCTCAAAAGATAACGTCTATCGCATCATGAAGCGCCTGGACAATAATGGTCATCAATTTGAACATTTGCAAACATGATTCTTCAATTACATTTTTCTTCTGTATTCGAAGCTATTCCATTTCACCCTATGTTCATAAATAAAGGTTTTCTCGTCATTCAAAGTGGGAGTACAATTTTGAGACACCCTGTATATTAAACAATAACGTTGAAGTTCTTTCTCTTAAACCGATTTTGCGATTGCTAAAACAATTTTCTACAAAGAAAAAAAGAATTGTATTCCTCACCAAATGTGTGCATTATTTCTGAATTGTCCAACATTGTATATTCATGTCTATTGAATAACTTTTTAGACAACAAAATGGTTAGCTATCAGCACTTGTCGATTTACAGGACTCTAGGCGACAAATTATCTGAATGTTTGGACCAGTACAGCTACTAATATCGGCCATTCAATAATCATGTGGTTTATGACTGAAAAACAGGCAAGGTAATTGTAGCCGAATGACTAGACATTCGGATTCTTTTATGTGGAGGCTAAAATCTGCTTTTGCGTTTATGTTGTGATCACACATAATTTACATCGTTTCAAAAGAGAAAGAGACAAGTTATGAGAATTCGGTTTCTGGATACCGTCGTTTGTTAAACGGGGTGAGGTGTTGTCGGGCGCAGTAACGAAACTAGTATTACCTGTCGTTAGTCAAGGCACTCGACAACTGCTGAGATGAGATATACCAATTATCTAGCATAGATTTCCAGATAAACAGTATTGCCGAGCATGACAAAAGATCGCGTTCTTATTAACTATAAATTTCCTGAGGAAATGCTTTCTGAATGAAAGTAACAGGTTTCTTGTTAAAATCCGGTTGTCTGATTAAAGTCAGCATGAAAACAGAAAAAGGTAAATCATAATATTAATGTCTGTGATTTCATTGATGCTGTACTGTTGGTTTTAATCTTACTCGTGTATGTTGGTTACTTGATTTTGTTTAGCCACATATCAACACCTTCATGGGTTATTTCAAGCAGAAATCTAAATATTTTCAACGCAATTATGAGCCTTCAACTACAGAAAAATATATTGCCGGTAAGTTTGCTTTAAAAATATTAGTTAGTAATTTTACAAAGATTACATATTGTTGGTTGTGGTGCAATGAATATCGGCTCGAAATGAGAAATCGGAGAGCCGTGTTCGAATTCCAGTTGAATTCCTTACATTCACCTACGCACAAATACCCTTGGAAAAGGTATTAATCCTTCTCTTCTTTCCAATTATTGGTTAAATAACGTAACAGATTGGCAACCGGTTTTCTGCAGAAGTAATGGCAACTTACTCCGGGATAATCTTCTGTGCACTCAGTTATGTCTCTTTCGAGACATGATTTCTCAAACGTGTATCATGTATGGCACTTAACTGACTGATTTATTTTTGGTAACTTTATTTTTACTAAAAAATGTATTTCGATATGTTCATTCTGTTCTTTCGTTTTTCTTGTGAGGTTGGGAAAAAACCGGTGAGCAAATTGATATTTTGGTAGAACTTGATAGAGACGCTCTCGAGAATGTTTCTTCTGAATAAATTGCTTACTCTTTTTATTAGTGTGGCATTTTTGTAAATCGAAATCATGGTCGACTTTTGTGAATTTCTGTGAATCACTAATGTATTCATTAGATTATTATTAGTGATGTCTCTTCTGTGTTCATATATAGGTTTTTTTAGATTTCTACTTGTTTCTCCGATGTACATTGAGGAACAATCTTTGCAATTTATTTTGCATATACTTTCATTATGATTTCGTTTTTTTTTTTTTTTTTAGATCTGACAATGTCTATAATATTTTACGAGGTAGTTGTTACTACCTGTGTGATTTTTTAGTTGGGATAAATCGTTTTGTATAGTGAATGCAATGGATTTGGTGAGTTGTATAATGCATCTGTTATTGCTTAAACTATTTTCGTTGATAATGTTGCTTTTGTTGTGGTTATGTATATTATGTGCCTTTCTTTTTGTGTTGTGAATAAAGTGATACGAAATACTGTAAGTTTCTGAATCTGTTTTCTATGTATTTTTCTATTTTTAAATATTGGAGCTGCAGATTATTACTGCTCTTAAAAAGAAGCTTATAATAATACCAGATTTGATTTTGAAAGAGTGGTTAGAATAGAAATTGATCAGGTTGTTTTTGTTGGTAACTTTTCTATAGACGTCGAAATTGACTACTTTGTTATTTTTGTGTAATGTGATATCTAGGAAAGGAATAGTATGATCAGATTCAATTTCGAAGGTAAAGTCTATTGTAGATTTAATGTTATATATATATGAAATAAAACAAATTCCGATATTCAAATTCGTTGTATGGCCATTTCTACGAGACGTTTCGCGTATCATTAGCAACAAAGCTTTATTACAAAAAGCCAAATGACAAAATGAACAAAGATATTTTGCCGGCGGAAGTTCAAAAATATTCATCACGGAAAATTAAAGGGGTGGGATTAATAAGAAAGCAGACAGAAATCTATGTTTCTTTTATTTTTAGATTTTTTGTAAACTCCTACTCCTAAACTGAGTCGAGAATTGAAAGTTGAAATTTAGCCTTGTCTGATTCAAGGAAATGGTAGAAGGAAGAATAAAAAGAAAAGGGAGGAAGTAAAAGGGAGAAAGTAAAAAGGGGGAGGGGTGGTTGACAGGGAAATAAACTAAGAAAAGAAAAGAAAAGAAAAAAGAAACATTAATCTCCATAGAGTCTGTTAACAATCGTGTTGAAAAATAAATCATAGCGGTTTTTGGCTTAAATAAATGGAATGAAGGTTATAGAAAAAAAATTGGGGGAAAACCTTGACATACAATTTAAATTTAAACATAAAACTAGATTCAAATAAAAAAAATAAACAATTAATAGAAAATTAATAAAACTTAAAAAATGTAAAATATAAAAATAAAACATAAAATATAATATCAAAAATTAAAAATTTTAAAAATTTTAAAAATTTAACTTAAGGAGTATATCAATTCAACAAGTGTACACACACACACACACATATATATATATATATATATATATATATATATATATATATATATACATATATTCACGCACATATATATATATATATACAAAAAAACGCACTATACACATACACACACTCACACACCCACACCCAACCACACGCGTACAAAAGTCTACACACATACACATATACACTTATATATTCGCACATACACATTCCTGAACATAAATTACTTAAAAAGCTAAAGAATATACGCAACTAAGAGTTAAGTTCAGTTCTAATTATATTTGAGGATTTTAAGAAACTAATTAAAGGCGGTTTGGTACGACAGGAACGAAAGGTTTTATTATATTTTATTAAATTTATTGTAAGGGCCCTGGAAAAATTTTCACGAAAGCAAAAAAACAAAAATAACTAAAAAATATAACGGTGAAGGGAAAAATATAAATATAAATCCACCTTTCTGAAATTTGATGTTGTAGATTTCTACTCTTGAACGTTGTATTAATTTTGCTAGAAATTATGTTGAAATATCCGAGAGGGATAGTAAGATTATTTTAGCTGCTAGGAAATCGATCATTATCTTTGAACATTCTACATGGACGAAATGGCCAAATGATAGTTTTGATGTTCCTATGGGCGCTTATGATTCAGCCCGGTGGTGGAACTGGTAGGAATCTATATTTTAAACATATTAAGTAGATTTTTGGACCACAAACAGATAGGTTTATACCGAGATGATGGGTTAATGTTTATCCTCAATTCCAATGGACCCTATACGAATAGAATTCATAAACAATCATTAGAGCCCTTATTTTTCTCGGTTTTAAGTCTCTTCCAATCTTAAAATTGTAAACAACCTAGATATTAACCTTAACCTAAATGATGGGTCCCACCAGCCTTATATCAAAGAATTAGTTTATTCTCTTACATTAATATCTTATCTAATCACCAAAAAACAATTTTAAAACAGATACCCAATATCGTAAATAATAGGATTAACCGTTTATCATCGAACGTCAAAACTTTCAATGAAAGTAAAGAAATTTACAAGGCCCTTCTAAAAAGCGAATATAAAAATAAATTAACGTATACAAAACCAACTATTGACCCCGAATAATCTAATACCAAAAATAAAAATAATTGTAGAAAAAGAAAGATAATATGGTTTAACTCTCCATACTGCAAAATAACCAATATTAATATAGGAAATATATAGGTAAACATTTCAATAACAACAATCCCCTACGGAAAATCTTTAATAAGAACACATTAAAAATTAGCTATTCCTGTACCCCAAATACGGACGACATCATTAATTCTCACAATAAGCAGATTCTAAAGGACTCTAGGTCTGGAAGTTCTAATGAATGCAACTATAGCTCCGTGAGTATCTGCCCGGTGGAAGGCAAGCGTAAATCCATCCAGGTAATCAACGAAGCTCATATTTCACCATCCAAAACAAAAAACAAAAAAATCACCGAACCTATATTGGTATATCCGCGGGGGTCTTTAAGCAACGTTATTAAAATCATAGGTATACCTTTCCCAACCCAAATCAGAAATACCAAACAGCACGAAGATTTTGGAAAATGAAGGAAGAAGGGCTTAACCCTATAGTTAGTTGGAAACTGATAGGCTCAGCTCGTATCCCTAGGAATTTTCACGATAGATGCAATCTGTGTTTACAGGAAAAAATACAAATATTAATATATCCTAACCAGCATCTACTCTTGAATTTAAGAAAAGAATCCATTAGCAAATACCGCCATAAGGCAAAATTTGTGAACGTTTATACTTAGAATTAAATATTAAATTTAGTCTAGAAAAGTAAATTAATTTTAATTGATTAATTAATTAATTTTTAACTAGTAAATTTGAACCCCACTACCAATGACTGATCCCAGCCTTGTAGATTCCTTCTTCTTCCTTTTTCCTTTATTAGCATCTACCATTTAACGAATAAGAATTCTTAGACTAATTTTACTCCCCATTTTTTTCTTGCACCTTTATATTTTTTCTTGCACCTTTACATACTTTTCTCTGTACCTTTATATTTTTTTATAGATTTTTTTTTTTTGGTTTTGTGAAAATTTTTACCAGGGCCCTTACAATAAATTTAATAAAATATGATAAAACTGTTCGTTCCTATCGTACGAAACCGCCTTTAATTAGTTTCTTAAAATCTTCAAATCAAATTAGAACTGAACTGATCTCATAGTTGCGAATATCCTTTAGCTTTTTAAGTAATTTATTTTCGGGATTGTGTTTGTGCGTATATATAAGTGTATGTGTGTATGTGTATAGGCTGTTGCACGTGTGTGGTTGGGTGTGGCTGTGTGTGTGCGTGTGTGTGTGTTTGTGTGTAGTTTGTTTTTGTATATATATTATATATATATATATATATATATGTATGTATGTATATATATATATATATATATATATATATGTGTGTGTGTGTGTGTATGTGCGTGTGTATGTGTGTGTACACTTGTTGAATTGATATACTCCTTAAGTAAATTTTTTTTATATCATATTTTATGTTTTATTAATTTTAATTAATTTTTTTATATTATATTTTACATTTTATTAATTTTTATTAATTTTCTATTATTTTTTTTTTAATTTAAATCTAGTTTTATATTTATTTAAATTGTATGTCAAGGTTTCCCTAATTTTTTTTTTTTCTATAACCATCATCCCATTTATTTAAACCAAAAACCGCTAGGA
Organism: Ascarosepion bandense; assembly: GCA_037127315.1. NCBI lineage: Eukaryota > Metazoa > Mollusca > Cephalopoda > Sepiida > Sepiidae > Ascarosepion > Ascarosepion bandense. The sequence goes on along the minus strand of JBBBDQ010001662.1, from coordinate 1,106,369 downwards.
TTTATTTTTCAACACGATTGGTAACAGTTTCCATAGAGATTAATTTTTCTTTTTTCTTTTCTTTTCTTTTCTTTTCTTAGCTTACTTCCATATCAACCACCCCTTCCCCCTTTTTACTTTCTCCTTTTACTTCCTACCTTTTCTTTTTATTCTTCCTTCTACCATTTCTTTGAGACAGACAAGACTAAAATTCAACTTTCAACTCTCGACTCAGTTTAGGAGCAGGGGTTTTCAGATAATCTAAAAATAAGAATAGACATAGATTTCTGTCTGCTTTCTTATTAATCCCACCCCTTTAATTTTCCGTGATGAATATTTTTTTGAACTTCGCCGATAAAATATCTTTATTCATTTTGTCATTTGTCATGTACAAAGAACTTCTCGTAAAAATATTTCGTAGAAATGACCATACAACGAATTTGAACATCGGAATTTGTTTTATTTTATACCTGTTTCTGTAATTTGAATATAAATTGCATTGAGCCATCCACCTTGATCAGATTTAATATTAATGTAATTAATATTAATTACGATCGGGTTTTTTGGATTTATCTACCTGTTTTTCTTTTGGGGTAAACTGATATATATATATATATATATATATATATATATATATATATATATTACTCAGTCATTGATCAACAAATGAGAACGTATCTCAATAAACTTAACAATACCTCTAGCAATATTAATAATATTGATAATAATAGTGTCCACCAAAATAAACATAACACTATTATACTATTATACTATTTCAACTAAATACATAATAAATGCAAGCAAGAAGAAAAAGCATTCGCAAACAGAATACGTCGAAATGTTAATGCAATAAATAGTAATAATCAAATTAAACTCATCATGTACTATAAAAAATTTAAAACAATTGATGTCATAGTCTCTAATAACCCTACAACCACAAAACTAAATCCTCTACAAAAATCAATGTAGTGTATCAATTTACATGCCCGTTCAGAATATTATATTTCTGGTACTAATAATAAACCAACTAAATATACTGGTTTTACTACAACCACGCTTTCCCGTAGACTTACCTGTCACCTTTCTGATCAGAGTTCAATTAAACAACATTTCTTAGAAAAACATTGCCATGTAGGTAATATTAGACAGATTTTAGTCAACAACACAATAATACTCAGTCATACACACAGTAAAAAGAACTTTCAGATATTGGAGGCCATCTTCATTAAATCAAAACAAATCTCATTTACATCTGGTCATAGCACATTACATTGTATTTAAATATATGTTTCTGTTAACATTTCGAGCTCTCACGCGGTGTGACGTCAAAGAACCCCATTACAAATTTACGAACCGCGTCTGCTATTTGGTAACTGTTATCGTTGCTTAG